>JARHVA010006546.1:817500-867500 GCA_037957365.1 Torreya grandis
AAGAATCATGGGCTATGAATAAGCATTCAATATTACATCTTTTATTCTTTGATATAAAGCATATATGAATTCCATAAAAATAAAATAAATAAAATAGATAAGAAATCATTGACATGTATTTTTATTTTTTACATTCTATATTCGAAGGCCTACTGACTCATGGATCTAAAACCTATGAAGATAACATCATAAAGGATGTAGTGTTTGATGAGAAGTGTAAGTGAAATCCACCATCCACATAGTCACCTAATATTAGCATTAGGCTTATAAATATTAAAAATGTTGGTAGTGGTAGTGAATTTGAATAAAATTATGATAGTCAACAAGGTCCTTTAGCTCAAGCACCCACTATTTAGTTTATGCCCAAAAGGTATATTAACACTATATAATATAATATAATATAATATAATATAATATAATATAATATAATATAATATAATATAATATATTAGATGGAGACCTAGACACTTCAAAAACAATATTGAGGACTCATAGTATGGACCATATAGAGGTGAATTTGTTCCTAATGATACTATTTGAGAAAATATTTATCCCCCTCAATGGTTTAAGAAGTTAAAGATTAAAAGTCTTTCAAACAGGCCATGGATGTAGAGTATCAGTAACTGATGAAGAACAATACATGGGAACTTATTGTTCTTTCACGAGGGAAAAATCTTATTGGTTGAAAATGGATCTTTAAGACCAAGCATAAATAATATGGAAACATTTAAAAAATATAAGGAAAGACTTATTGCAAAGGGATACACATAAAAATAATGCATAAACTATGTGGATACATTTTATCCCACAGCCAATATAAATATTGGAATGGTGTTTATTGTGGATGCACAATTTGGATAGAAAGTCCATCAAATGGATGCAAAAAGTGCATTCATAAATAAATATTTGTAATAATTTTACATGACCTAACCAAAGGGTTTTGTTCACACCTAGTAAATAAAAAAATGTATGTAGACTCATCAAATCACTATATAATCTTAAATATGCTCCCCGAACCTGATATATCAAAATTATTGGGGATCAAAGTCAACATGGATTCCAATGGAGTGCATATGATCCAAACCTCTACCTTAATGTATAAATGAGGTGGATTCTACAGTTTTAATTTTTATTTCAATTATATATTCATCACTTATAGTTTTTTAAATATGATTTATCTGAAAAAATAATTATCTCAAATGATCATTTGACATGAAAAATCTTGGGTTATTTCCCTACTTTATTGGTTCATAAGTGTCGAAAAAAAGGGACCCCATCTTTGTGTCTTAAGTGAAGTATATCAAGACATTTATTTAAATGTTTTGGATGATGAAAGACAAACCTATTGTAACACCTATGGAGATAAGACTTTAATTATATCACTCAACTCCATCATCACTAGTAAATGCCACTCTTTATTTCCAATTGATTGGGAGTCTCATTTACTTGACATCCACTAGGATAATTATTAGCTATGCTGAAATTTATCTTTCATGGTTCATGTAGGACCCAAAAATGAGTCAATGGAAAATAACATTGGATATTAAGGTACATATAAAGAACTATGGAATGTGTCCTAGGTTATAATAAGAATGATTAATACTTTTTGATAGGTTTCATAAACATAGATCGCATAGGTTCAATTGATGGAAGAAAATCCACATTTGTATCTTATTTATGTGATATTTTCGTATCTCATGGGAGAGAAAGAATCAAAATTTTATTGAATTTCCATTGAGGAATAATATAGTGCACTAGGATGAGTTTCCTAAAAATTGATATGGCTATGTCACATATTTTTTAGGATTGGGAGTAGCAAAAACTCAGTCTAGAGTTCTATATAACGAAAATAATGGTGTTCTTAAACTTGTTTAAAATCTAGTGTTTCATGAGTACATAAAGCACATTTATGTTTGGGTTTATTTCATGCACGATCAAATTCAAAAACACAACATTTAGATCTAGTATTTATCTACTCAAAGTCACTATGCATATGTCTTCACCAAGTTAGTTGCATGTGATAAGTTTAATGTGTTAACAAATTTTCTCTCTTGTACTCTCAAGATCATGATGAATTAGGGGGAATGTTATAATTAAAAAATTGGTGGTAAATTAATCGTAATTATTAGATAATAATTTGTGATTAAAATACTCACAATAGAATATAGTTTATTAATATTGTGGGTTATCATAAAGCCATACAATTTATTTTTAATATGTTGTTGATAAACTCTCATTGAATATAATATTTGTAAATACTATATATAATGGTCTCCTTATTTATAGGAGTTATTATGATTATAAATTTTTGTATAAATATCCCTACCTTGTAATTTTTAATATAGTGAATAAAATCATACAATTTTCTACTTAAATGAAACCAACTTCATTCACTTATATATTTACAGGGCCTCTTCTAAAAATCCATTATGTGTATATCATTCATTTATTACATTTCATGGGATCACATATTTTTGAGATAAATTGTCAACAAATTGTGTACCTTATGCACACTTTCCAATTTTCATACACCTCTACCAAGGCCATCAAAACTAATGAATTATAGCTTGATTTTATGGATGTCCATATTCTAATCCAAACCTTTTCATTTGTACATAGGTCCAAATGATGTGTTTGTATAAATCCCTTGGTTACAACTTGGGGTTGGTTGCTTTGACATTAAGGAAATAATTGAATTTCACCCATTCTTAAATTTAATACTAAGATAATTCCACACTATAAATGTTGATTTAAAGATATAGTTCTCCATCTCCATCCAACTATGAATGTCAATTTTCTATAGTATAAAATTTTATATAGGGTTTTATCCATATGAAGTGGGTTGGGATCTAGCTAAAATTTTCTTATCTCTAAACATATAAACTCAAATAAGTTTAATCAAAGAGAGACCAATTATACTTATTAATTCAGGATATGACCAAATGGATCCATACACCTAGCAAGAGGAATACCTAAAACATAATGTCAAAGTAAAGGGTTATAAAGCCTTTAAGATAATAACACAATGAAATATATCTAACTATAACCATGTTTGTATGTATTATAATATTTCAAACAAATAACGTAAGTAAATAGGAATGGTTAGAAACATCAAAATTGGTAAGAAGCCATTATAAGAAAATGGGGTCCTAGGCTACCTAATATGGATAGATGAAAAGTTCAAGTAATCATATAGACACATTAACTATAAGAGTGGATAAATATTAGATAAGGATAGACATTAATTTATTAATCAATTATGCAAATTCTATCTAATAAATGAAATATCTAGGGTTATAATATACTTACCTTGAAGAGGACCCATCTAGCCTTAATCTCCCCATTAACCAATGGTGATTTGAAATAGGTTGTTTGGGTTGTGAATATCTCAAAGTTTGAATTAAGAACTAGGCTAAAATGAATCCTCTTAATGAATCTCCAAGACTCCACAATAAAATATTTCCTTCAAGACAACATCCTATGTAGTAACTCCTCAAAGTATATATGAGGGAAGAAGGTGAGAAATAGAAAATAAAAGTCAAGGTATCTATTTTCGAATGAAATGGTAGCTTTTATTTATACTAATCAATAGCCCTAACCCATCTTAGATGTTAAGTTGATTCCATTGAATGACCATGTTGTATTTTAAAATGGGCCAATTCACCTTGAACTATGTCAACTTGGTTGATATATTTACGAAGATTAATCTAACACATTCCAAATTTTATTGATCAAGTTTATGTGGTAGGCTATGAATATGTGTTAAATAATACGACATAATACCAAATAATGTAGGAATAAATACATGTATTAATATAACTTGAGGATATAATATATAAGGAAACAAGTAGGGTATTAACTATAATGAATATATAATGGATATATGATGATAAATAATAAAAAATATCTCTCTCAAAGAAAAAAAATCATACTGATCCATTTACCAGTTCACCATTTAAGGTGTACACTTAGGGATATTGAAGTTTGACATTTTACTACAAGTGAAATCATTAGTAAATGATAAATTGAAAAAAAAATATACATTTTTCACTCCTCAAATTTTTGATGAGGAAATATTGGTGAAAATGGAGAGTAGATGAAATCAAATTTAAATTTATTTATATGGACACCTATAATAACATAATTAAACTATTGGATAAGGACATTTACTCATATATTTTTAGAATCAAATACTGGCATATCTTTTTCATGGATAGAAATTTTTTATGGTTGTTCTGGGTAGAATCAATAGTATTCTCAAATTTAATATAATAATATTTTTTATCTATTATATTTAAAAATATTGATGGCATTTATTTTATACTTGATTCAAAATTAGTGAGAGATGACCCAAGATTAATTTCCAAAGCAAAAATATGTCCTTTTTCATCCAAATTAAGCTCACCTAAGATTTCAAAGTTTCCAAACATAAATACAACAATTAGATTTTATCCATGGTTATCCTATTATTCTGCATCATTTTTAAATAAAAGGTTCATGTTAACAAGGTCAAAATATAATGGTCCATTTCCATCTAAAGCATCAAATATAGCCTTGAACCACATTTTTGGTTATCTATGAAAAATAACTACTCATTTCATCCACTGAAA
Organism: Torreya grandis; assembly: GCA_037957365.1. Taxonomy (NCBI): domain Eukaryota; kingdom Viridiplantae; phylum Streptophyta; class Pinopsida; order Cupressales; family Taxaceae; genus Torreya; species Torreya grandis. The sequence continues at coordinate 822,111 of JARHVA010006546.1, forward strand.
AGAGGAATTCCTAGTTATTATTTGGATATCCTTTGATTAACCTTTGAACTCAAGCTAGTACAACCATTTTTTTCTTAAATAAGTGATATATTTCCTCTTTAAATTCAAAAAGTATAATTTAAATAATAATTATCACATACCTAGATTCAAAATGGGATCCAATATATTATAGAGCAACTCTCATACTTAAAAGAGGGTAATTGTGTTTGTTCTAACTCTTTAATAATGGCCAAAAAATTAAATATTATCTCTAACATTAATTTCTCCACTCTCTCTAGTGTTATTAAAAACATGTTTTTTAATCCAAATGTAAAAATAAGAATAAATCCAATAGATATTGATATAACAATTTGAGATACATTGTCATTTACCATATAAGTGATAACACAAGGGTAATTATGGAGCCACTAGTCTTCTTATCAATAAGATCATGATGAGATCTTAAAAAATTTAGGAATAATGTTTGATTCCCTTATGTGAAACTATAATACAAATTCTCATATATTATTGTAGAAGTAAAATAATTGTTTTATGAGTTAAAAAACTATTTTATTTCAATCAAACCTTTGTTATTTTTACACATCTTATTTTCATATTGAGCCTTCCAACTATAAATTGTATAGATCCACAAAAAATCCATATCAATATCTCTTTATAAAATAACAAATCCACCAAACACTTTGTGAGCATAATGAATCAATGAGGGGAATGATAAAAATTTATAGTGATAGATTTATTGAAAACACACACTTGCACACCAAAATGCTATAAATATATGAATAAAACTATCCCAAATTTTATGTAAAAAGGAAAACATGAGTTTAGCGAGACTTTACAAACCCATTAACTAGTTTATATAAATTTGATCATTCTCTTAATTGTTTAGGAGCCACTAGTGAGGTAAAGGTGTTCAAGGTATTAGTGAACATGAGAAACTTGAGATTTGTCTTGAACCAAAAGACATAGGATATGTAGAATGAAGTTTCAAAGGATTTAGTAAACATTGAAACCTATGTTAAAAGATATGAGAAAGACTCAAACAAGAGGGGAAACACATACTCATCTATTGAAAATAATTTTTGTATTTTTCAATAACCAACACCTTGATCAATATTTACTATGATGGATGACATCCTACTATCTTTATGCATTATATTAATAAATTATTTCTAATGCTAGTCTATAAGTGGGTTCATTTCATCTTTCATCAAAAAATTATTAAAATAGGAGTTACCTAAATTTTAGGAAGAAGATGGATGAGAATGGCACACATATTATCATGGATTCATCACCGAAGAGACATGCTTCAAAGGCATATAGAGGAAGAAGAACATTTTTCCATTCTCAAATAAAATATTCTTTAAATTCATCAAATAATTAATAGGGTAAAAAAATTACATGATATTAAAAATGATATGGAAATCTTTCTTGCTTATTTTGTTCAACTCTTCTTCACAATTTTATGTTTGTTTATGTTCAACCTCACCACTTTCTTCTTAAGTTTTGTCAATATTGTGAAAAAAATTTAGTAGACATGATCCATAATTAAATTCATTAGGTTGGATATTCATAATATTTTCATGTTCCCACTCTTCAATGAGTAATTTAAGATGAATTGGTTCATTCTAATTGAAATAAATAGGTGGCATAAGTTGAAATAGGAATTTATTTTGTTTTGTCTCCATAGTACTTAGCTAGCCAATGATACATTCTTAGAACTTGGAAATCAGATTCAAATTACTCCTCTATTTTCCTTTCCACTATGTTACTCATTGAGTGTTCCCTATCTACATAGTCTTTACCTTTTTTCATTACTGATTCCTCAATTTTGGTGTGTTCCTTGTCAAGATCCAAATTAAAGGGTTTATGTTTCTGAGAGTTATCATAGGTACGAGGATTAAAATATTTGAATATCATCTTCAAACGTTTATGTAAAGTGATTTATTTCTAGGAAAGAAAAGTAATATTCGTGAAGAGCCAAATTTTTTATCTTAATCATTTGAGATGTTCTTAGAAGATGATTTAAGTGTAGAAATTGAAGAGGTGAATAATGTAATTGCATTTTTTGATTGTGTACAATAGTGATCTTTATTTTCATAGGGAGCTAAAAGATTTTTTTTCTGTTCTTCTCAAAAAAATATATCTAATTCATCATCACTATCTTCACAATGGAAATGATATAATTCAATTTGTTTTTTTTTCATGTGGTTGAACTAAAAATCCTCAAAATAATCACTAAAGACTATAAATTAAAACGTTCGAGAGATGTTGGAAAAAAGATTACTATTCTCTTTTTGAAAACTCGTGTATGATTGGAAAATTTTTCTCTAATCTTTATTCTATAGAGGATCTGAATTATTCATGATGATTTTTTGTTTACTCATTATAGGCCTAATTGTGCACTCACCATTTTCATTATTTATGATATTTTAAAGCATGTCTATTTAATTTAACATATAGGATTATATCACATTTAATCTCAAATTCTTATTTTAATGCATTTTACACATCACAAACTTTATGCTTTTTCAAGGTGAAATGATTTTTTGAATTAATAGCAATACTAAAAATATAAATTTGGTTGTTCGGACTTGGTTGATTAGCAATATGAATCAACCTTAGAAATTTCTTGAAGTGTGCCACACATTCTCTCATGTTTTATTCCTATTTTTATAAATTTGGAAAAATTTAACATCTCACATATATCTACAAATTTTTAAATGTATCTAAAAAATTGTTATTTATGGTGTTATAACATAAGATGCATCCATATTTTAAGTGTTTGAACCAATAAACTTTAGGTTAAATGAGTGTTTTAATAAAAATTCTCATAGGTACTTATTCTTCAGCAAATCTAAAATTTCCAAATGCCATAGTTAAAAATTGAATGTGATCATCTACATCTTGAGTGCCTCTTCTGAGAAAAATCAAAAAAACATTTCTCAAGACTAAAAGTAGTTCACTATTTGGGCCAAAGATAAAGGCCCAAATCATATTCCTATTGAGACATGGAGAATAATTTGGTTAGTTAGAACCAACACCATATATTTAATAAAAAGACATAAAGGAACTATATATATAACTTTATTAGAGATGATAACTTCCATTCCAAGGGAGGCTATTTGAAATATTTAAAAATTGAATATACTATTCAATCCCTAGTAAAGTCTCCAAAACATGATGGAAAAAATTGTTACTTTTGTTTTTATGGATTTTATGACTTGTCAAATGGGTTATGACATAAATTTTATAATAAATGGATAAATCACCATTGCGATAGTGATTTTACTCTATATTTGAGAGGGGAAACACCATCATAAGATATGGGTTTTTATGGTGTTTTAACCTAAAATCACAAAAATAAAACAAAATTAGGAAATGGTGCAACCTAAAAATGGGAGAAGAGTGGAGAAGAGTGGTAGTGAAGGTGAGAAACCCATGGCAAAATACATTTACACAACCATAAAAATAAATTAGATTTAAATGAAATAAATGGCAATAGAATGAGAATTATGAACATTAGATCTAAAGGAATACAATGGCTTACCCATAAATACAAAGTTTCCTCAAAATTCAGTTTGGATACACTTCATATAATTGCCATACATAACATTTTTAAAAAATATGTGGAAACATCATAGGTTTCACAAAAACAGTAAAAGTGCATAATTTTAATGTATCCTATGCCTAAAAACAACAATGAAAATTTCAAAAATGAAAAAAAATCAAAACCCCCCAAACCCAAATAATTATTTCAACAATTTACTTCTCCATTAATGTTTTTGGAAAAGTATATGTAGTACACAAAGTTTCATCTAAACCTTCCCCAAAGGAAAAAATAAATAAGATCCCTCTTATAATCCACTTTTTTCTTTCATATAATATTTACACCCACAAGTGATGTTTAAAATAAACCTATTGCATGAACTCACCCTGAAGCTAATGTCTTCTAACTAAAGTTTGATTTTTATTTTATTTTTAAATTATTTGGGAATTTTTACAACAATAAATGCATTCATGATTTTACATTTAGAATACATAATTAATTATAAAAAAACATAATTCATTTGATGATTCAAAATACATGGGCATTATTTCACACTTCTCTTTTTGACATTATTTTACAACTTTAATAAAATTTACATCTTATTAATAGAAATAATAATTTAATCAAGTAATTTAATCTATATTTTGGGCTAATGACCATCATATTCAAAATTTATTCCATGTGAACTTTCTTCTAGTGTTGCCTTATCCAATTATTTGTGGAGTTGATTATTGAATTAATGAATATTGAAAAATTAAAATCAATGAAATTGTCTCAAAAGGGGAAATGAAATTTGGATGGAAAATTATCACTACAATAATATTAATGTCCTAAAGGAGACGTTATTAATATAGAACAAACATTACATAGAGTCTCAATTTATTGTGCCTGTTAAAATGAACTTATCCAATTCTATATAAAATAATGATAAAAATATGAAAACCACACTGTAAACAAAACTAAATATGTTACAAAACAACTAAAATAAGATATAAATAAAAAATGATAGACATAAAAAAAGAGCAAAGTAAATGCCTAGGTCCCAATAGAGGAGTCTATTGGTGCCTATGTGCTTGCATTAATCTCTTTTTATTCCCACCAATTTTTATCTGATTCTTCAAATGATGATGATGAATTGAAATGAATTTCTCTATGGAGGAGTGGAAGTCAATGTCAGGAATGTGAAACACCGGAAGCATACAATTGATTACCAAACTTCAAGCAACTTAATATGCGGAAATAACCAAATTCACCAAGTAACTAGAATTCAGAATAACACAGCATATGAGAGACAATACACAACTTGTATTAACACTTTATACAGAAAAGAATACAATAAAGAAGATGCCACTTCTTCTCCACCACCTTACAGAGGTTTCCCACACCTCAAGTGAACAGTAATTCTTCTCCCCAAAGCTCTCCCTCTCACAGGTCCCAACACCCAACTCAAATACAGAGTTGGTGTTCACCTCCCATGCTCCACGCACACCACAAGTGCTCCACGCACTCCACAAGCACTCCACGTGCTCCACAAGTACTCAAGGTACTTCAAGTAGATCTCCCATGAATCTGCAACAACCTGCAATTCAACAGACCATACTTATGGAAGGAACTCCCTTGCCTTCCTCTCTTGCTCTATCCGAGTACACACCTGTACTCCAAGTAGATCCTGCCTGATACTGCTCCCTGTTGTGTTACTATCTATATGACCTTGCACACCTACAAATCAAACAACGGTTCTGCTCACCTGTGAACCTCGACCTTGCACACACATACACCTGCAGATCAACGATCTTACTTACCATGTAGATCTCCTATATAGGCCATGCAACTGTGACCAAGATCCTACACTCCTGAAGAACCCAGCTGGCTCTCCAATCCAGCACCAACACACCTGGTACTGAGGCACTAGGAGGAACGCACCATTGCTCTACCTCACACATAGAAGGAGCTTATAATTATGCTCTCTTACTCCCTAGCACACATTTCCAATACAACCATGAGTCTATTATATAGATCTCATCCAAACAATAATTAGACATCTAATTACAATAATTAGATCCGCAGCTCTCAGTCTATAATTAGATCTCTTCATGCAAACACTTGGTTCGTTAGCTAACTGCCCGTAACAAGCGCAGTCCGAACCACACAGGCGATCGACGTTGGTCCCTGTCTGCCTGGAGGTGACCGACGTCGGCCGATATATCACCGACGTCGGTTGCTTCTCTATGCTCTCCCGCCGACGTCGGCTGATCAGATCGACCCCAACTTCTCTGCAACTCAGCAACCTTCAGTAACCTCCTCTCCTGTTTGTATCAGTGAAGCTTTTAGCTCCATAATCCTAACAATCTCCCACTTTGAGATAAATAGCTGCACTGTAATTGTACCTGTACTCTGTCTAATCTATTTCCTGGTTTGTATCCCTCTTCAAGCTCCCACCTAAAGACAACCCACCACACATCTTGTGGTGTACCACCTGTCATCCGAGTACCCTGCCACATCCGAACCTACAACACCTGTAGTGAAGTCCTGACCCTGCAAAGCAACACCTGCTGCCGGTCCCTCTCAAAAACCTGAGAATCCACTTCCCCGAATTGGCTCCTAACTCTGACAGCTCCCACTGCATGGGAATATTTAGGTCTATACCAGACCTCATGTGATTTCAGACACTGTACCTGTCCAGCCCTTAGTGTGCTCCGATTCTGCATCCTGAACCTCGCCAACACCTGATTCACATTGGCTCCCACTCGAGACAAAATCAACCTATGATCTCCATGCCTCCCATGTCAAAGAATTCCACTGCTCCAAACTCCTCATGACATGCTACTGAACTAATCTTACCCTTAGCTCAGCAAAACCCTGTATGTACTAACCCTGCTAGCAAATATACCATCCACATACAGCAACATAATGATGTCGCGACTCATCATCCCCCTGGTAAGACAAACCACAGTAGATACCCTGACATTGACTAAAGCCATGCTTCATCCTCCACCTGTCAAAACCTGTACCACTATCCTGTAGCTTCCTCAAGACCATATGCCTGGTCTTCCGTCTCACGTATCCGTTCTCTCTATTCTTCTACTAAGGAATCCATTCGTCTCTGTGTTTTCATCCAGCTGGCAAACCTACCAAAACACCCGTCTGGTTCTGCTCCAAGGAATCACATCCTCATCCATGCCAAGCTCACACCTGTTTCCTGGATCCTTTAGCTATACAATCAGCAACAAGTATGAAGAAGAGGAACACAAATTTGAGGGCCTACTTATGCCTTCAGTCCTCCGTATGGGTGTTTGAGACTCCTTGACAGCGTGTTGTCCACCCAAAATTTGTTACAGTGACCGACCTTGGTCACTCCACAGTCTGCATCCGATCGACGTCGGTTCTCATGCGTCTATACCTGACTACCAACCTGCCAGCGCTAGTGTCCCTACTACCGACGTCGGTCCTGCTGACCGACATCGATCTTACTTACTGCCGACGTTGGTCCCCTTCACCGACGTCGGTCTTACTCTGCCCGACATCGCCGGCTTCGGTCTGCACATGACCGATATCGGCACCTATCTGTTCGACGCCGGTTCCTCTTGACTGACATCGGTATCTGTGTTCGCCTGTGAGTGATGACTTTTTACCCGCGAGCTCCTTTGGATCAAAACACATGTCGAAACTGCTCTGCTCAGATGTATCCAGCCTCATCCACTGAACTCTATCCACCATCTCCTCTAAGAACACCAAGGCTTTCCAGTTCTTAAGCCTGTCAAATATATCTGTCTTCCGCTTAAGAACATGCATCTCCTTCCTGCTCATGTGACCAAGCCTACGAAGCCACGTCTCCGCAATAGAAGAAGAATCAGTAATATAAACAAGTAGATAAAGTATACCTATTTTCTTACCACCAGCTAATTCAAGTGCTACCGCTGTGAGAGTTCTTGTGCATCTCTCATCACCCAATCTTTCTGAAGAAATTAGCCATATCTCCAAACCTGGGACCTGCATGACCTTCATCAACACCTGTGTGTTGGCCGCCTATAATTTCAGCTTCACTTCCCCTTTGCCAATTCTTTGGCAAGGCTTACCAGCTCCTCTACCTAGGGCTGCATGGAAAGAGGCAACCGAATCTTTTATCCAAGATTCAACTTTATCCAAGAAACCTGTAAACACATCCTGTGCAACAACACCTGCTACATCTATATCTTCAGTTTCTTCATGCTGATCTGCTACCAACCAACAATGTTCTTTTACCTGCTCTTTCTTTCCATCGGACCGTGAGTAACCGTCTGTGCTTTTAAACTCCTCCATTCTTAGCTTACTTTGATCTGCCGTTTCTCTACTCCCACTCAATCAGAAACCCCTGAGAGTGCCCTGTAACCAAAACACAACCCTGCTTCCTGCAACCTTAGCTCTGATACCACTTGTCAGGAATGCGAAACACCGGAAGCATACAATTGATTACCAAACTTCAAGCAACTTAATATGTGGAAATAACCAGATTCACCAAGTAACTAGAATTCAGAATAACACAGCATATGAGAGACAATACACAACTTATATTAACACTTTATACAGAAAAGAATACAATAAAGAAGATGCCACTTCTTCTCCACCACCTTACAGAGGTTTCCCACACCTCAAGTGAACAGTAATTCTTCTCCCCAAAGCTCTCCCTCTCACAGGTCCCAACACCCAACTCAAATACAGAGTTGGTGTTCACCTCCCATGCTCCACGCACACCACAAGTGCTCCACGCACTCCACAAGCACTCCACGTGCTCCACAAGTACTCAAGGTACTTCAAGTAGATCTCCCATGAATCTGCAACAACCTACAATTCAACAGACCATACTTATGGAAGGAACTCCCTTGCCTTCCTCTCTTGCTCTATCCAAGTACACACCTGTACTCCAAGTAGATCCTGCCTGATACTGCTCCCTGTTGTGTTGCTGTCTATATGACCTTGCACACCTACAAATCAAACAACGGTTCTGCTCACCTGTGAACCTCGACCTTGCACACACATACACCTACAGATCAATGATCTTACTTACCATGTAGATCTCCTATATAGGCCATGCAATTGTGACCAAGATCCTACACTCCTGAAGAACCCAGCTGGCTCTCCAATCCAGCACCAACACACCTGGTACTGAGGCACTAGGAGGAACGCACCATTGCTCTACCTCACACACAGAAGGAGCTTATAATTATGCTCTCTTACTCCCTAGCACACATTTCCAATACAACCATGAGTCTATTATATAGGTCTCATCCAAACAATAATTAGACATCTAATTACAATAATTAGATCCGTAGCTCTCAGTCTATAATTAGATCTCTTCATGCAAACACTTGGTTCGTTAGCTAACTGCCCGTAACAAGCGCAGTCCGAACCACACAGCCGACCGACGTCGGTCCCTGTCTGCCTGGAGGTGACCGACGTTGGCCGATATATGACCGATGTCGGTTGCTTCTCTATGCTCTCCCGCTGACGTCGGCTGATCAAACCGACCCCAACTTCTCTGTAACTCAGCAACCTTCAGCAACCTCCTCTCTTGTTTGCATCAGTGAAGCTTTTAGCTCCACAATCCTAACAGTCAATGTAGCACTGGTATAACAACCCCATTAATAATAATATCACATTATATCCATGGAAAAGCATTTGGATTTTGGAATTTGATTTTATTGTTTTCACTTAAACCTTTACTTGCAAATTGGATTGATTGTGAATGTAATATTTTATCTATGGAAGATTATAATTTTCATGGTCCACTAGATATTATGGTATCTCATTAATAATTTATGTGAAAAAACCTAGATTGAGATAATCAAATAGTATTCTTATGTTAGTATTGATAAGTATTGCACCATATTTATTTGCATGGTTTTCAACAAAAATCACTGTAAATAGATTTTGTTTATTTTTCCTATTTCTACCATTTTTATAAACCATTTCATTCCCTCATTTTTCTATAAATATATGATATCTAAGTGTCTATAGATGTTTGTGAATAATGAATTATGAAATTCTATGTTAATGGTTTCTTCTTGTAAATTTAGAACTTCTTGTACATAGGGTGGGTGCATGGTAATGGGGAACAAAATGGGGGATCAAAGTGCAACAATGTTTTTATAAAAATATCAATACTTAAAATTTAGAGACATACGAACCACCACCTGCCCCCTAAAAGAATTGATAACACAAGAAGATGAATTGGGAAACTTTTATTCTAGTTTATTAATACATATGTTTTTAATACTCAAATGAGAAAATTATATAAAATTGATTTGTTTATGAAAATAACATAGTATTGTTTTGTGAAAAATAACTAAACTGGATATGTATAGACACCATTATTTTGAATAAAATAATGATTTATTTTTATGAAATCGCATATAGGGATATAAAAAATATCAAATATCATTAAGAACATTTTTCTCTTAATTTCTCAATTAATAAATATATTTTAACTAATTTTACAAGCTAATAAATTTGGAAAATTAAAACCAGAAGGATATGTATGAAACTTTTTGATCCTAAATTATGAAAATGATTTGAAAAAAGGCATAGAAAAGAATGTGTATATTGTTGAGATATAAGTTCTACAAAAAGTTTATCAATCGTCAAAATGTAATTAAACTATTTTTAATGATATATGTATGAACCATAATGAATGTAATGAATAAATTAAGTAATAATTCTCTACACTTCCTTTATAGACATACATGTTGTTGCAAAACTTTAATCTACCTTCTCACTATGCCTAAATGATTATACTATAGTAAACCCAAATCGTTATGATGACCCAAAAACTTGGTATGTTGCATAAAGCTCAAAACTTGAATATATCCTTAATTATGAGTTATATATCCATACTTATTTTCTAACCTTTTGGATGCTACCAGCCACGAAGGGACACTAACATCGAGATTAGTGTCTAGATCCTTATCTAGTGTCAAGTATTCAAAATTCATCCAAATTAAAAACTATTAAAAACCTATGGGTTAGCATATTTTTCTTATTGAATCCTCTCATGAGATATTTTTAAAAGTTCTAGTATAAATACAATTCTAATCCTTCACATTTATGATTTATAAATTACCAAGTAAACACTTACCAAGGATCATTCAATCAATCTTAAAACTGAGTTATTATTATTTATTCATCCCTATTAATTTATCAATCATAGGAGCATTTGTTTATAAGTTTTGTCATTGATGTCAAGATCATTTGGTGATGATACATGGTGAGTGGTCTGTGAGGTATGAGCTTGTGTGCTTGATTTGACAAGGAAGCCATGTGATAAGAGAGAATTTAAAGGCAACCTAATGTATTTTTATTGATAGATAATTATAAGGAAACCTAATTTTTATTCTATGGTTGATGTGAATGTTTATGTCAAGGTTTAGGTCAAGTGAGCATTAAAGCATGTTTGAGTATAAGGTGTCTTACAAAGCCTAGTCTAGACCCTGTGAAAATGTGTTCATAGTGAATTTTTGTGAAGTAATTAATCACAATATTGTGAGAGATTTTTCATCACTATGTGATACTTTTATAAGTTTTTTGAGGTTAATTTTCAAGTTTCAAGTGCCTAAGAAGCCTAATCATAGCATGAAGAGACCTTGTGAGAAGGTACGATTATGATGGATGGGTGAGATGATTGCACACAAGAATCAATATATGTATAAGGTTTATTTATCATTAATTTTATGAATTATAACACATGAGAGTCTCATGGTGAACCTACAAGGGTACCATTTATAGATCAAGTATGCAAATAGACCACTTCGAAACCCTGCTTGGTTTAATGAGGCATCATGATCTATTGTTAAGGTATATGAAGTATGTATGACACTATTTAATCATTATATACATTTATTTATTATATTATTGAGGTTTATATCACAAGTAGAAAAACATGGAAGTTAGTTTCAAGGCCTAATGTGATTTACAAGTCAATATATATAAAGCAATGATAGTGTGGCCTAATGAAGGGTTATGATCATTTTTAAAGATAATTTTTCATATGTGATCATATACAAAGGTATTATATGTTTTTCAAAATAATTTTAACAAATTTTTACGTCATGGTTTACAAAAAAATGCATGAAAAATGGTTTTTAGGTCTCTTGAGTACATAAAATTAAGGGTTCTCAACCCGAGAAGGATTTTATTCTACTCATTACCTCATCAAACCTATTCATTGGAACCTATTATATTCATGTTATATGGGGAAGGTTCCTATCTAAAAATTATAGGCATTCATTTTTTGAATAAGGGGTTATGGTTTATGAATGATTATTAAGAATGGAAACATGTTGAAACCATCTTTGAAAACTAATAAGGAATTGATGTTGAAGATGTGTTTCAAAAGTGAATAGGATGGTTTTGAATGATTATGTAAGTGTTTTTATCTTGTATTCAACTCTCCTAGGCACCTTTAGTTGTGATTGAGTTTTTAGGTATGTGAGTAGACCCTACAATAAAGAGCAAGTTTCTCAAAGATTTATTGTAATAGTTAGAGTGGACCAAGTCAAAGTATAAAAATAATTGGATGGAGAAGTTTTATAATTTTATTGTATTTCCATGGTTTTTTATTGACATGTTTTATCCATAAAGTTTCTAAAATTTTCATCCAAGTTAGCCAGTCTCTAATAAGCCTAATGAAGGAAACAATGAGAAATTCAAGCAATAGTGAGAAGATGATTCAAGATGTGTTATCATGAAAAAGTGATGGAAAAAAGTGCATGGAGATATTTTTAATTAATTTTAATACATTATCATTTTTATATGTTTTTGAGGTTAGTGTATATAGTGAAAAAGTTGCTCACAAGTTGACTTGTTTAGCTCAGTCTGGTTTATGTATAGTAGCGTTACGAAATTAGTCTGAAAGACCAATATTTTAATTTGAACATATTATATATATATATATATATATAATAATATTATAACTATATCATATAATAATATAAATTAATCATAATTCATTTAATATGTCTACATAGGTGTTGAATGTATTAGCCATCATGATTGTGTATTAATGTAAACTGACAATTCTCGATAATTAAGTTGCAGTGATGAGTTTGAGACTATATGCCATGAGTTGAATTATATAATGCACATGATTTTTTTTATACATTTATTTCCTATGAACTATTTTTATAATCTTTGAGATTTAGTGAATGTGATTGAAATGTTGAAGCCAAAATGGCTTGATTGGTTCTACTTTGACTATGTGTACTAAAGATAAAGGATTAGTTTGTAAGACCAGTATTTGATAATAGACCTTGTGATTTTTTTAATTTTAGAATTGTCTAGATATATTAAAGGATAATTTTAAATTATAATTAGTGATGGTAATTATTCTTTAAGGTGTTGAAGATCATGTTGTTCATGAATAGGTTTTGGAGTGTTTTGATAGTTCTCAGTGGGCTATTTGAAGAGAAATGTTTGACTCCTTTCTACCTAAGTTGTGAAGTATAAATCATATGGTGATTAACCTAATGTCATGGAGTTTCTATTCATATTACTTATTTCCATGGTTTTTTAGCTAATTTGTGTTTAATATTCAATAGTTCATGACAAAATGTTTGTGTATGATAAGGCCTAATTGTAAACAGTACAAATGGTGTGCTTTAAGTGCTGGTTGGCTGTAAAAAGTCTTATGGATATTAGATGAGCTTATTAGGTGTCTACTTGAGTTTCATATGATATTTTACTTTTGTATGAGGATTTCTAATGTGTTCTAATGAAGGCAAAGTGTAACGTGTCGTAAAGTAGACCTAATAGTGAAGTGAGGCCTAATTGAGTTATGTCAAACATAAAGGGAATCAATAATAATTTAAACAATGTTAATCATATTTACTAAGAAATATTATATGGCTTATCTAAGAGTTTAATGGTGATTATACAACCAAGAGGTATATGAGCAAGGAATTCTATATATACAAGGTAGTTTTAGGCCTATTTGTTGAGTAGAGAAAAAGCAAATAAAAAATAACATATTTTTGAGAAGAAATAGGCCTTTTATACCATCAGAGGATTATAAAATACATGTGATGAATATTTGATATAGGTTATGTATATTTTAATCAAGGTCATATGACCTAATCAAGTAAATAAGAGGGTTAGTTGAGTGAATGAGCCTAGAATGTAGTTTGAGAGGGATATAAGAATGAGAAGAGATAAACAAAGTGATCATCATATTTTATATGAGAAACAAGGTTTTATAAAGGTGATCAAGAGTTTTATGTGGATGATTTGGTGTTTGGTCATCTAGGGGATTGGTTCCTCCTTTCATATAGGTGCTTGTTAAAGCCTAGTTGGATTGGTGTTTAGCTATTTGGGGTTGGTTTTCTATGTGATCTTAGTGCTTGACTAAACCTTATTTTTGTATTATAAGACTATATTCCATTATAATATATATGTGGGTTTTCTTTCCCTTGAGGTTTTTTGACATAAAGGATGTGTTCTTATGTTTCATGCTTATGTGGATAAGTGTTTATGCCTGTTAAATCTATATGTTTATTTGAATGATTCATGATTGCTTACATAAATTCAAAGAAAATGTTTTGAAGGCTGATCCAGCCCCCTCTTATTCATTTCTCTTCCAAATTTTTTTATTAGAGAAAGTCCTTTGAAGTAGGCCTAATGGCCTAAATCAAATCCAAGAAGAAAGGATGGTTAGTAGGCAAGATCCAAGTGGTTTCTCTACTAGTAAGGATCCATTACTTAATGGTATTATTTGTAACTTTTAGAAAATCAAAATGAGGACATATATAGTGTCAATAGGACTTGACATATCATATTTATTTGTGGATGGATATGCTTCACCTCCTACACCACTAACCCATGTAACAAATAATAAGGAAAGTGAGAATAATGCCATGGCAATGAATACAATTCGGTGTGGTTTATCAGAAGTAAAATTTGTGAAGGCAATGCACTGTGAGTCAGCCAAGGTGATATGGAAAACATTTAATACTATCTATGAAGGAGATACCAAGATAAATATGGCCATGTTGTAGACCCACTAGAGATAGTTTAAAAGTCTAAGGATGAATGAATATGATTTCATTACATATTACCTATTGAAGGTTGATGAAGTTGTTAATGTTATTAGAGGATTAGGAGAACTAAAAGAGCTTATAATTTCTTAAAAGGTATTGAGATCACTGACTCCTAAATTTTATTATAAAGTGTCTAAATTAAAGAAGATGCAAGATTTAGACAAGTAAGATATGGATGGGATTCATGGCATCTTTACTACCTATGAGGTGAGAAAAAATAAAGAAATACCTCCCAATAAAGAAACAAATTTCAAAGTTGAGAAGTCAAAATCCAATAAGGTCAAGGATGAGTTACATTTAGATGTCTATTATGATGAATTGATAGCCCTATTTTCTAGGAAATTGAGGTTTGGATTTGTTAAGTACAAGGGTAAGTTGCCTTTCAAATGTTTTGACTGTGGTAAGATTGGTCACTTTGCATTTAAGTGACCTAACAAAGAGAAGACTGAACATGATGAATAATATGATGGAAATCATGGTAATGATAAGAAGGTCTATAAGCCTAAAAATAAAAAGAAATATTTCAAAAAGGATGAAGGTAGGAAAAGGTCACTCAAGAATACAAAAAGTTTCTATACCAAAGAAGATAATAACTCATCTGATGTAAGTGACACAAAAAACTATTATAGTGATGATGGTAGTATTGAATATAAACATGACAATAATGAAACCTTATTCATGGCCATAGAAGTAGATAATAGGGGTTGATCAAATGGTAAATTCCTTATGGTTGATGAAGAATCAAATGAATAAGAAGCTAAAGTGAACCTTGAGATAGAATTGGTGAGTGCTTTAAAGGATTTAAAATTCCAAATAAGGAAGAATCACAAATGAATATCATTAGTTAAGGAGTATAAAGATTCTATTGGTTTGTTTGAGGAAAGACTGAGTAACTCATCCAAGGATTATGATAAGATCAACAATCAAACTGAAGCACATATGGAGATATTCACTACTAGCTTAAAATCTAAAGAGTAAGAATGCACCGTGTATGAAACTAAAATGGAATCCTTTAACATTGAGTTGGATTGAGAATATATCACGTTGAATACCTTTGTTAAGTTTGAAAAAAGTACTGATTCTTTATATAACATCTTGAGTAATTAGAAGTCTACAAGTGTTAAGATAGGTCTTCATTTCAAAGAAGACCAAAATGAGGTACCTCAAGTCAAGTTGAAGTATAATCAAGATAAGACATCTAACATGAAAATACTAATTAGATAGCCTAATGTTATGAGGTATGGTAATTCATTCAATGGTTACTATTATTCATGTAATAAATTTGGTCATAGAGAAAAAAAGTTTAGAAGATTCTCTAAAAGTTAATATGCATGGGATTATGAAAGGCATCATCAATTAAGAAGTATTTATGAAGTTGTTTTATATAGTTGTCATAATGTGGGACACATTTCAAGATTCTACCCTAACAAAGTTAGGAGGTCATCAAGTCAATGTAAGAGGTTTGAAGCTTCAAGAATGAAAGAGAGAAGGCAAATGAATGTGTGGAAACCAAAGATAATAGAGGTAAGTTGTGATCATTATACAAGCTCAAGTGGACTATTCTTTTAGTAGAGCATACTTAAGATGTGAAATTAATTCAATAATATTCATTATCAACTTAGATTATTGATCACATAGACGATGAAGTCAAGCCAAAGAGACTAATCAAGCCTAAAATGATCCCAAAGGATATTTAGTCCTATAACAACATGGAGATCTTGGAATATTATAAGTTTGTGTTGTCTTAATTCCCTATGCAAAATGGTAACTCCATTAGGATTCATGGAGACACTCCTTAGTTAGCAGAAGCATGATGGATGCTTGGTTTGAGAAGGAGCTATTCAAGTTGTTGACTGAGCTTGATTTATTTTGAGAAGTGGTCTTCTAATCTAAGTTAATTTGAAGGATAATGTTCCTATAATACTTTATATTATATGTATTAATATTTTGTTGAAGTAATGTGTGGTTGCAAAAGTTGTGGTATGTATGACCCTTTATCATTAATGTCAAAGAGGGAAAAAGTTTATGAAAGGTGACTAACTAGATTGGGTGAGATGATAGTGATCAAGATAAAAAAAATTTGCCATTAATGACAAAGGGGGATTTTCTTGAGAAGTGTTGTCATTTATGTTAAGTTTGATGTCATTGATGTTAAGATGAATATGATGACAATGCATGGATAGTGGTCTGTGAGGTTTGAGATTTTGTGATTGATGTGATAAGAGATAATTTTAAGGAAACCTAATGTATCTCTATTGAGATATAATTTGAATCCAACCTAATTATTCTTCTATGGTTGATGTCAAGAGAACTAAATCATGTTTGAGTATTATTTATTGAGTACAAGGCGTCTTGAGAATCCTAGTCTAGACCCTATGAGAAGGTGTGCATAGTGAATTTTGGAGTAGGTAAGCACAAGATTCTGAGAGTTGGTTTTTCAATATGTGATAATAATATAATTATTTCAATCTCAGTTGTCAAGTTTCAAGTGCTTAAGTATCATAGTCATGGCACTAGTCATAGCATGAAGATACCTTATGAGAAGGTATGCATATTATGTCTCAATGAGATGAGTCCACATAGGCATATATATATGCATAAGGTTGTTTTATCATGCATATTAGGCATTATATCAGTCATGATAGTCTTAAGGTGATCCTATAGGGGTAGGATTTATAGATCAAGTATGTAACTAGACCACTTCTAGACCCTACTTGGCCTAGTGAGGCATCATGATCTATTGTCAAGGAATATGAAATATTTATGGCACATTTTAAGCATGATATATTTTTATTTTTTATTTTAAAGATGCGGAGATAACAAGGAAAGAATCATGAAGGTTAGTTTCAAGGCCTAATGTGATTTACAAGTCAAGATCTAGAGAGCAATGAGAGATAGTGTGGCCTAATGAGGGGTCATGATCAATTTTCAAGATAAGTTTTTATATGTGAGCTTGGATATAGGTATGATATGTTGTTTCAAGATTTTTTAAAAACTTTGAGGTCATGGTTTGTAATAAAAGTCATGAAAAGTGGTTTTAAGGTCTCTCAAGTGCATAAAATGAACGATTCTCAACTTGAGAAGGATTTTCTTATGCTTTATAGCTTTAAAAAGCTCTAGATGATAACCTAATATATTGATGGTAGATTGGAAGTGTCCTAGTTCAAAATTATATAAATTAATCTATTTAATGAGGGGCTATACTTTATGAATGATTGTTAAGAATGAAAATAGGTTTAAACCATCATTGAACCCTAATAAGGATTTGATGTTCAAGATATGTTTCAAAAGTTATTAGTATGGTTTATAAATACTAGGAAAGTGTTAGGATATTATATTTAACTCTCCCATGCACCTTTATGTCTGACTGAGTTGTTAGGTGTGTGAGTAGACCCTACAAGAAAGAGCTAGTTTCTCAAAGATTTGTTGTATTAGTCAGAGTTGACCAAGTCAAAGTATGAAAAACATTGGATGGATAATGTTGAGAGTTTCATTTTATATCCATATTGATTTTTTTATATTATATATCTCTCAAGTATTCTAAATTGTTCATCCAAGTTAAACAGTCACTAACTTTCCTAATGGAGCAAACTGTGAGAAATCCAAGCGACAATGAGAAGATGATTAAGGATGTGTTATCATGAAACAATGATAAAACTAAGTGCATGGATATGATACTCAGGATTTTCAATACATTATCATTCTTGATATAAATTTTTGAGGTCATTGTTTATAGTGAAATTTTTTCTCACAAGTTGACTTGTATGGCTTAGTGAGGTCTGTGTATAGTGATGTTATGAGATTGGTCTAAAAGACAAATATTATCATTTGACCATATTATATTTCAATATAATGATTATAAAATTATATAATACGATCATTTAAATACATTATAACTCATTTAATTTGTATACATAGGTGTTGAAGGCATGATTTATCATGATTTTGTATTAATGTAAATTGACAGTTTTGGGTATGTAAGTTGCAGTGATGAATTTGAGACTCTATGGCCTTATTTGAAGTATATAATACACATTATGTTTTTTATAGTAAATTTAATTCCTATAAATTCTTAATATAATGTTTTTTATTTATTTAAATTTATTGAAATGTTGAGTCCAAAATGGTTTGACTGGTTCTGGTTTGGCTATATTTACTGGAGACAAAAGATTGGTCTGAAATACTAATATTTGAAATTAGAACTTATGATTTTTGTATTTTATATTGGTATAGATATTAAAAGGATAATTTTAAATTATAATCATTTTTAGGAAGTGTTCTTTCAGGTGTTGAGAATCAATTTGTTTATGATTGGGTTTTAGAGTGTTTTATCAGTTTTGAGTGGGATATTTATAGAGAAGTGTTTGAGTACTTTCTCCTAGAGTTTTGAAGTCTAAATAATATGGTGATGACTCTCAGACAATTAATTTTATATTCATATAATTTATTTCCTTTTTTTTTTTATCTAATTTTTTTTTTTAATTTTTATTATCTCAAGATAGACTTTCTATGTACTAGAAGGGCTAGTTGTGAACAATACAAATGGTATGCTTCAAGTAGTGGTTAGTTATAAAAAGTGTTATGAAGGCTATATGAGATTATTATGGGTTAATTTTATTGTAATATTATATGTTACTTCCATGTGAGGATTTTTAATGTGTTCCTAGGTAGGTAAAGTGTAACATGTCCTAAAGTAGACCTAATGGAATTAGGTCTCCATGAGACATAATAGTGAAGTGAGACCTAATTGAGTTTGTCAGACTTAAAGGGACTCAATAATCATTTTAATAATGTTAATGATATGTAATAATACTAATTTCATGTCTTACCTAAGATGTTTATGGTGATTAGTTGACCAAGAGGTACATGAGCAAGTAATGGTATATATCAAAGGTAGTTTTAGGCCTATTTGTTGAGTAGATAAAAAATGAATAAAAAATAAGATATTTTGAATATAAGGAGGTATTTTAGACCATAAAATAAGTATAAATGATATATTATGGATATTTTATATAGGTTCTATGTATGAAAATCAAGGTCATATGACATAATCAAGTCAAGATGAGGGTTAGTTGAGCAAAACAACCTAGATGGCAGTTTGAGAAGGATATAAGAGTGACAAGAGATAAATAATGTGATCATAATATATTATGTGAGTAATAAGGTTTTTTAAAGTTGATAAATACTTTCAAGTGTCTAGGTTCATGCTAAGTCATCTAGGGGGTTAATGCCTTCTTTCAAGTGGGTTCTTAGTAAAACCTAGTTGGGTTGGTACTTAGCTAGGTTGGGTTGGTGATCCATGTTAATTTAGTGCCTCATTAAACATTTTTTTTGTCTTATAGGAATATATTACATTTGTATATATCTATAGGTTTTCTTCCTCTTGAATTTTTCCCACATAAATGATGTGTGCTTAGGTTTCATGCTTATGTGGATAAGTGTTTACACTTGCTAGATCTATATGTTTGTTTTAATGATTCATGATTTATTATGTGAATTAAAAGGAAAGGTTTTGAATTCTAATTCACCCTCACCTTAATATTTTTTATTCCAACAATAGTCATATAAAATGTCTAAATCATCCAAATAAGAACCCTTGAGTGGTATTTTCAAAGTTAAAAGGTAGATCACTGCATGCATCTCCATATAATATATTACACCATATGTAAACACAATCCCACACATAGGATATAAATATATAATTATAAGGCCCTACTTGGAGTATTAGCTATGTAGGTATCACTTAGTGATAGAGGGGTCATTGGGGACATCAAAACACTATGATCTCACCAACCCATTTTAAAAAAACTCACTCTACGGGGAAGAAAGGTGAAGAGCTATGGTTTGATGCATAAGAAAAAATAGACATGTTTTCTATATCTAAATAAATAAGGATAAATATGATAGAAAACCCCAAAAAAAAAAGTTGATTGCATCAAAATCTTGTGCATATTCTATGGTAGATAGTAGCATTGCATCATATATAATATCATTGATGGTAGTGTCTATGGCTCTAAAAACATCATTTATTGAATTTGATTACTATCTCAAAATCCTAATCCCACACAATTCTAACTATGTCTAACTGAAATATACTTTCACACAATAAACCTAGATAAGTATAATTTTTATTTGATATTGAAATTAGTTTCATATAGTTTAAATTTTTTAGTTTTTATATTTAACATATCTTAGTTTTATAATTTAGAATATTTATTTATCTAAATTTGAAATTAATTTGCCTTTTATATATTAGTTTATCACCATTGTGTATAAATTATTATATATTTTAACCCTACCACCACACCTTATAAATTTAGGGTTAAACATTTGGTGAACATGACCACTATGTCTTTTTAGTTTTGTAGGGCTTTAGGTTTTAGTAATTTGTAACTCTGAGGTTTCAAATTTCCTTTGGAAACTATATTTTCATTTATTACACATGAAAGATAAAGTAGATTGAGTCAAAATTTTAAATACAAATAAATAATTGATTAATTAATTCTTACATGTTACCCAAGAAGAGATAAATAACCATGGTATGGCTAGTGCATCCAAATCCAATAATGGCGAGCCTTTAGATAGAATAAGTGTTTCCAAATCTTCCATGGGAACAATTTGTAATTTAACTCAACTACTAATTTTAATGCTTGCACCAACACTTCTAGTGATTTCTTCCCCGTTGGTGACTTATGAATTCTCAATCTGAATTGGTCTACAGTGTAAAATATTATCCAAATTATAGAAAAATTGGAAGATAAGGTTACCAACATTGAACAAAATAATTTGAAATAAACTCATGTTATTTATTCACAAGATATATTACATAATCCTCTATCACCTAAGATATCATTACACCCTTTTCCATCTAGTTTTATTACACATGATTTTACATTTTATAATGGTAAGGGTGATCCTAAACAACATTTCCAATCATTCTATGGAACATGCATTGATTATGATCTAAATGATAAACTATTGCAAAAATTATTTCCAAGGATCCTCTTGAAGATGGGTCTATTAATTACCAATAAAATCAATGAAATCATTCAAACCAATAACATATCAATTTCAATGATATTTTTTCATAAACATCACTAAAGACTTGTGATATACACAAATTTATAAGATCAAACAAGGAACTAATGAACCTATCAATGAATATAGCTTGAAGTATAAAACAATGTTAGCTAAATGACAAATCAAATTAAAAATAAGGAGTTTTAAGACATCTTTAAAAGTTTGCTTACCTCATTACATAAGTCTATTGTTTTCAATAATTTCAAATATTTTGATGAATGATGTCATATTTCCCAACACCAGGAAATGAAACTTATTTCCTTGAACAAGCTTAAGTATGTACAAAATACACTGACTACATCTTATACCAATTTTCATATCAAACCAAGCTACAAGGTAAAATCTACATTACCTCAAAAAAGGAACAACCATAATGGTCAATTAAATTTCACCTAAACTTAATCACCTCATATTCTCTAGTTCACCTAAGATATAATTTACATGATTACCCAAGTCTCTATTTTCTTTACTTAAGAATCTTATGCAGTGTTATCTTTTTTCTCTCCCTCCTCCTATAGAGGTGTATATGAGTCAACTTATACTGAAAGGATATAATGATACTGCATATTGTGACTATCACTAAGGCCCTAGGGATTCTAAAAATAAATTTTATAAATTGAAACAAAATATCCAAAACCTTATTTATAACCAACATATCACCTTTATGATCCTCCAAATGATTTTGGTTGACAATCTAGTGACCATCCTAACAAAAATGTATTTAACAATCCATTGCAAGATCAATATGATAAAAACCTAATAGTACAAATGTCATATCATGCACGTCCTCCTCCACCACATTTTGGGCACCCATAAGATGGGATTATTGGTATTTATACATTCACAATACCTTCAATGGTTTAAAGACCCTTTATTTCTTTTAATGAAAATGAAATTGTAGATGATGACTCAGATCTTCATGCATTATTTTTTAAAGCATACCTTGATCATAAATCTATATATAGCGTTATGATTGATAATGGTGCTAGTGAGAATGTATGTACTATGATGTTACTTACACATTTGATATATATGCATTATGATTTATAACCTTTGATCAAATTAGTTAGCGAATTTGATGGGACATAACACTACATTATTAGAGATATTTATTTACCTTTATAATTTAGTCCAACACATGTGGTTACCATATTTTAAATTATATCATACATGAGAGTCTTTGATATGTTATCAGGATGTTCTTGGATA
This sequence comes from Torreya grandis, assembly GCA_037957365.1. Lineage (NCBI taxonomy): Eukaryota > Viridiplantae > Streptophyta > Pinopsida > Cupressales > Taxaceae > Torreya > Torreya grandis. Next base: position 845,010 of record JARHVA010006546.1, read on the forward strand.
CATAAAGTTCATGTAATACCTTATATGGTGTGTGGGTGTATGAAACACATTCATACCAACAAGGTATTCATAGTCATTAGAATTCCATATGAATCTCCACTTGAACATGAGAAGTTTCTTTATAGATAGTTACTTATCAAACTTACTAAGGTTAATAATACAGGAAAGGATAAGCAATATGTAATCCCATTTCATAGGTGGCCTATACTTGAGAGACCTTTGCACTAGAGATATACAGTGGATTCCATGAAATCCTTATCTACTCATACATATAATACCCAAGTACATAGACCAAATAAACATGTTTCAATTAATAATACTCTGAACAAAATGAAGAATAATCAATAATGGGTTCCACAAATCACTATTTTTTCTACTATTTATCTACGATAACATACTCCTATGAGGCATATAAATAATATTTTTGACTCTCCAAAACCAAATATGACACTTATACATGATCCTTAGTAGTCTTACCAATATCATTCACCACATTTACAATGTATATAATCAAATGAGCATCCCTCATATTATATAATAGGCTAGAACTTGCTTTACATAAATTGAAAAATACCCAAAAAATAAATACTTAAAAAAGTACAAAATGTTCAAATAACCCAAAAAATACAAAAATATTCAACATTCACATGTTTAACAAGTGTTATACATATATGTCATTTTATTCATGTTAGTAGATAACATATCATTGGATTTATATACACATATATGTTTCACATATTTTTTATTGTGATATAGACAAACCAAAACCATATGATATGCATGTGCACATGCACGCACGTGCGGTCACACACACACACACACACACACACACATGACCTCTCCTCTACCCATGTCATATAGTACATTAAGGGCATATACTCATTTGATCATGATTGATAAAAGTTACACATAATTTATGATCATTTATACATTATCATGTTTGATATTATAAAATAATGCTTATGCATGTCTATATCCATCCTCATATCTTTCACAATGTACTTGATATACTATGTTACATGACATTTTTTATAATACATATTTGCAAGGACTAGTATGATGTCCTTATTTTAGTTGGTTGCACTTCATTTATTTACATTTTAACTTCCTTGAGTATATTTATTGCTTTATATTTTATTTATTGTGTAACATTTGAATATGTTCCTTGCCTATTGCCCCTATGCCATTTTATGCTGTTTGGATATTTTAACATGTCATTTCAATTTGATTGTGTTGCATTTGAGCATGCCTATTGTATGATGTCTCATTGGACCATTAATTTTTCACTACATTTATTGCTCTTTTGTGTTTTCTTATTTATTTTCTAAGATTATATTGTTAGTCTCTATATGTTGCCATGATAAATATAATGCATTGTAGGGCTTGATGTGATCACACACTGTGAGCTTCATTGATATATGTAATTATAAATGTTACTCCTAAATTATACATGATTCATACAAAAGTTATATAGTTATTTTATCTATTTAATATAATGTACCTACCATATTATATTTCCCTAATCTTAAAAGGGGAGGTGTATCAATAGGGCCATGTCAAAATGGCACGACCTCCACACTTAAATAGTTTCTAGTTTATAGTGGGGAAATATTATAAATACATGGCATCCACCCATATTAATTTATCATTATATCTATATTTTATTGTAGACATGTCACAAATACATGGCATCCATACTTTCACAATCTCCAATATAGTTAAATGATTCAGATATACAGCTGGGTTATAATCATATACATTAAACCAAAATTTTCATAGATTTTAACTAATTTTTTTTAGTTTTTGGCACATATAATTTATTTTGAGACACATTGGAGGTGCATATTGCATGCTAGTATACAAAAAATTTCAAAATTACCAATTATATCTCTAGATTGCTATCACCAAAAAGTATTTTTATCAAACCTTTTCTATCTGCAATAAATAGTTATATTTATAGGTTGAATTGATTAAAACATTCAAACTCACCAGAATTATAGGTTGGGTTGATTAAATTATCTAACCTCACCATATTTATAGGATGATTTTGTTAAATCATTGACCCTCACTATATTATACATATTCACACTTGAGTTCTATGATTGAGATTTAGTGACCTCAATTATTATGTCACAACTCATCCTTACACTATAAGTGAGGCATAATACATTCCAATATCCCTCTTTAAATACTTAAGGTTCAGGTCTAAACCTCACTTAGTTCTAATGTTTTATAAGGAATCATATCTAACAAGTAGAATATAAAAGGGGAAACATGGTTACATCTACACACATGTATACTCCTTTCTTACTCTCTTTATTTTCAAGAATTTAAATTACTTGAAATTTCACATTATCATCCTTACACTATAAGTGAGGCATAATACATTCCAATATCCCTCTTTAAATACTTAAAGTTCAGGTCTAAACCTCACTTAGTTCTAATGTTTTATAAGGAATCATATTTAACAAGTAGAATATAAAAGGGGAAACATGGTTACATCTACACACATGTATACTCCTTTCTTACTCTCTTTATTTTCAAGAATTCAAATTACTTGAAATTCCAAATTATATTAATTGACTTATACTATAACATTCACTCGGTCATAGATCATACATTAGGGAAAACACTCAAAGTGTGTTCATGCAAAGGCAATGTGTGTTGTACATACCTAGGTACATAATTTACCTTCATTTGACTTAGTAATTCAATGCTTAATATATTAAATGGATACGTGTGGGGAGATGTAGATTGTAAAATTGAATATTTATATCATCTCATCTTTTAAAATTTGACAAATACAAATCATGGCTCTTCCCTTCAATTCTAGACATGCTCATTGTTGAAAGGCTTGCATTTGTCATCTCACTATGCTTAAATGATTATACTATATTATGAACCATATAATTTTTATGACCCAAATAAATTGTACACTAAAAAACACTCAAAACTTGATATGTATCCTTCATTGTCATTTATAGTTCCATACCCTTTTTTTAGCCTTCTATAAACTACCGACCACAAAGGGACACAAGTGTCAATGCTAGTGTCTATATCCTTATATAGTGTCCATTACTCCAAAGTCATCTAGATTAAAAACTATTTGAAATTATGGGTCAGCTTATTTATCTTATTAAACCTTGTCATGATATATCTTTAAAAGGTTTAGTATAAATATAATTATAATCCCTCTACTTTATGATCTATAATATACCATGAAAACACCTACCAAGGCTCATTTATTCAATAAAAAAAACAAGCTATTCTACCCTATTAATCTATATTTATTGATCAATCATATGATTAGTCATGAAAAAGGTAAGAACCATCTAAAAATCAACCCATGAATGGTATTTTTCAAGTTATAATCCAAATCATTACATGCATATTTGTATAGAATATTTCACCCTTATGCACACACACTCCCACACATAAGTGATAACTAGATAAGTCTAAGGCCCTCCATAGAGTATTAGTTATGTAATTAGAGTTTAGTGATAAGTATCTCATTGATTTCATCTCGACACTATGATCCTACTAAACCATTTATTAAAAATTCATTCTAAGGGTGAAGAAGGGTGAAGTGATAGGGTTTAATCCATAATCATATATAAGCAACCTATGTTAAATATTCTAATACATCAATAGTAAGGTGATAAAAATAGCAAAATAATGAAGCTCATCATGTCAAAATCTAGCATATATTTTGCATTGTATAATAGCTTTGATGATAGTGTCCCAAGGCCAATGGTAGTTTTCACATCTCTAGAAACATAATTTCCTTAGTCTAAAGATTGTCTCAAAATCTTGATCTTGCAAACACTATCTATGTCTAACCCAATTCTACTTGTTCATAATAAACCCAGCTAACTATTATTTCTCTTTCGTATTGTAATCAATTGAACATATCTTTTAATTTGGTACTTTATATGTTTACCATATCTCAATTTTATTATTGAAAATACTAATTTTTTGAGCTTCAAATCAATTAGATTACTATAGACTAGTTTATCACCCTTGTAAATAAACTATTCTATCTTCTAACCCTATCCCCATACCTTTTGAATTTAGGTTTCAAAAATATTAATAAATTATGTTATCTCATCTATAATCTCATTTAGTTTATTTTAAGTAAATAAATTCACCTACTTAAATGTGTCCATGAAATGAATAAAACATACAAATTTTTGAAAATTTCATGTTAGTTGGTCTATTATAGGTTCTTAGCCAAGGCTTGGAACCTGTCAGCTTAAAACTAAGCTTATTTTGGGGGAAAGGTGTGAAATTAATATGAATTTAACATAATTTTGTATGTCATTTATGAAGGTTCCATGCCATTTTTTCAACAAGATTTAATTACTACATTTTCTCATTAAAACAACTAATCATCAAAAAAATTCATGACATTCAAAATGGTGCACACCCTTTTCATTTCAAATAAATAATTACTAAAATTAATACATCTATGATTTTTAATTCACCATTTCACATTTTAAAAGCTTTTAACTACTTTTTACAACTGATATTCTAAAAATTAATCATTTACTTCATCTTAATTATCATAAATTCATCAATTTTTATTTGAATTTTATCCTAATTTTCCTTAAAAGTGTAAATATAGATCGTGGGGATGGGTGGTTTCTAAAAAATACCAATTAAAGTTCTATCAAATGAATAAATTGAAGTCATGAGAGTAATATGAATAAAAATAAAACTAGATAGGAGAGCATTCTTAAGAGCTTCTATACATGGTGAATATACTTATTCCACACTAAGTAATGTTTCAATTGAAAATATCATTCCAAATTACATGAAATTCAATTTAGAAACCAACTGGTATAAGTGTTATTCAATCCTTGTTGAATGATTAATTTAAATATGTAGAGCAAGTAACTAATGAATGATGAAACACATGGAGAGACACAATATATTGAAACTCTTATCCATAATGAAGTTTTTAAGCATGTTGATACACTTATTCAAATGATTATAAAAAACATCACATAGTGACCCCAATTGAAATATTCCAAATGAATACTAGTTTACTTCGCATATAGAGTCTAATATTAACATAGTCTTGGATTCCCCTTCCATGTTTGAGGTGTTAATAATTTTAAAATCAATAAATAATGTATCTCTTAGGACCACACCTCCAAAGATAATTTGAAAAACACCATGGTATTTTATAAAAATAAATAAGAAGACATTCAAACCTATACAAGGTAAAATTAGGTAATGTGCAGTGAAATGTCATGCCCAACTTGTACGGGAGTCTGAATATGAGGAAAAAAACCATACAAAACAATGCAAATTAATAATTCAAATGAATTAAATTTTAAAAATGTGTCATGTGATGCATAATTTTGGGTTAAAAACAAGCAACGTAGGGTGAAGAAATAATGAAAAAATTAAGAATCTAAGTGTTGCATTTAATGTAATAGGTATGAAAACATGAAACAAATATAGTGGAAAGACAAGTAATAAAAAAATTTATAATTATCAAGATAACATCTAGAGGATGATTTATTATTAAAATAATTACATCCATTATCTAAAATAAGAAAAATCTAATTAAATAAATAAGAAGAATAAAAAGACTTGATGATCCTTTGATAAAATTTATTTTTGGCATTCAATGGTAGAAATGCATGAATAAACATGGTATTTTTTGAGGCAACATATTGTATGAATAAAAGATAAAGTGAAGTTGATATATAAACCAATCCTATCTCAGAGAAGATAAATCTAACTATCAATCCTGCTTCGTAGTAAATTTATAAAATTGGGGTCATGACCAATATGGATCATTTATACCTAACCAAAAGGTTTGTTACCTTAAAACATCACAAAAAAGGGTTAGTATCCTCTAATTAAGTAATACCACATAGTATCCCTATCTAGGTCATATGATTTGTAATAAATAAAAGTAAATATAATCTAGTGATCACCAAATATTATGGCATAAATGGAAAATAATAGTCATGTAAATAAGAAATCTAATCAAGTGAATGTAGCTATAATCTTAAGCATGGAGAGATAAATACATTTATAATCCATTATAGATCAAAATCTATCTACTAACCAAATAAGAGTGAAAGTTAGGAATTCTTAACTTATAGAAGAACATATCATGCCTCAATCTCTTCCTTGGCCAATGGTGCTTTGGAAGAGGTTGTTATGATTCATAAAGATAACAAAGATAGGTCAAATCTATACTACAAGACTTTTCCCACAAGATAAGATTCTTTTCTAAATAAGTATGAATCCTTATGTAATGACTCCTCACGTAGAATGGTGGATAAGAAGATAAAGAATCTCAAATAAATTATTATATATATTGGAAATGAGGTGAAATATGTGTTTATATAGTTGGATCTAACCCTAAAACCTTCCATAATTTTATCCACATGGTTGACCTAGTCAGTGAGTTAGGAAATAGAGTAGCTAGGTCCGAGACTAAGTTAGTTGTGACGACTTAGTCCTATAACATTATAAATTCTTTGAACATGTCCAACTCATTCGAATATGTTTAGAGGATGTGAAAATAGGTTTGCATTAAGTAGGGGATATTCAAGATGGTAAATTACATGGAAGAGTATGTAAGGGAGGTTTCAAATCTTAGGTAAATGTATAAAAAGGACTTGTGTTAGTTTTAAGAGGTGGAATAAGGAACAAAAATGTTCTGAAGTACCAATGTTCTACCCACTCTTTTTTCGGTGCACCATTTAAGGCATGCACTCAAGGATATTGAGACCTGATGGGTTATGACAAGAGAGAAAGAACTAGTGAATGATAAGGTCTAAAAATATTATGTATATATGTATGACTCACTCAAAGTGCATCACATGTCACACAGTTGCAATACAGGATGGTGCTTCGAGTAAAGAACATAGAAACACATAATGTTGAGATAAATAAACTGTAGTAAGAAGTAAATAAGATAAAAGAAAGGATACAATTTAAAAATATATGCCTTTAATTACATTAGTGTTATAGAGTATAAATGAAGTGAGATAAATGTAGAGGTATTCAATGTAGGGAACATTAGGCAAACCTTTAAAATAAGTGAAAATTTAATTTTTTTGAAAAATATTAATGTAATTTTTAGAAAAAAATTTCTATGACATCAAGATTCTAGAACATATTTTGCTTCAAAAAAATAGATAATAGAAACAAAATTATGAGCAAAAAATAGAATGTGGGCAAAAATAATTGATAATTAAAAAAATTGAAATTTTAAATATAGACAGGGTTAAAAATAATACATTTTTAATTTTGTTATTGTGTTAAAATAGAATTATGAGTGACCTAGTTGAGTGTAAAAAGTTACCATGGTCAGAATATGACAGATGTGATGTACAAGATACCTAATGAAAAAAACTAAGGCAACTCAGGTAAGTGATGCATTAATTTCATTTTTTTGGTAATTTTTATTGAATTTAAACTAGGTAAAGGTAAAATTAAGGAAGCAAAAATTACTCTAGCAAATTTTTAGGTAAACTAGGAACAAAGTGGATTAATGGGTAGGAAAGGGTAAAAGTAATAAATGCCTAAGGCATTTATGGTAAATAGTTGAAAAGTCACTACAAATTTCAAATAGAGTCATCCCAATAGACTTAGTTGGAAAGAGCAAGAGGTAACAATGTGGTCAATTAGATAGTAAAGGACTGAATTAATATTATTGGGGTTGGTCAACTACATAGCATGGGGACTACTTAGTTAGAAAGTGGATAGGGCCGATGTAGTGCATGCTGGCTGATTCAATATGTAGTAGGGACCAACATAGTTTATTAAATTGGGAAAAATTTGTAGAGAAAGGTCAAACTAGTATGTAAATATGGGAAAAGGGTTTATTTATTATTAAAAAGGGCTTACTATGTTTGTATAAATAGACTGATTACATAACAGAGGGCCAACATAGTTAGTAAAGGGGCTCATTTAGTATTAAAAGGTATCAATAGTAGGAAAAGGGTGGGAAATAGTAAATAATAAGAGAAGGCTCATGAACTTATTAAATTTTAATAATTTAATAATTTTAATAATGTCTATTTATACTTTTTAATATAGAGATCTAATGCATTCTATGGTGTTTGAAATTTTGTAGAGATAATAAAGATTTTGGCACTTGGTGGATGCATCTTGGTTACTAGATTTAATTGAGAGACTGACAAATGATGACTGAGTGTGGCTAGACTTGATTAAATTTGGAGGCATTATGGAGATGCGAATGATCTTTATTACTATTAATCTAGTTATCACGTTCTTAGGATCATGGGAGTGACTGACCAACACTTTTCAATGGGAGGTGGATGAAGATATTATAGAGGTGGGAATCACCTTAAAATATGTCCATGCTTTTCTTAGACTTACCATTATTTGGACTCCTTTTTTTTTATGCACTAAAGGCTAAGGAAGAGAGGAAATACCTAGCCCATTTGGAGACTAGATCAAATAAGACTTATCTTGAATTACGTGTATGCTTTTTTGATGTATATATCTTGATGATTCCATATATCTAAAAGGTTATGATAGGACTTGTGATAATGTGTGTTGTGTCATAAGTTAGATGAGAAATTATCATTGTATATAATAGACTTATTTCACTTGATCTTAGAGCAAGCTAATTTATATGATTTAGGCTCCTTTATTTGTAGGCAATTCATGCACAACATGTATAAAATATTGACCTAGGGATATAGGAGTATGGGCCTCATGATTTTATTGAGTAACATAATATATGAGAGGTTTCTTATTTACCAACCATTAGGATTTCCCCATTTTGTGAATTATAGGCTACCTTAGGTGATAAGGTAGAAACGTAATCATGTAGTACATGTAGTGCCCCACACCTCAACCTTATAAACAACTACTCATGGGTAGATTGTATGGCAGCCTTGTATGAATATTATTGCTAGTTTTCTGACTTAGACTACTGTGACTACTATATTGGCATTTGTGTGCATTATTATGTACTATACCTCATGGGTAGATCCATACCCTATAGATCATGTACCTAAACATATAAGCCTACCACATTAGATGACTCCCCTATTAGTATCTAATTATTATAAATGACATGCTAGAGAGCCTAGAGTTATGGGGTATAGGATTACCTATAGAGATACTTATCATTAGGCCTCATCGAGTGCAACCATTGGTGGATTAGGTGAAACAATAAAGGGTGGCTAGGACAAAGACAGAGGATGTGATAGATTTGGAAGAAATAGGTGAGGATGTAGGTGATCCTACTATGGATTCATAATAGGGACTATAGTTGGGACTACAGATACCACCATGGGTACGTAAGAGACAAGAACCATCAAAGGGAGTGGATACAAGCGATAGTGGTCACACATGGAGATCACATGTTATGAACTAGATGAAACTATTTTATAGAAAGACAAATTATGAGAGGACCACAACATGCATTAGTGGGTTCTATGCTTTCTATTTACATGGAGGTAGCCTATAATAGAGGTGCTTGATGGTTAGGATGATAGGGAGACCATGGTTGGTGACGCTAGTGCTAGTAAGTAATGTTTTAAGTTTATGATAAATAATTAATTGCATATTTATTTATGTACTTGGTATAGATATATGGTTTTTATATTTTGATACATATGTGTGAGATATAATGTGCACCTAGTTTTGTGTTTTATAGATACTACTAAGGAGGAGTTCAAATGGGGTATATTAGTTCATGCCATTCATCATGATATTTTATATGGGTGTTATTGCAACATGATACTACTACCATGGATAAGATTATCATACCATTGGCCCCAACATAGGCTAGCTAGTTTTGATTTGTGGGATAGGCATCTAGGTGGATAGAGATAAGTTGATAAGACCTATAGCTACCCATATGAGTTAGAGATAGAGAGGCATGATCCTAATAGGCATTGGACTAGGAAGGAACTGTATATATGGTGACTACAATATAGATTGGGTGTGTGTAGGCTTAGGTGAACAATCTATAGGGACAAGTTGATAGTCTGAGATCTTAGACTATGCCATTATAACAAACTATTCAAAGGGGTTATTCACAAGCATCTATGGGTAGTGTAGATTGACTAGAAAATAAACATGGTATATCATAGTCTTATAGATTTTTATAAAGTAAGCATGAAACATAATAAATCAAATTGAGAATTATGTAAATGATGTGAAAATCAAAATGTAAAACAAATTATCTCAAATTTGAATAATTTAATATTGATATGTTATTATTGTGACTTGGTCATACTATGAAACATTAAGGTAATGTTCTGTGAGTAATCCCTTGTCCTACCTAAGGTCTTCTACTATAACTAATAAAGGGAACAACAATGAGGTGATTACTAATGTTAGAAAAAATTAATGGGATTTAATTCAATAATTTTTTAGAAATGTTTGGTCCTATCCAAGGTCTTATACTGAAACTCATAAGGAGAACACTAATGATATGAATGGTAATAAAGGAAAAAATAAGGAAATACTTTTCTGAGGAATCCCTAGTCCTATCCAGGGTCTTATACTTTAACTCACAAAGGGAAACCCTAGTGATATGATCAATTTAAAAAAATTAATCTAAGGGAAATATTGGGATTGTACTAATGAAATATGGATTGTAAAAATCATGACATAGGCATTTATAATAAAACCTTAGTAAACATGAGGCATACTAGGTAAGATGGAACATACTAAGAGTCTAATGACCATCAAAATATAGAGGATACCTGATTATAATAAGCAAAAATTTGTATGGGAAAATATGTGGAATATTAAAATCAACTCATGAAGGTTATATAAACAAAGAAAGTAAAATGATCCTAACTTCCCACAACATGTTCCCCATTCATCAAGACCCATTAAAAATCTATTAGTCTAATGTGAAGATTGGGTACCTGTTTGAGAAATTAGGTAGCACCACATATTTTTTTATTCTCTTATTCTAATCTAATGGCCTACCACACCCTAATGGACCTCGGATCTATCATGAGGCCAACTACAAAGTTTGAGATATGATTAGGAATATGAGATGTGCTAAAAATAGGAAATCACATCCTTTCGTGTGATTAGAATTTTGCATTTTATATTTACCTTTTTAATCATTGCCTTTTGTTTAAATGATTTAGTTTTTTAAAAAATTATAGATTTTGTGATTCCTCCTCCATAATTATTTTGAATAACCACCATGAGTTATAAAATTGATGCACATGAATGAGATTTAGACTTTTATTATAGGAGAGTAAGTAACAAGAGATATGACTAAATAAACAACTTATGCTTACCTCTAAACTAGTATGTAATCTCAAGTGTCAAGCATATGTATGCCTAGTATGTGAAAATAAATAAGGGAAAACTAGAGATCAAATAGATATGTGTATATAATGAGAATTAATGTTTTCTAATTGATCATATGCTAAAGATAAAAAACTAAGGGAATGTGTGTTTCATAACCATGTCACAATAATAATTATCATTTTTTGACCTAAAAGTATGCAAACAACCATCAAAGAGATTATAAAAGAATCCATGTGAAAGAATTGAAACCATAAACATAAGATTGAAGCCAGTAAAAATAAGAGGAATCCACAAGATAAAGCTAAAGAAAATGAAATCATGTAAAATACAAAAAGCATAATATAATGAAACATGTAAATGAGTTAATTGAAATCATGTTTATAAAATAGTAAATAATATAAGATATATAAATGAATCACAAATCCAATCCGAATCATGTAATATAATGATAAATAATGTGATTAAACACTATGTTGTGTTCATAAATACTGATAGATTTGAGCATAAATGTCGTCCATAACATCTAATGCATCCCTATGTATCTGAATTTTGACGTTATTCAAAGTATCATCAATCTTTATAGAAACTTGTGAAAATATTTCCATCTATATCATGTCTATAAAAAAATTAGGAGTAGTAGAATAAGATTGATGCACATACATTACCTCCTATGTGTGATACTCAATATGAGGAATATGTATCTCAAAATGAGTTGTATTTGTGGAACTATGTGGAGGTGTAGCTAGTGGAGAAGGAGGAGCCTTCATTCATGGGTGACCTATAACAAGAGGAATAACTCATACCAATGTATATTGTGGTAAATCTCAAAGATGTTGCTAAAAAACTCAACATCTATCTATATGTTGTGTAGTGCACTAATGCCATAGAAAATATACTTTTTGATATTTAGGGATGTACTTTTGAAGTAACTTGGGATCTAGGATAGTCTTATATTTAGGTTGTGATATGATTGGATACATTGTATCAATGCACTTCCTAATCTATCATAAATGACTAGAGGAATGGTTATGTACTATGAAAGAAAAAAATATGTCTATTTGCAAATGATGGAATTATACTAGCTAAAGTGGAAGAAGAAGAACCCTATTGCTACTGATGTAAATGATAATCCTTGGTCTAATGGCCAATAGCTATATGAATATCACAATAGGGATCATTTACCCATTATGAAGGAAGAATATTAACATTAGTTAATGGTATAAGATGATCACTAAAGAAGGGAAAAGGTATATCAGTGTTTGGACTAGGCTCATCTATATATATGACAATATGTGTACTAGGTCAAAGTAGACTTGATAACATTTGAGGAGGAAGAAAACTAGAAGGATCATGATATATATATATATATATATATAAATAGTAAGGTCACATGATGGCATCATCCATAAGCATACTTCTGATAGGTTTAGTAGTGACTAGAGGTGTATTAAGTGTGTACACCATATTTTACTTATGAATATTAGAGGAAAATCTAATATTAGGTATTATAAGAGAAAACGTTGAAAAAGAACTAGTTACTACAAGATATAAGAATGATATCTAGTAACCTCAACATTTTTAGATTAAATGAATATAACTAAAAATAGATCATATAAATAATAGCCATCATCATAATCAGGTGTATGGAGATTAATAATACATGTGTCAACTATTTTATTGGTCAAGCAGGCATGGTCAATGTAATGTTTAGTTTTGGTTAGACTAACCATTATTTCATCAAAATGATGTCCATGGCATCAAGGCTAAAGAGAGGGAGGTAATTGAGAGATGATATTAGGGGAGAGATCAGAAGTTTTATTTGTTAAACTTATCTCATCTGGTTCATCATCATTTGAGTCTAGGAGATCAGGAGGAATATTTATGACTAATTTTGGATGACCATTAGAACCTCTAGTAGACTTTATGGGATAATTAAAGTGTTGGGATTCTAAAAATGGAATGCTAAGTAATGTTTCAAGGGTGGGTATTTTAAAAGACCTCATTCTTGGAATTGTTCAAAATTCCAAGGATTTGTGTCCCCTTTAATCTTATATATAACACCATTACAAAAGAATTTAACACATTGGCATACAGATGAATTAACTTTTCTCATGTGATGTGTCCAAGGTCGATCGATTAAGATATTATAGGAAAGTGGAAAGTTAAATATCATTACTTTCAAATAAATGGTGATAGGAAAAATGGTAATAGGAATCTAAACACAACCTAAGGGAGGTAATTTCCTTATATCATATCCTTTACATGTACTTTGTGTGGATTTAAGGTTATATGCAGATTATCAAAATGTTTTAATAAAAGTAAAAGAATTAATATAACTGATCGATCCTTCATCAATTAAATCACATTTGATTTGGATATATCTTATTTTTACACTAATGAATAAAGGGGGAGAATCCATATGAAGCAATATCTCATTGAGAATCATATAAGAAAAAGTAATTATAAGTGAAAGAGAAGTGTCAACCATTTCATTAATGTGTATAAACATTTCTTTGTAATGTTGGAGAATGCTATCTTAATATGTAGATATGCTTGCTTCTTTCGCTACATGTGGAAGATGAGGTATATTCATTTTAAATAGTAGTTACATTAGGTGATTGTGATAATGAGGGGAAGTTAATATAAGTTATTAAAAATGAATTTGGGGTGCAAGATGAGAAAGCTTCATGATATGATCCCATTCATCATAACACATTAGAGGATTAGTTGATAAGGGTGCCTAATGTTATAATAAATCCATTTAAGTGGGGTTGGATGTTCAATGAAACATATGTTGATAAGGTATTTTTTGGTTTAGTTTCATTTAAATTAGGTTGATCTATCTTAGGTGATGTAATTGTGTTTTTAAGTGTTTCTTGTGGCTGAGTATAAGAAAAAATGTTTGAAATTTGATGGATGTTTACTTGAGGTATCCATGTTTTGGAAAGAGTAGAAGTGGTATTCATTATATGAAAAGTATGGTCAATTTTTATTGTTGGAGGTGATGTTCATATGTTTGTTGGTACCACATACCCAAATTATATGATATGGGATGGGGAAGTGTATTAAATAATGTGAAATGTTGGAGAGGTGGGATGGTAAGTGGTTGAGATCAAATCAATATAATAAACTACTCTTCTCATATTAGTCATGTTAACCACATTCTCACCATTAGTGTTAAGATCTATAGTACTTTCAATGTTATTGATATTAGGGGTAGGTTGGTCAATGTTGCCTTCATTATTATGAAGAGGATCCTTATACATAGCTAAATTATCATTGGCTTGGTTTAAAGTTTGATTTTTAGTTTGATTTTCATGAGATTTAACTGCTATATCACAAGCTTGTTTATGTTTACGTATAAGTGATTAGTGGTCAAATTTGGTTCCAAGGAGAAATCCCATAGCAATATTTCTTAATTGGCAATGTGTTTCATGAGAATGGCCCCAATTTTTATGAAACCAACATAATTTACTTAGATCATGCCATGTTTTCATAGGATGTGTAGGGTCAAAATCACGTGTTGAAGGTCTTGGAAGATGTCTTTAAATTTATACTAAGGAATGAGGTTTGTGCATATTAATATGATTGCCTTGACATAATGTGGGATTATGATGAGAATTTTTATTAGGTGGAAGTAAAGGAACATATTCAATTGTATTGTTTATATTAATTGCTTGGATGGATTTTATGGAATCATAAGTATTTGTAACACCATCATTGGTTGCATGTCAATTTCTAGATTTTATAAGCATGTGAGTTTTTGTTGTAGGTTAGGCAAGTTCAAATTGACCTATAAAAAAATCTTGATGTTTAGATTGGTCAAGATCCTCCTCCAATGTTTTTAGGGAATAATTCCTTACATGATATTATAATTTATGATGAATAGCATTATTAAATAAGTGGAATAAGTTCTCACCCACCATATTTGCTCAAATTTATTAGATAAAGCATTCCATAATTTGATGAAAACTTGTACCATTTTAGTTTCTAATTATCTAAAATTGATGAAATGAGATAAGTTATTTTTAATAAGATCAATAGCTTGGAATTTTTGAAACAATGAATCGATCAAGTCTTTTAAGTTAGTAATGGAGTGGATTTTAAGTTGATGATACCAATCTAAGGCCTCTTTTGAAAGTATTTTTTCTAAGAGTTTAGAGGAAGTGAAAATATTAAGTTTAACCTAATATTTTTAAAGGTTTTCAGATGTTTTTAAATGTAAAGTAGGATCCTTAGATATGTTATATGTGATAGTGGGAGTGATACCCCTATGTCAATGTTGGTAATTTAATGTACAAGAGTTTAATTTTGTAAGTGTTTAATATTTCAATTCTTAAGTGGTAGTTGTGGTATTAGGTTACCATATGAATCCCTAAAGGGGAAGGTGGGGGTGGGTGGAAGGGGGGAATTAGGATTTTGTGCTACCAATTGATCTTTTTTAGAATGGTTTTGGATATGTAATATGTGATTTTTCATTTGATTCCTTTGATTTGTATTATTAGTTTCAAATATATGCATTTAGTCAAGAGTTTGTAATAAAAGTTGATTAGTTTGAGCACTATTTTGGCTAGTAGAATCAACATTTGATGAATTAATGCAATGTGAGTTATTATGAGCTTGAGATACATTATGAGTATGAGATGAGGTAGTAGTATATACCACATTAATGGAGTGAGTACCACTAGTACCATGAGATACATAAGTAGAAAAATAAGTATTAGTAGCATGAGATGTATTAGTAGAATGGGTATACATGTCAGTATTTTTAAGATCCTCACTAAAGGTTGAACCTATCATGTTTGTGGAAATACTTATCATGGAGACAAAGTAAGAGAAAGAGGATGATGTCATAGTGTGAGAAGGAGATATGATAGAGGTGAAAAGTGTAGATGAAAAAAATGACTTACCCAAAATCATATGGAAAATCTAGGTGAAGGTGAATGGGTTTCTCCAAAATGAGGTCCTATCATGATGTTATAAATGAATTAAAGATCCTTACCTCAATGTTGATGATTTTCATTAATGAAAAGGATCATTTTAGTTGTGTAATCAAGACCATGTTCATCTTCTATCATTCCCATAAATAATGGGTTAACTACCATGGAATAAGGAAGATTTTTATAGTTTATAGTGTGGGTGGTAAAATGAAAATTGCTTTAATCCATGTTAGGTATCATAATGTCTGTTTTAGGAAGTTTATTGGGATTAGTGAAAATCATCATGTTGTTTTCATTTAGGTTTGTATTATATTCAAACAAATAATGAGTGATAAGGGAGGTAAGATAAACACCTATTGAAATTGAGGATAAATTGGTATGGTTTGAGTCAAACCAGTTGACACTATATTGTAGGAAAATAAGCAAGACAAGATACAAGAGACATAATCGAATAGGTTGACTATGTTCTATAAATGGTTGATTGAGAAAGTATGTAGGACATACAATAAAAAAGTTTAACTTGTCTTAAAGATAAATAAATTAGATATCCTATAAGATACATGGATGAATAGGATGATAATGTTCTCTAAGATGGAAAAAGGATGAGCCTATGAGAGACTAGGTTAGATATAAAGACTATGTTCTATAGAAAATAAGTGATAGGAGACATAATCAAGTGGGTCGACATTGTTTTGAGGAAATAAAAACTATAAGATACATGATCAAGTGGGTTGACTATGTTTTGAAGAAAAATACATATTTTCATAGTTATGACTCTAGATGATCTAGTATTAATAAGTAGAGAAATTAAAATAAATTCACAAACAACTAGGTCAACCTAGTTGATATAGTTTTGGCACACATCTCAAATATTATACCAATGTTATCCAATACAAGTTCTGTTATATAATACAAATTTGAAAAAGGGAAAACAATAATGATAAAAAAAGAAATGTTACTTTATGTTACTTTATGCTAGGTCAATGTTATATAATAGATTTAAAAAGAAATGTGACAGGGTGTTTGGATTTAGAAAGGAACTAAAAAGAGGTAAGCTAAATCTAGTTTCAGGTTGTTAAGGTTGAAAGAGATCTATATTGCTGATGGTACTAGTTTTTTTATTGAGGTTTACCCCCTCACTTCATAATCCTATAAAAATAAGGGTGTTTGATGCTTTACCAATATATCCCACCAACCATGTATTTATACTTAGATAAAAAACCAAGTTGGCTTCTCGCTTGGTGATGAAATCCAAGTAGACATTGGGTAGAATGACTTAATGCTTGTTTTATATTTTGTGCTACACATTGAGTTTGTTTGGATTGGTTTTGGATATGTAATAAGTGATTTTTAATTTTCTTCATTTGATTTTCATTTTTAGCCTGAAATGTATGCATTTGGTCAATAGCTTATGATAAATGTTGATTAGTTTGAGCACTATTTTGGCTAGTAGAAGAAACATTGATGCATTAGTGTTATTGGAGGTATTAATAGCTTTATATACATTATAATTATTAGATGAGGTAGTAATATGTATTGAATAGTGGCATGAGACACACTAGTAACATGAGATACACTAGTATCACAAGAATCATTATCAGCATGAGATTTATTCATAGCATGGGTATGCATATGGGTATTTCGAAGAGCGTTACTAAAGGCTAAACCTATCATTTTTATGTAAATACTTATCATGGAGGTAAAAACTGATATAAGATGATGTAATAGTGTGAGAAGGAGACATTATATAGGTAAAATATGTAGACAAGAAAATAACTTGCCTCAAATCTTATGATTATCTAGCTGAAGGTTAATGGGTTTCTCCAAATGAAGTTCCATCATGATTTTATAAATGAATGTAGAATCCTTAGCTATATGTTGATGATTTTAATTAATGAAAAGGATCATTTCAGCTATGTAATAAAGGTCATGTTCATCTTTTTTCATTTCCATAAATAAGGGGTTAAGTGCCATGGAAGAAGGAGGAGTTTCATAGTTGGTAGAGTAAGTGGTAATATGGACATTGCTTTAATCTATGTTAGGTCCCATAAAGTGCGTTTTAAAAGTATATTGGGATTAGTGAAACTCATAATTTTGGTTTGATTTATGTCTATATTATATTAAAAAATAATAATCAATGATAAGGGAAGGAAGCTAAAAACCTATTGCAAATAAGGATAAACTAGAATGATACTCAGTCTAACCAGTCAACACTATTATGTATGAAAATAGGTAAGATAAGTTGCAAGAAACATAATCAAATATGTTGACTATGGTTTGAATATGGTTGACCAATAAAGTATGTAAAACACACAATTAGAAAGGTTAACTATGTGTTAAATATAAAAACTAGATAACCTATAAAAGACTCCATTAAATAGGATGACACTAGTATATAAGATGGAAAAAATGGTAGCATATGAGAAACTGGATTATATAGAATTACTATGTTTTATGGAAAGGATACTATAGGAGACATATTCAAGTAAGTCGATAGTGTTTTAAGGAAATACAAATTATAAGAGACATAGTGGAGTGGGTCAGCTATGTTTTGAGGAAAAAGATAGGTTTTCACAGTTATGAATCTATATGATCTAGTGCTAATTAGAAGATAAACTAAAATAAATGCATAGGTAACTAGGTCAACCTAGTCAAAATATTTTTGACACATAGCTCAAAGCTTGTACCAATGCTAGATAATAAAATTTGTGTAATACAACATAAAATTGATAAAGATAAAATAAAAATTCTAAAAAATCAAAATGCTAATTTATGCGTTCATTCTAAAATGTTTTAAATTATAGATTGAAAAAGAAGTGATAGGGTGTTTGGCTTTAAAAAAGAACTAGAAAGAGGTAAGCTAAATATAGTTTTAGGTTGTTAAGGATCAAATAGATCTATATTGGTGATGGTACTAAGTTTTTATTGAGGATTAGCCCCTCACTTCACAATATCACAATGATAAGGGTGTCAGATTATTTACCAATATAGAACATCAACCATGTATTTATATTTAGATAAAAAATCAAGTTGGATTCCCCCATGGTGATGAAATCTAAGTAGGTAGACCTTGAGTCGAATGATTAAATGATTTTTTATATTTTAAGATTTGATAGTATGTGAATAAAATAAAAAAAATTGTGTGTAAATCAATATATTAAACTTTCTTAGTTATACTATGTTTATTACTCTTTGAGCAAGTAGGTAAAAAAATGAAAGATGAATTAATTGCTATGAGTGTGACTTAATTCCTTTTGCTTGAATAGTAATAGGTTGATTGGGTCAACTAAATATTCAAATAGTACAAAATAGAATTGACTTGATCAGTTTTGTATATTATAGAATAGGTCAAAGAAACACATCTGATTAAGTCTCATAGGAAAGAAATAACTACATTATTTAGTCAATATAGACAACATAGTTTATTGTAGAGTTACAGTTTTATAGAACTAAAAACTATGAAAAATAGAATTGAAATGAATAAAAGAAATGACTAAGCTAGTTATAATGAACTGGATGTTTTAATAATAAATTTTTATTTTCTTTACATATGTTGAATTACTTTTTAAATTGTGTCATCTAAATGAAGATTCTTAACCTTATAATAGAGTTAAGTGGGTCAATTGATTTTGAATGTCTATATGAAAAACAAACTATGTATATGAGATCAATTCAGTTGTTTTTAATTGAATATGACCTACACAATGCCAAAAAAAGTGGATTGGATTGACTATGTGTTAAAACCTACAAACAAATGTTAGAATGACTCGATAGAGTCAATCCATTAACATAATAATGAAATAAATAATAAATGAATGTATGAAGGCAAAACTAAAAGGGTTAGTTTCACATCAAGTTTATCAGAATGTATACAAGAGAAAGTGAAATTGATCTATAAATTAATCCAAGCTTAGAGAAGATAAATCAAACCAGTCATTCCACTTGTTGGTACATTTAGATAATCAATGTCATGACCAATGTGCATCCATTATATCTAATTGAGGGGTATCTTAACATAAAATATAACTAGAGAGGGTTACAAAGTCTCTAGTCACATAATAACCCTAGCTAGTTCCTATGGTTTATAATAAAGTAAAGTAAATCTAATATATTGTTCACCAAAGCTTGTGGCATAAATGGGGGATAATAAACATAAATAATAAACATGAAAATAATAAATAAAATGAAATCAATGTAGATATAATCCTATATGTGGGGAGATAAATATAATCATAAGCCATTATACATGAAAATCTATCTATTAACAAAAGAGGAGTAAGAGTTAGGAATACTTACTTTGAAGACGAACCTATCACACCTCAATCTCTCCCTTAGCCAATGGTTTTTTTTAAGAGGTAATTATGGTTCATAAGGATAAAAATATAGTTTAGATATAGGTTAAAATAATTATCCTATGGATTGAAAATACTTTTCCCATAAGACAAGATTCTTCTCCAAGGACGTATGGAACCTTGAGAAATGACTCCTCAAAAAGAATGGAGGCAAGCAGATAAAGAACTGTAAATGAATGAGTTTCTATATTGGGAATGAGATGAATGATGGGTTTATATATCTTGATCAAACCCTAAACCCTTTTATAATTTTAGTTGACGTAGTCCACCCAATCAACCTAGTTAGTTAGGAAATAGAGCAGTTAGGTTGTGAACTAAGCCAGCTAAGTTGACTTAGTTCCATAACATGACCAATTATTAGCCTAAATTTTACCTATTTGATTGTGTTTTATTGATGTTAAAAAGTGGGTTGGCTTATATAAGGGATATATAAGGTAGTGAATTGAATGGAGGAACATTTAAGTAAGGTTCTAAATCTAGGGAAATGTATATGAGGAACTTATGTTCATTTTAAGTGGTGGTATAGGGAACAACAATGTTTTGAAACACCAATGTTCTAACCACCCATTTTTTATTACACCCTTTAAGGTGTGCACTCAAATATATTGAGACTTGATGGATTCTTGTAAGATATAAATAATTATTAATTGATAAAGTTATAAAACATTGTGTGTATACATGAGATATTTGATTTTTTTGGTAGAAAAACACAAGTGTATCACCTAATATAAGTTATGTTGTTAAAAGAATAAAATGTTCAAATTTTTTTGAGACACATGTGAAACACTTATTGAACTTGACCCAAAAATAATTATGTAAAAATTTTATTTAAAATAAAACTGGACAACTGGTGATTAGCTAAAGGTCATTTGAGATGTGTAAACCTTTCTACATAAAAATTAATAAAATATACACTAATAGTTGGTGTTGTATTCATGTTTAGTTTTATATGCATTTTGATGTTTTTATCATATAAATTGTAATTTACCTACTATTGAGATTTTTAAATAATGTATGGTTACTTTTCCACCAAAAATGTCAATGTAGTTAATCTCATTGTGTTAAAGACTCAAAGGAAATTTTTTATACCAAATAATGTCTTGAATATGTAACACTTATGATGTTTTTTCACATTTATCTAGATATATAAATGAATTTTGCATGAATTTGGAAATTAATGGGTTGATTTTAAGAAATAAAAAACTATAAAGTATGGATTAAAATATGGAAAAGAGTCATCAAGATATAATTTGGTTACAATTTAGTATCTTGTCTATTTTCCTAGTTGACTTTAAGAACAATATTATTTACCAATATGCAAGACACAAAAACACACAAGCAAATAAAAATGGTTAGATGATCCATTCAATTTATGTAATGAAAAATTCCCAATCCTGACCATTGTTTTCGTTATGGACTTTGTTGAAAAATACACATGATAGCTAAAAAATGAGGCTCAACCCTAGTACTCTATAATTCAATTCATGTTAGAATTTTCATGCATATTACATTTAGTCATGTGCCTAATAGCACAAAGGATAGTAGAAACATTTTAAAGGAGTACCTCTTTTACATGAGCAATGAAAAATCACATTCTCAATAGTTTGTCCAAGGTTATTTATTATAATTTTTATACAAATATGAATACAAGAGAAATCATGTTCAATATAAACTAAATTTGGTTAGACAATTGTGTAGGATAGTTGAGGAATTACATAATTTTTTATTACTTTAGAAGAATGCATACAAAGGATAGGGTACAACATTTATAGATTTTATTTGAGTCTAGGTTTTAGTGGGAGACAACCAAAGATATATGTGAATGGGATTCAAAATGGAATAAACTTGTCTTCACAACCAAAAAAATATATTAGCATCATTAAACACAAATTACATAGGAAGGTCCATTA
>JARHVA010006546.1:872500-882500 GCA_037957365.1 Torreya grandis
ACATGCTTTAAACTTATCTATGGACCCATATACTACAATTGTTTTTGGTAAATCCACCTACATCAAACAAATTGTATTCCCTTAGGAAGAGGGAGTAAATCTTAAGTGTTTTCACTCAATAAGTAACCATTTCACTCTAATATAATATTATATAACTTAGGAGTACCTATATCCTCATTAAATTAATGCAGATCATAATCATATGCAATGAAATAATGTGCATCATGGAATTATAAATGAGTTCACCTAGTATCTGATAGATCTCTAACCCATTAGATAACATTTTATAGTGTTTGTCTAGCCTAGAGAGGACTAGTGTTTGGAGATTCAGGAGGAAATTCCTCATCCTCTAATGATATTATAGGAGAAATAGGAGGTCGTTCCTCATGACTACTCTGATCATCAAAATTAGAAGAAGAATTTGGATCATCAAGAAGCTGCTTAGGCAAATATAAATCATCAGAACCATCGTCAAATGCTAATACATCCAAGGAAGAGGAAGAAATGGTCATGTGTGGATTTTGGAGGACCCTCCTTAAAGTGAATACTCCTTTGAATGAAAAAACTCATGAGTGGTGGGATGAAAAATCCTATATCCCTTAACATCCTCAATATATCCAATGTAAGTCTGACTTTGAGGTTACATTTCCTTACATTTTTATTGGGTCCAACATGCCCCATATTCAAATTTTCACATGGGGACCATATTTATATATAATAATCTTTTTTTCTATGTCCTTGATAACTTTCATGATTAAATTTTTCAATGTCGCCCAAATTTCTATGTGTAGATTTATGTTCTCAGGATTTATCTTATTAACATGTTTTTTTAATTGATTTTTTTTCACTCGGCCCTTTATTCAAAGGATCTTTTATTTTTCCTTAGACATATAGGCATCATATAAATAATGTTTATTCCAAAGTTCAAAACTATATTACACTTTAAATTTTTAAGCTTTTAGCTATTATAGCTCATTATAAATGTTCTTAAGTTTGACTTCTTACACTAACTTGGATTTTTGTCATGGTATGTGTCCATTTAACTTTTATCTTTGCATTAAGTTAAACAAGAACCAATTTTTTTTAAAATTATTTCATTAGACCTTGTGCTTCATTAATGAATAATTTTTATTAAATAATGATCATTATTCATTTATGTATAGTTCAAATTACATTTAAAATGTTCATTTTATCAATTTAATTTTCCCATTATAGCTTATTTAAGTCGTTTAGTTTAGTTTCAAATCAAGAATTATTTATGGCTTTAGGATTTTGATTGTACATAATTTAATGTTTTTAAGAACTTTATTTGTATTTCATGAACTAACATATTACTAATTTATTAAATTTATCTTTGAATTATTTTTTTCGTAGAGATATTCCAAAATTTTCAGAGCCAATGAGAGCCTTCCAAGCATCTAAATCATGTTCACAAATAGTTTTACAGTCAAATATTTTTAAAAAAATAACCAAGTAAACTTTTAAATCCCTTAAATCTTGATATCATGCCGCATGACATGATCCCAATGACCCAACCCATCAAACAATCAATAGGATATAATAAAGCTCTATGTCACCAAGTCCCCAAGATTATTCCACTTGGCATCATCCTATATGCTTGACAACCTAGGGATAGATTAAAATTAATAAATCTTGATGTACCTAAGACCCCAAGATTATGCCACTTGTCATGTTACTAGAATCCTAGGGATAGACTTATAGTGCCAAAGCTTTATTTCTCGAGGTCCTAGAATTGTGCCACTTGGCAACATCTTAGGATTTTGGGATCTTGGAGTGATGATAATATTAACCAACATATGATGTTGGTAGAATGCATAACCACAAAGTATAAAGAATACTCCATGTTTTTCGAATAAAAAAAGGTGGAATAAAGGCATACCATAGTAAAACATAGTCTATAGTTGAGAAGAGCAACAAAGAGATGAAAAAGAGACACGTTGTAGTGAAACAAGAATCCAAGAATCCCCCATAGCATATGACAAGCCTAAACTTGATGATACATCAAAATGTCAAAGTGAAGACAAATAATAAGTTATTCAAGGGAATAATTTTACTAAGTTTAGGGATTGAAATTAACCAAGAACAAGTAGAAGACATGATCCTAGACAATACCTTGAAGCAATCAAAACATAAAACTCATAAATATATTTGAGGGATCGAAGATAAATATATCATGAGGTAATTTCAAAGGGAATATGAAGACACAATCATAACCATATTAAAGGTGGATTGAGGGAGACAAAAACCAAAATTCAAAATAATTATTCATTTTAGCATTAAAAAATAAAGAGAGACAGAAAAAATAAATGGAAATTTTACATGGATTAAGAAGAAGATGAGATTAAAAAAAATGTGTGAAACATGAATTTTCTTCACTAGTATGAGAAACTGATCGATTCTTCAAGAAGAAAAGATGTACTTATATACAGATTTTAATAATTTTAACCCACCATTACTCAGTTAATAAGAATTCAATAAATAAATGGTGCATCTATAAGTAAATATACTACATTAAGATAAGTATAATAAATTATGAATGAACACATAAAAGAATGAACCGATTGTTCTATCACTGGGATTTATTTCTAATGATGTGTATTTTCCTATTTGTATTAATGATAGTTTTCTGAAAATCATTAAATCTAAGTAAATATTGATCATTGGGGCTTAAAATACATTGGATATTGAATTTTATTTAATATTGAAAGTTTTTATAGTCTAAGAGTTGTGCCATAACTCAGTCCTTATCTTTTATTGTATTGATGTCTTATCTCATGAAACTAAGTTGTAATCAGTTACCACATCGAGTTTTGAGAATTAGGTCATTAAATTTTGGTTGTGAATCAAGTTAGTGATTTTTATTACCTTGACTATATAAAAAATAATGATTTCCATTGTAAAGGGTTGACACATTTTATATCAAAACTCTATCAGTATTATTCCAGGATTACACATTCCCTTCTCTTTTGTTTTGTATTAATTGTCTTCTAGAAGATATTTATTTGAAGAAGGAATCTATGTCAAATAAGTTTCTTAAGTGGTCATTTTAAAAGTGAATATATTGTCAAATTATGTAAATAATTACTTTTATTAGTTTTAAAGTTTCATCCTATTTATATTGAAGCTTTCATTAAGTAATTATGTTTAATAACTATAATATTGTGTATTTGATTTATTTTGATAGAAATATTGAATTATATATTCATATAATTTAATTTGAGTCTTTCTCATTGAATTATTCAAGTTTATGCAATATTTAAACTTGATACTCAGTGATATGATTACATCCAACCATTATTTCTATCTCTTAGCATTGAAATTTCTAATTTTAGTCAAAGGATTCACCTATTTTCTAACTTAATGTTTCCATCTCTTTTATATTTTTTTGTGGTAACATGTCCTACTCAATATAATAATAATGACCATATATTGTGAATGAAGATAATATACATGCGGTTTCAAGAATCCCACCACATTATATATATTTCAAATTAAATAAATAGATTATTTAAACCTATAATGGTAATTGTTGATTCTCACCCAACTAAATGTTCTATAGATTTATCAATATTTGGATCCCAAATAGGAGCCTACAAATAAAGGGACATTTATCCCATAAATTGTAGACTACTTGTAGCCTCTTCGATTATCTAATTCAATAACTATAGTTTGAGTGGTTAAAAAATTGAGCCTAATATTTTCTTCTCTGAAATGCAGGCCATAAAAAGAGATATAAACACTTAGAAGTGTTTCACTATGGGTTTTAAACCAATCCATGATTTAAATTGAGTGACTTCCTTCAATGCTTTATAATGAAGTTGGTTTTGGATATAACAAGCATAGTTGATGTCCTCCACCCAATATTGAGGTGTAATAGACTTAGAGTGTATCATGCAGTTGTCCATTTACTTAAAGGACCTATTCTTGCACTATGAAATGCCATTATGATAAGGACTATATGATATTATATGTTGTATTTCAATCCCTTTTGATGTGCACATTTATTGAAAGTGAATACTGCCGTACTCACCACCATTGTTGGTGCACAAAATATTGATGTTTTTACCTATATATTTTTTTACAATCACCTTAAAATATTGAAAATAATCTAAGACATTATATTTATGCTTAATAAAGTACACCCAATTTTACTCAAAAAATAATTGATGAAAGGAAGAATGTATTTAGTAATATTGAATGAGGGACATGGAAATGATATAACAATGTCACTGTGAACTATCTATGATATATGTGTGGTTATCCATGATTTGACTAATTCATACTCATCTTTAGGATTTTTACCAAGTATGAAACCTTGGAAAATGTTGTTATGAAAATGAACACATGGTAACCCTAAAACCATGTCATAATGACTAAGTTGCTCTAGGTAGTATAATAACTGAGATGGTTGAATCACTCATGCCATAATTTACTCACCCCATCTAAAAGATTGAATAGTGTATTAGAGGGTTGACTAGGAGAAAAATGTGAGAGAGTATACAACCATGATTGGTGATATACTTTACCAAATAAAATAATGGATTAATTATCTTCTTCTGTAATAACCATTAAATTAGGTGTGAATTCAACTTTCTTGATTGAACTAATGTGAGTGATTTGTTAAATAGATAAGATATTATTAGATAAAGAGGGAACATAGAACATCATGAAATGTGACTTAATTCACTTCCACATAACCTATTCCACTAAATTTTTCATAAGTATCATCAACCAAAAATATGGAAGACATAAAACAAGGCTCCAAAGATGAAAACCTATCTTGTGATGAAGCAATGTGGTGTGATGCACTAGATTCAATTGACCATATATAGGGCTAAGATTCAACTAAAACAAGTGTTTTTCCCTTATATTTTCTCTTTTTACTATATTTAGCCTTAGAAGACTCATGTGATGATGAATTCTAATTGGAAGAATCAAGGACATTGATGTTGTGTTTCTCGAGCATCTTAGTCAATTGGTTAATCTATTTCTTCAGTATTTGGACTCATCATGCCAAGATTTCTTGATCTAGGCACATGTGAGTCACTCTTTCTTAAGTTTCTCATCTTAATAGGAGGTCTATTTTGATGCTTTTGACTTAACATCATATTTTTAATCATTTTTTGTTTTGGTTCATTATTCTATTTCTTTTCTTTTATACTAGAAGCCTTCCACTTATCATGACTCATAATTAAGTCAAGTGACTTATATGATTTTAGTGTACCCATTTGAATAATATTGTATTATACTTGACTCAATTCATCATCAAAGTCATCTAGGGATAGAATTTCCATGCAATTGAAAGGGCATGATTTGTGGTTTGGAAGGTATGAATGAAGATATACTAATCAAATACCAGCTTAGAAAGGATGGAAAGAATTAATTAATCATCCTTTTTATCAATGTTACATATTTCTAACTATAAAATAATTGATTTAAACATTGTGAATAACTCTTATATAGTGTTAAAGTTGTTTGGGATTAAATTCATGAGTTCATTCTCTAAATCATAACCTCTCATTATGTCCTACTTCCCAAATAATTTTTATAATGTGGTCTAGACAACATTTGGAGTAGTTATAGATTCAATATGAAAGTGTAGATCGAGAGACATAGACAAGCATAGTAGACCATTAAATTCATCACCTATGTTATACCTCTTTATTTATCTATATAAAGTGTCAAACATTTTTATATACCCATCATTATTTAGTTTAAGTTTTTGATCCTCAAGAGGATTTGCACTTTGACTTTCTAGTTGTGATAATTGAATAGTGTAAGATGCAGATCTTCAATCTAATCCATGGTGTCGAAAAGAAGTATATACTAAACTATGTGTGATTTAAATACTTGTCTATAAACCCCTTGACTCTATATATGTTCAATTTTATAAGGAATGATATTATCACCAATGTGTATACCTAAATAAAACTCATACTATATATATATATATATATATATATATATATATATATATATATATATATATATATATATATATATATTTGAAAGGGAGTTCTCAGTTAAAATTTATATATTTTTTACTATTTCTTGCTTAGAAAAAATATGATCACCACTTTAAAAAAAAAAAATTGGGTGTGCAAGAGTTCTGCCAACTTTTATGAGTAAGCATTAATCCCCATGGGTTGGTTGTTGCCAAGGTCTTAAATTCCCATGTGACTAAGGGGCTAAGGTATAGGATGAGGGAACCCCCTTGATTGATTTTATTTATGTGCAAGTGATGTCACTCAAAAAATGCCTCCACTTTTACAATGAATAGTGTCCCTTTCCACTCAATGAAATTTGATGGTATCCATGATGTCACATAGTGCAAAGAGGGAGGTCAGATTCTATAATGCACTTTGTAAGGAAAGAACTTAAGGCATGTTATACACTTGGTGGAACCCAAGGCATGATATTTACCTATTGGAACCAAAATCATACTTTTCACATAGAAGAAATCAAAGTGTGATTTATACCAAGTGGAAATCAAAGCATGATTTTTAGGGCTCACATGTATGCCAAGTATGCAATCATAGTCATGAATTATAGTGGTGATTGAGGAGGGGTAAAATTATGATGAATGACATAAACCACCAATCTTTTTTTCAAGGTTAGGAACACAACTGAGACTAGAAAACCCTCTAATATGTAAATTTTATATACACAATATTTTAAAACATTATCAATTATTGTTTCTTTTTCTCTTACACAAACCCATTGAGTCTCAATCTCTTTGAGTGAATGTCTTAAGGAGTGCACTAGTAAAGGGGTGTGAAGACCATTGGTTTTTTCAAAATAATTATCCCTATACTACAACTTGATATCTATACACCCATCTCCTAAAAACATTTTCCTAATCTTTGCCTCCTTTTTTCCACACTCCTCTAGTCATTTTCCACATTCATTAGCCCTTCCATAGCCTAAAATCCTTTTCGATGGTTTATGATATAATTTCAACCCCATTGACATTGTACTCCAATTTTTAAAACTCATTTAGAGTCTAGGTTGGCCCCAGGCTGACCTAGACTAGGAACTAATTTATTTTTGTCAATAATGATACAATGTTTATTAGGTCGACCCTATTGGCTCAAATTTTTGAAAGGATTAAGGTTAGATCCATATATATAAACACATCCATTTTGTCATTTATTTAATAATAATATAATAATAAGATATATATATATATATATATATATATATATATATATATATATATATATATATATATATTGTGCATATGCTTATCCACCATTCTACTTAAGGAGCATAGCTTAGGGTTTTGTACTTTTTTTGGAGATACAGATCTTGTCCTATGTAAAAGTCTTTTGGATGAATTGATAGGTTATGTATCTTAGAGTTATTTAATCCTTTCCATCATTAAATATCACAACAAAATATTGTGAATCACCTTGTCCAAGGCAGGGATTGAGGACTGATGGCTTCATATTCAATGGTAAGTATTCCTAGCTTTTTTCTCCTTTGTAAGAGTAGATAGATATGCATTTGTAATTCCTTACCATGCATTAAGATTCTATACACATTGATGTGACCATATTTATTCTATGCATGTTTAAATTTTATGTTTATTACCACCAATTTATGCCATAAAATTTATTGAGCACTATATTAGACTTTTACTTTGCTTGTTATTATTTTAGTGAATATTAAAATATAGGACCTAGTTAGGGTTATTGCATAGTTTTTCTTGACTCAAGGCTTTGGAACCCTACATAGTGATATTATCATGGTAAGATCTCCCTTGGCTAAGTATAGTGGATCCATCTTGGTCATGACCCTGAATATCTAATCCGTCAACAATGAAAAGTGTAAGTAGGATTTATCTTCTTTGATATAGGATTGATTTATTGATTAGTTGCATTTCCTTTTGTATAAATTTTGGTGAACCCAACATGAATCTAACCCTTGCAGTTTTTATTTCACACCATCATTTTTATCATATTATTTTATTTTTCCATAGTTTTATTACTATATCAAACTAGTCAATATAGTCCTAACTTTTTGTGAATAGGTTTAACACATCATCACTGAAGAAAAATATTATTCTATATGTGTAGGTTTTCATCATCTATAAGTTTATGGATCAAACAATTTGACATAATATTCTACTCCTATTATAGATTAGAATATAATATTGGACATGTCAACTCTCTCTTCTAATTCTTTTTTCCAACATACAAATCACTGAAAACTGTTGAAATAGGTCGACCCTGTTTCTTTTTTCTTCTTCAACATACATGGTTTTATAGAACTTCGTAAAACTAGTAGACCCAACTTTTAGAATTTAAAAGAAAAAAGTAATGCATTTCAACATAAGAAATTTCAATATAAATTATCTTCAATCAAACCAAGCTTCCTTTCTTTGTTTCTCTATCATTTCAGTACTTCCTTCAAATCTATTTTTCATAAATTAGTAATATTTAAAATTGAAAACCTATAGCTAAATAGGTCGACCTATTTTACTCTATCTTTTTTTGAGAGAGATAGTCAACCTATTTTACTCTATTATTAAATTCCTTACATCTATAGAATACTAACATCCCATTTGATTCTATTCTATACTATTTACACATTTTGTCACCTGAACTGACTCTATATTATTCTTAATCAAGGAATCAACATTTATTTGCTTGTAATTAATTCACATTTCCTTTTTAGTTGTTTTCATGCTTAGAATAACTCAGATAGTCTAAATAGGTAAACCACTTAGCATTCAAAATAATTTAAACATTTATCTTCCCAAGGCCCACCTACTTGGATTTCATCACCAAGGGGAAAGCCGACTTGGTTTTGTAGCCAAGTATAAATACATGGTTAATGGTATATATTTGGAAAGCGCCTAACATGATTATCACTACAAGATTATGAATTCAAAGGGGAGGCCCAAATACTAAGCTATTACCATTGCTTACATAGATCGATTTCATCCCAAATGTCATAAAACTAACTTTAGACGACTTTCTAATTCCCTATTTCAGATAACTCTCCAATCACATTAAAATCAAATTTTTCTAATAATATAATAAAACTAAGAGTGACCAATTAATTATATTTTAATTTTTAATTGTTAGTTTATTGTTTGATCTTTGATCATTGCTTGTTGTATTACAAAAATTGCATTGGCTAGAATTAGTGCAAGGCTTGTGTTATGTGCCCCAACTAGATCAATCACATTATTCCAATTGTTTGTGTGTTTGTTTTCATTCTTGCTTCTAATTATATTTCAAAGATTTTACCATATATCATCATATTGTCATCTTATTTGATACAGTATCTTACAAACTATTTTTTCCTTGCCTCTAGTAGTACAAAGTTAATTTGCATGATAGTGTCTTCTTATCCCCCCTATTTATTTTTCTATTCAGCACTACAAAATCAACCCTAAATTACTATGTGTCCCTTATCAGTCTACTTCTCCCTTCCTGGTTACAATAAACAATTGATCTAAAAAACTCTATATTCTTATCTGCTTATTATATTTATAGAATGCAATCGACTGATTCAACTCTACATCCTATTTTTCCTGATTTGTCTTTGCATCATTATCATATTTCTTGGCCTTTATCTCTAATCATGAACCTCTTTTTTGAGAACAACATAGTTTTGAGCTCAACATAGATAATGATCTTTACCGATCCCAATAATTTTTCTCCATAAACATCTTGTGGATCCTACACTATATGAAATTAATGTGCATGTGGCCAATCTCACTACAAATTACAAGACTCCTCCTACATTTTTTAGTTTGTAACCCTTTGTTTTTCTTTAGAAGATCAACTTGAATTAGATTATACTCTAGAAATGTTTTTCTTCATTAATGAATTTCCTCAACATCAAGGAGAATAACCTTCTAGTTTTTGCACCCTTATGATAAGTGTTCAAGAAGAAGAAACCCATTCACCTTCCATCACATTCTCACATAAATTTCAGGGCAATAGCATTTTTTTCTCTCAACCTT
>JARHVA010006547.1:600000-862500 GCA_037957365.1 Torreya grandis
TAAGCCATTTTATCATGTCAAAACAATATTATGAATTAAATTAATTATCCTAAGACACTTATAAGTTATTTATGGAAGAAGTGGGTCTTAATGGTAAAGAGAGAACATAGAGATTTTTTAAAAAGGAAAATTGGGCTCAATTAAGACTCTATACAGGGTCAAGAGGGTAAAAATAGTTAAACAATTTGATAAGGAACAAGTTCATAGGTCTAGTCAATACCCTCTCAGAACATCTGTAGGCCTGTTTAAACATCAAACTTAGTTTCAAACTTAATGGAAAATGGTAAGAGTGTTTGAGAGACCCGTAAGCCTAATTGGAACTTCAATTAACATTCATGTTCATTATAAAGTCAAGTATGTGGGAGATTAAATACTAAATCATAGAGATTAAAATCAAGGTGTCTCATGACCACCTACAACTATGGTCAAAACTCAATCAACCTTGCCAAGGGAACCTACAAGTACTAGTACTATGTTATGTAATGAGGAAAGTAAGCATGTTGGAGTAGTGGAAGGAGGATAAAAGAAATGGTTCAAACCTATCTAAAACTTCAAGCATATTAAAAATACTATTGAAAGCCTAATAAGCCTGTGAATGCCATAAAATCATCAAAACATAATCAAAATAAGCTACTATGTGCAAGCTCTCATTTTCAAGGAAAGAGAAAGAGGATTGTTGGTTGGTTAAGTGAGTGGAGTTCATTTGAATATTATGCCTCAAGGTATTAACACCTATAAATAATTTATACACCTCTATTAAAAACATGAAATGATTAGAGAACATAACTTGAATAGTTCAAACTAAGGAAAATGCAGTCATAATCAATGCTTATGGATAATTTTGATAGAACTTGGTATTTTAGAGCACCTATATGTGGAGTTAGACTCTATTTTTTTGATAAAAATGGTATCTTTAGGTATTTTAAACTACTCATGCCATTATAAACATCAAATAATTAGTGTAAGTAGGCACTATTTTGTCATGGACCTCATACAATCTACTAGTAGTCATAGAGGAGATTAGATGCACATTTAGAAATTTTGAAGGTAAGACAAAATGTTTAATTTCATGAGGTGATTATGAGACAATGATAAGTGATTGTAAGTGTCTTCATGTTCTCTTTTTGATTCAAAACAATTAGTTTTCAATTCAAAAGTCTTAAGGGCTAGTAAAAAAAGAGAGCTAAGACAAGCCTATGCACTATTTTTATCACATCCATGTGTTTTACATGGTATTTTAAGACATCAAACATGTGATAAGAAGATTAAAAAGGTAATATAAACTAAGAAAACATCTCAAGATAAATAATAACTGAGGTTAAGTTAGGATAATCACAAACACAATCACTAAGGGATTTTCAAGTTGAACTGTCAAGCAACCCTAAGATAAAAGAATCAAGGCATACACAGCATAAGTTGACTTTGAAGATTTAACCAAAGAGTATTATCACCCTGGGAGCATATGGAAAAAGTTTCAAACTCTTTAAACTCACACCATTATGGACAAATGACTTGTAGACCTTTATCTTACACAAACACATAGTTTAAACAGTCATTTCTATAGGCACAATCATAAAGCATGGAGTCAAAGTGGAGTTTGGGAAACAAAAATAAGTCTCAAGGGTTATAAAAAATTTAAAAACAATGTATTATTATGGGTTTTATCACAAAATCATCTATAGGTTCCTCACATCTCAAAACTTAGTATTAAGCCAATTAGGAATAAAAGGCATGTACTACCATGAAGACACTTGAAAAGATTTATAAGAAAAGTGATAATAGGAGAAGGTGTGAGAGGTTTTTTTAGGTCTTAGATGAGATGTTTCAATTAGAATAGAATAGGGGAAGGTTAGTTTGGGTCTTTAAAGAGATAATTTAAACTATGCATTCTAGACAGTCATTTGAACAACCTATTCAAGAGCTCACATCTTTCATCATAGGAAGAATTAGGAAAAATGATATTATCATGATTTATACAGCCTAGGGAAATTTAAATATATAAAAGATTGATTTTTATTTAGTAGTTGAGGTTTATGAACCATCACTAAGACTATAAGAAGGTCCAAAATACATTTAGAACACTACAAGTCAACTTTCTTATGTACGTATATTTGCACACCTTTTGCATAGGAACCAAAGATTATAAATAAATGTGAAGTGGTGTATTGATTAAATATCCATGGCAAGTAGTTTTTTTTTGGATATTCATACTTTATGAACCATCGTTAAGAAGGTGGACCTCCAAAACCCTCCCTAAACCCCACTATAGACTAATTTTGAGAAATGTGAAGTTTATTACACTAAAACACCCATTAATAACCCTATAAACTCGTTAATAATAAAGTAAACTCAAATAGGGTGATTTACATGGTACCATGATGTATGAAACTATATAAACCTATCAAAAAGTAAGTTTTTTGAAAAAAAAAGTGTGGAAATAGAGGTACATGGTAGTTTTAGATGATGAAAAATAATAGAAAGTGAAGATTGAAACTTTTTTCACCTTATCAATCCATCAGATGATCTAAAAAATTTCTATAAATGCCTTTTTAACTCTCTTCTAATCAGTCAGTGTGTAGGATTAAAGGACAAGGTGACCTAGTCACCTAATTTGATAAGTTTACAAGTGTTTCTTTCCCAAGAGGACCTATGTTATGATACAGGATGTTTATTTAGGTCTAAAAATCACTCTTTCATATGTTCACAAAGTTTCATATAATGATTTTGTTATTAGTTTGTCTTGTCAAGGTCAAATTATGACCCCTATCATATGAAACTTTCCAAAAATTGGTCAATATTCCTTTACAGCTGGTCAAACTAGTCAATTACTATCTAAAAATAAAAATTTTGGTCAAAAATGTTAAAATTGGAATTTTAAAAGTCATTAAATTATCTAATTCATCTTTATTCATGTTCAAAATCATGAAAATTTCCTATGTCTAAAATTTGAAGTCATAAAAAGTTCATTGGATATGTCTTATTAGCCAAAAGGGCTCAAAAACCCCTCCTACATGCTAATTTGGCAAGTTTAAAACATGAAAAAGATGAAAATTTGTATTTTTTCATGAAATACCACTTGATGCTTCTAAATAATTCTTTTCTAAGTGGTGGAAGTGTAAAATTAGCTTTAAAAGGCAAGAAAAAATCTTATTTACTCTCATTTACAAGCAATATTATGGATTTCATACATCCAAGGTAGGGTATGTCATTTATATGGTATTAAAAGGCTTCATCAAGAGTTTCATGAGGATTCATTGCCATACAAGACCTAAACTTGTCCTGTTTTGGTTTCTTGCTTCTTGACACAAAGAGACCTACCTATAGGTTTTCTATTGGTATGGTCTGCTAGAGGAGAGTAAAGCTCTCAAAATTAGGGTGAAGAAACTAGACTCAGAGGAATTATTGATGGTCTAAGTGGTTTCTAAATTGGATTATCTAGGTTCATGATTAGGTCAAATTCTATTGTTTAGCAACCAAAAAGGTCAATATTTTTATCCATTTTCTCCTCACCTAGGTAGAGTTGCATGGAAATTCAACTTGTTCCAAAATTTTGAGGACTTTCTCTATTGTTAAATGGTCTCCTTTAGGTATTTTTCATCCATTTCAGGGTCAAACATAGGTCTCAAACTCAGTCAATCAATATGTAGTGTTGACATGCTTATAAGGTGAATTGTATAGTCTTTGAGGAGAAAGGTAGATTTAAGTGTTCAATAAATTCATGTTAGTAGGGTTATATAATGTTTTATATGATTTATAACATAAATTTTCCAAATTTAAAATCAATAAATTACTTTTCCGTT
Organism: Torreya grandis; assembly: GCA_037957365.1. Lineage (NCBI taxonomy): Eukaryota > Viridiplantae > Streptophyta > Pinopsida > Cupressales > Taxaceae > Torreya > Torreya grandis. The sequence continues at coordinate 603,801 of JARHVA010006547.1, forward strand.
CTCCAAAGGTGTCTCAATAGGCCTAGTTTAGTACATGTTAAGGAATTTTTTCAAATTTTGAGGTTTTTAGAGAATCCCATGTTTCAAATTAACCCTATTACACTACTTTAATGTCCTTAAAATTCATTAGGTGTGAATTTTTAGTGTCCATGGTTACATATATCCCATCATTTTGGACTTTATCATGTTCCTTCATGCTCTTTCTACCATCATCTCACTCACCCCATCTCACTATCATGTATAAGTTATATTCCATGGTCTTCAAGATTTTGTAAGCCCTCCATCTTGTTTCAATCCTCCATTCATGTCATATCACTCTCAAAACCATCCTTCCATCACATATTTTCACATCAAAAGGTCATGAATTAATAGGAGGCATCATCATGAGCATAGACAAGGTGTTTTGATAGGAGGCATCATCAAGAATCAATTTCAAGGTGATAGTGTGAGGTTAATGTTGACATGATATATTTCACACTATTAATGGATTTTTATCTCTCTTTATCCACATGGCACAATGGAGACATCCCTCTTGTTGTGGGTAATAAACATGAGGGATTAATCTCTAGGTTAGGGGCTATCTCCCCTTGATGCACCCTGAGGCCCTAGATATCCTATTGTTAACAATGGGGGGGATGAAAAGGGAGATAAAATATTAAAAATGGGTCCTAAACTTAGTGGTGATGCACCAGAGTAATTGGTCAACTCAGCTTTTGGATACACTTTGAACCATGGACAACAAGCATATACTTCATTTAGGTGAGAAAAACTTCCTTGCATCAGTATTTCAGTAGGGGGTCCTATGAAGATATAGAGAAGAATAAACTAGCATAAGACGTGTTTTGAGACACAATATTTGTAGCCTATTCACTTGCCTATAATTTTTTAGACACTTCCTATGACCTACAAGAGAAGAAAAAACCTATGCACTAGATATGATGGAATAAACTTATGAAAGCATGAAAAGAAAATGAATTAACACAAGATAAAACCATAGACATATACAAAATTTCAAGCTCAAATAGATGTAAAATTCTCTTTCTGATTCAAGGTAACTTCCTATAGGGATTATCCATACAAGTTGAGAGACATTTTCTCAAATAAGGAGTTATAAATATATAGAGAATTGGAAATAAGGCTATAAAAAAATCAAGGAATGGAAACCTATGCTGAGTTAAACACTTCTATAGAGACCAAAAGACCATTCTACTACCATATTATTCAAGTTTCATATGGGAGAGCCATGATGTAGATGTCCAAGTCACCACCCTTGCTTTCCTATGCCTACAAAAGCATGGGATTTTCTTTCTAGTAATTGACAAAGCCATCCCCAAGTTATTGTGGTTGGACTTGCTCTCTTTAATGTTGGGCACAACTAGTTGTGCATTAATGGTAAAGCATGAAAACATAGGCTGATGTCCTCTATAATTCAAAAACCAATCTATTTTATTTGTTTTTGGTAGATATATTTCACCAAATGTATTAATTCTCCTTTTTGAGTTGTTTATGCCACTTGTCTTGGTCTGAGTGGTCATTGATTCTACCTTTTGACCTTGTCATCTATTGAAACTATTATGTGCTTTTTATTGTTCCATTCTTTACTTTGCCCATGTTTTATCTCTTCCTTACCTTCTCCTTTGCCTTGGCTTCTTCTTGGCTTGTCTTTGACTTATCAATCCTTCTTTGTTTTAGTGTTTTTGCCACACTTTCCTTCAGATAAAATGCTTGAAGGAATTCTTTCAGACATTTTATCTAAAGGAATTCTTTCTTTTGATTACTTTTTTTCTTGAAGGGCATGTGCCCCTTAGGCCTTTTGTCTTCATTCTTCACTTTTTCAAGGTGCCCTTTATTGTCCCTAAAGTCTGTCACTCATTTTTGGGACAAAACATGAACTATTTTTGGTCTTACAAGCCAAAAATTCTCTCTTCTCTTCTAAAAAATTGTTATGAGCCTTCAAACTCTATTTTTCAAACTTTTTTAGCTAAGAGACTCTGCAGGCAGAAATCTACGGACTCTGCAGGCTTGAATCTATGAACTCCGTAGGCTCAATTCTTTGGAATCTTCAAGCTTGAATCTATGGACTCTACAGGAAAAATTCTATGGACTCAAATCTATGGACTCAAAACTATGGACTCTATAGGTTAGTTTCTGAAATCTATGGACTTAGTTTCTATGGACTTCAAGGCTTGAAAACTATAGACTCTACAAACTTAGTTTCTACGGACTCCACTAGTTTTATGGACCCAAAACTACAGACTCTATAGGTTAGTTTCTCATTTCTATGGACTCCCCCAGTTATATGAATTTGTTTCTATAGACTCTACAGGTTGGTTTCTATGGACTCTGCAAGAAAGAAATAGGTTCTCAACACTTAGTCATTTTTTAAATTGGTTGGTTCAATCCCAAAGATTGAAGGCTAGGTACCCTTGCAGAGGGCACTTAAAATCCAAAGTGAACCATTTAAAAAATCTAAAAGGTAACCTTGGAGCTCAGATAGCCCTTTTGAAGGGTAGGCATGGAGTAGATAGACCATTTCAAAGGCTGAGCAAACAAAGGAATTCCTTTGGAAAAGGTTTTCCATAACAAAGTTTTCAAGGCAATTCCTTCAGACAAAATACTTTGGACTTTTTTTCTGAAGGAGTTGGCCTGACTGAAGGATGAAGCCCAAGGAAAGCAAGTGGGAAAGATACCAAGGTGAAGGAAGATTTCCTTCAGACAAAATGCCTGAAGGAATTCCTTCAGACATTTTGTTCAAGGGAATTGGAGCCCAAAGACCACCCAAAGCCAAAGGACTCTGAAGACCACCCAAAGGATGACCCCAAAGGGTAGGTACCCTTGTGGGGGATTGTCACCAAAGAGAATGAACCATTTCTCAAGACCCTAAAGGATAGGTCCCTTTCATGATGGATCAAACAAGAAAGCTAAAGGAATTGCCAAGGAGACTGACGGCCCCACAGACGTCAAAATCAAACATCATGAACTAGATGTTGGGATCCAAAATTTTGGTGACATCCCCAAAGCCATCAAAATTAGGGAAACCAACTAGCTATTGATCTTTGTAGGCTTGAGCATAGACCCAAATGCATTTAAAGTCCTTAAGGCCAAAGCCAAAAGGGAAGAACCATGAAGAGAGAGAGTTGAAAGAGCCATCAAGGCCGAGGATATAGCCCTAAGAGCTCAAATGCCAGGAAAAGACAACCAGAAAGGGGAAAATATAGCCTAAGGGCTCAAATCATAGCAAAAAGAGGGAAAGGCCAAAATATCTATGTAGTAGTTATTCTAGTAGGTGGAACAGTCTGCAAAGTAGGTTTTTGAGCCCTTAAAAATTGAAGACATGGCTTGTTGGTCTCCCTTGGAGTAAAGACAAAATGGACAGTTGTGAACACATCAGAGGGGATGAACCAGATGATCCAGACCCAGGAGAGGACATATGAGATGAAATGACATGCCATAGCTAAGATAGCCACCTAGTTCTAACATGGTCCTTTGAAAAAATTGAAGATAAATTAAAAGCATTGAATGCAACATGAGTCACTCCATAGAACAAAGTACCAATCTTTTCTAGGCTGTTATATATTATAAATCCCTTCTTTTTGAAAAGAGATATTTTTAATTTTATGGAAGTAATACTGTACCTAATTGAAAGGTGAATACTAAGACTTTGAGCTCAGATTGTTGATCATTTTATTTTATTTGAGTGAGAAAGTAAGGCACTTGCAGACTTTGTGCTATTATATCTTGTGTTATTTTAGGGAATTGTTCTTAAGTCTGTTTCCTAGGAGCATTCTTGTTTATTTAATTTAATAGGTAGAACTAGTGGAAGTGATAAGGAATATGTCCTAAATTCAGTTACTTTCAGACTTTGTGTTGTTATAGTTGTCTTTAGTGTGTTTTTAGTTTCTTTCTGTGTTGAGGATTCTTGGATAAATTTGTGCCCCCATTATCCTTTATGTTTCACTCTTTGGGAAGTTGAGGTAGAGACTTTGGGTTCCATTTATTCCTACTGGTTACTATGCCCCCTTTTTTATTAGTTACTTGTCACTACCTAAAATAAATCCTATTGTTTCTTGCAAGAACACTTCTGAAAGAAGAGAAGTGCCTTTAGTGTTTTCACTAGGATTTTCTCCTCTATTTGTTAACATCATCTCTAAAAAAAGAGATATGGATGGTGTATTTCCACCCTGAGTGTTATTTTATGCTTATATATATAGTATATAGCTCCTACATATTTATAGGGAACCTCCTCTTGATGAGAGGAGATATTTTTCCACCTCTGATGTGGATGATAAGACCTATTTTGCTCATCAGTTATCTAATTGACAAAATATTCACCCAACACCCTCCATAAGGGCACTTTGTGCCTTGAAATTCCCCTTCAAAACTTTTGATTTGGTCCTACCACTGACCAAGATGCCCTCTACAAGGGCACATACCCTTTAGGAATTTTGTAATCACCCTTCAAAAAAGTGATGAAATCCTCTCTCTTTTCCCAGGTTCCCTCCAAAAATACACCCTTCAAAATTTTTGCAAACATCATTCAAGCCATCAAAATGCCCTTTGAAGGAAATACATTGCCTTTTGCAAATTGTTTAGACCATTTCAAGTTCTTCAATCACTTCTACTTATAAAGTTAGATAATTAATGCACCTGCACAAACTTGATTTATACTAGATAGACCATTTTTGACTTCCCAAGAGCTTTTACTTCAGGTCTTACATCAACTTCAACTAATAAGGCAAATAAGTAAATACACTTGGAAAACCTAATTTGGTTTGTCAAGACCAAATCAGGTTTTGTAAGTGACTTTACTTATAACCTTTGTAAGTAAAGACATTTTCAAAGTCTAAATTACACCACCAAGACCAAATCAATTTTATCAAGTGACTTAAATTATGAAAATTTCACAAGTCATTTAGGAAACCCAAAATGCACTATTTTAGGTGAATTAATTACTCTTGACAAACCCAAAATACACTTGGTAAATTAGAATGAGGGAAACACTTAGCTTTTTCATGAGAAAGGTCTACCAGAGAACATTTTGTAGAAGGAAATAGAGGGATGATCTATCCCAAACATGGATTAGATGAATTTTACAAATAAAAAAGGAGGGGTTCCCAATTTTGGCTTGTAGGACCAAAAAATTGGTCAACACAATTGGTGACTCATAGGGGAAGCATACCTATTATGCTTGGGAAGAATGGTAGCCACAAAGTCCATTGGGCATGGAGTCAGGATGCATCTTTGATAAGTCAACAACAACCTTGTAAGGACCTATGAACCAACAAATATTTTACCCCAAACAAAATGGAAAAAACAAACATAAAGGCTAAAAACACTACACATATGCATAGCAACACTTAAGGAAAATGAGGAAAAATAAGGAAAACTATGTACATGACAAAATAAACATAGTAAAAATGATTAAGGTATACCCCATTGATTGGGATATGTATATCTTCACCATCCAACTTAGAGAGTTGGAAAGCATTGTTTTTCTTGCATTGGGTGATTACATATGGGCCACTCCATAAAACATCAAACTTCATGTAGCTTCTAGGCTTGGCTCAGTCCTCATCCCACTTCAAGACAATGTCACCTTATCAGAAGCTCCTTGACATAGACCTTTTGTCAAAATGATTTTTTGTTTGTTGTCGGAAGCTGGTCATGGCATCCATGGCTTGGTCTCTCACTTCTTGAATCTCTATTGTCTCATAATACCTAAATTTTAGGCTATCACTCTCCATCAATTATAGCTGATGGGCAAGATCCAAGGCTAGTAACTCAACTAAGATATGAATTTTAGCTTACCTTCCATACACAAGTGTTTATGGTGAATTCTTGATTACCCTCCTTGGATTGATCCTATTTTCCCAAAGAGTTGTCTTCAATTTGACATGTCGAGTCCTTTGATTTTCCTCCATTATCCTCTTTATGATCCTAATCAAATTCTTGTTTGTGGACTTGGCCAACCCATTACCTTGTGGATAGTAGTTGTAATAAGTGTTGAGATAAATGTCATACTTCAATGCCCACTCACTTTTCTTTGTTCCTAAGAAAGCCAATGCATTATCTAAAATGATTGTGGTTGAGACCCCAAATCTTGTCATTATGCCTTCAAAGAAGTCTAGGACTACACTATCATTGGCCTCTTTTAAAGATACAGCCTCTACCCACCTTGTGAAATAATATACGGAAGTCAAAACCCACTTATGGCTAGTACTAGGAGGATAGATCAACCCTATGAAGTCCAACCCCCATTTCATGAATGGTTGTTCTACCTAAATAAGATGAAGAGGCATGGTAACTAGCCATTGCTTTCCATCAAAGAGGGCACATTTTTGACATTTCCTCACCCAAGCATGAGTGTCTTTAAATAAATTGGGCAAAAAGTAACCATCCCTAAAAATCCTTACAACTATGTCCTTCGGAGCAAAGTGGCCACCATATAGTCCATCATGAAACTCAGACAGTACCTTGTTGACTTGGTCTAAATCAATTAATCTCATGATAACCCCTAAAAATTCTTTTCTAAACAACACTCCATCAACTAGGACATAAAGAAGAGATTGCAGTTTAAAATACCTCCTTTTAGTCTAATCAAGACCTTTTGGACACTCATCAGTTCGAAGGAAATGAACCATGTCTTGTGCCCAAATCTTCATGACTATAGGTACGATTATTGTAGGTTTATCATGAAATACCAAAATGTCCTCCTTTGGATTTTTCAAGTCTGTATCAAGGTGTTCACATAACCCTCTTCCTCTAAATAGCTTGGTGATCTTGATTCCTATGTCATACTCCATTACTTTAGTGATCCAACCTACCCTTTTCTCATTCAAGTCTTGATTTAGAAAGAAGTCTTTTACACTAGGATGTAGAACCATGATGTGAATTTTTATGCTAGACAACTTATGTCTGAACTTCTTCAGACTTCATATGACTACAAATGCCTACTTCTTAACATACATGTATCTAACCTCATAGCCTTCTAAACCTTGCCTAAAAAAAGCAAGAGGCTATTCTAAATTCTCACTATTTGCTTGAGTGAGCATAGCAAAGATTACCTCTTCATTCCCAGAGGTGTATAGATTAAAGTCCTTGGAGAATTTTGGACTAGCCGAGATAGGAGATTGGATGATAGCTTGCTTGATGCCTTCAAAGCTTTCTCTTCTTCTTGATGTCCGTATGAACATCTCATCCTTCCTTAACATGGAAGTTAGTGGCTTGAAAAGCTCAACAAAGTTAGGAATAAATCTCCTAATGAAATTTATCTTACCAAAGAAACTTTTTAGGTGCTTCTTATGCTTAGGTAAGGACAATGCTAAGATGGTGTGCACCCTCTCTAGATTAATGGATAGGCCTTCCTTAAAAATGACATGGCCCAAGGGCTTGCCTTCATGGATGGCAAACATGAATTTATTTGGGTTGAGAGAGATTCCAAACTCTCTACACCTTTCAAAGATTTACCTTAGGTGTTTTATGTGTTTGCTTGCCTTCTTAGATAGTACTATCAAATAATCAAGATAAACTAGCATAATGTCATTGATCAAACCTTGGAAAGCCATGTCCATATCACATTAGAAGGTAGCTCCAAAATTTGATAATCTAAATAGCATCTTCCTATAGGTGTATTTTCCCCACTTGGTGGTGAATGCCATCTTATATTGGTCATATTCTTGTACCAAGATCTGATTTTACCTAGAGTAGCCATCTAGGAGAGAGAACTTTTCACTGCTTATCACCATCTAAAGAATTTGTTCCATACTTGGAAGAGGATAGTGATCTCTTAGTGAGACTCTATTCAAGTCTATGAAATCCACACACAAACTGACTTCTCCATTCTTCTTTCTAATAGGAACCAAATAGGCCTATGAAGAAGAGTGTTTGATAGGGAAAATGATCCTAAACTTGATTAGTTTGGTGAGCTCCTACCTCATGAGAGGCTAAATCTTTGGATTGATTGGCCTTTTCTTTTTCTTGATGGGTTTGGCACCTTCCTCCAACTCAATGGTGTGTTGGGCCAAGCTTGGATCAAATCCATTCAAATCACCATACTCCCAAGTGATGACATCATCAAACTATTGACATAACATAATGAAAGCATGATTTTCCTCATTAGTACACACCTTCCCAAGTGCAAGTATCTTATCCTTGTATAACTCTACCCTTTCATAATTTTACTTCATGGTTGACATGATTTCTTTGTCTCTCTTGATTTGGTCATCTTCATTGAAAATGCTCTCAAGAGTTACCAAACCTTTGGGAACCATGTTGGTCTATAGTTGAACAATCTACCCATCATAATACTATTGTAACTTGGACTAATTTTTGGAAGAAAACTCAGCTTATTATTTTGATAAAAGTGATATTTGTTGGTCACTTTCAAACACCTACCAATTGGTGACATTCTCTATTATGTAAGGCTTCACAACCACCTTTAAATGATATTGATTCTTGCTTTGTCTCATCCCTTTTGGGATGTCAAACTAAGAATCAACTACTATTAGTCTATCTGCATGCTTGTTTTCCTCTATTGGAATGGAAGTGATGTTGAAAGTAATGAAGTTCTGTATAAGGTCCCACACTATGTGCTTATAAGACTTGTGTAAGGATTTCTTGGTGTTGAGACACAGACCAGCTAGGACTCAAACCTAGGACCATCCATATGCTACTGAAGTGCTCTACCACTAAGCTACTGGCCCCTCTTAGACTAGTCCATCTCTGGTCTGAGTGTGGCTTAACACCAACACCCCCCCTTAAGCCACACCTCTCATGTGCTTGGGGCTCCTAGCCAGAACTGGCTCTGATACCATGTTGAGACATGGACCCGCTATGTCTCGAACCTAGGACCATCCATAAACTACTAGAGTGCTCTACCACTGAGCTCTAGATCCCTCTTGGACTAGTCCATCTTTAGTCCAAGTGTGGTTTAACACCAACACTTGGTCAATATTTGACCTCTCACTTGGTTCACAATCAACTCACTATCTACAAACACCTATAGTTCTTTGATTCCTCTCTTCCTTGCCAATTTTAGGTCATGAACAATGGCCTCATACTCTAATACATTGTAGGTGTAGGAGAACTAAAACCTAAAAATTGAGAAGTATTTATCCTTTGAAGTTAAAACTAGCATTTCCCCACCACCAACTCCCCACTTGCTTGTAGATCCATCAAATAATAGCTACCATAAACTGTAGTCCTCTTGGTCTATCTTCATCAATTTTAGCATGAAAGCATCTTTCTCATGCATGTAATTGACTCCAAGATTATCTTATTCAATGAACTTATAAAGATCATGCTTAAATTTGTCATTTCCCCATTCATCTAGGAGTAGGTTAGAAACTCCTACAAGGGAAGATGATGGAGATTAATCCACTTAGAGCTCTTCTTCATCAATGATTGCATAGTTCACATTCACCACTTTATGTGAGTATGGCTCTAAGTGATCCTTTTGGATGGATTTTGGCTCAATCTTAACTTTAGTTTGACACTTTTTCCTAAAAACCATGTAAGACTAGTTGGCTTCCAAGTATCCACCTATCTTGGATGTGAAATCCCTTGACAAGAAAAGAGTGAAGTAAGGAAGAACATCTACCACTACCACATCATGGGGAATTGAGAAGGTTATATAGGAATGGAGATTTAGATTCAAGCCTCTTGCCACTCCCAAGGTCTTAGCTAGTGATCCATCAAACTGTAGAACTCCTTCGGTCATTTTCTCATACTTGAGGCCTAGCTTATCAACTATGCATTTGGGCATAACTAAGGTGCTTACTCCACTGTCAATGATGAAATTATGGACCATGAAATCACTAATAATTAGGTAAAAATATAATGGAGGAACCTTATCATCTTTATTTACTTGACTAGACATGGGAGGAGCCCCATTTACTACCAATACATTATCATTTCTTGTTGGGACAACTTCCTCAACCAGCCAGTACAATTCCTTTTGGAGTATATCTTTTTGTCTAGGTAGTGATAAAGAATCCCATTATGATATGTTCATGTGTAGCTTCTTCAGTTGGTCCACTATATTGATTAAATGATTTCCTCCTTTAGATTTCTTCTTGGGAACATTTGTAACCTATGGTGCAACCTAAAGAGCTAAAGCTACAAACATTGGCCTATAATTGGGAAACTTTTGATTTATTTGTGGTCTTGGGGATGCTTCAAGTACACTTCTTACTTGATTGGGTGAAGGAGACATTATAAGTGATTGAGTGGCTACTTGAGCTTCATCAATGGCTCTCCTTTTAGATCTGGTTTTGGATGTAATACCAAAATTCTAATTACTTGTGCTTCCCACATAGTTGACTATGTAGAACTCTCCTTCTAAGTGATTCACAAGAGTGGAATCATATTGAGCCTAATTTTTATCTATCCTAAGTTGTGTTGACATCTCAAAATTTGAGAATTGGGCTTGATTTGGTAGCTCATTGGTATAAGCAACCTGTTCTTTGCCATGGTCCAAGGGTAGATAGTTGGGCTGCTCTTGCACCAAATTATTTTGAGTGGGGACATTTTGGAAGATGAAGGGGCATTTGGATTATAGCTTTGATAAGGTTTGACATGTGTAATTTGACCTTTCCCTTGATTATAATTTTGGAAAGGAGGCCTATTTGCTTTCCCAAACTACTAGTAGCCTTGATTTGGCCTATAACTCTGAGATTATTGTCTCTTGAGGGTAACTAACTCATTGGTAACACTCTATAGTAGGCTCTTAACTTCATGGATGTCATTTATAGTGGTATTAGCTAGATTTTATTGATTAGGTAGATGATCTAGAGTGGGTAAAGTAGGATGGATTGAGGCCTATACATAAAAAAAAAAGTGGCATAGGAGGTTTAAGAGCTATCTTTCCCATTTGAATAAGGCAATTTTTAACAATTATGGCTATCTCATACTTAGTAGGTAGAGTATTTCCATCCATAGACTGTATCATGATAGCAATGTCACTATTTAGGGCTTTCAAGTAGTAAAGGAAAGCATTTTTTGGGGTTATCCTCACAAGAATTGGGATCTTATCCCAAGTCTTTTAGAACTTGGTGTTAAAATCTTGCATAAACAGAGGTGGGGATATTTTCATCATGGTTAACTACTCAGCTAGAGACAAATGGTAACTTTTCCCCCCAAAACTATTGGTCAAGAGGGTCCCTAACTCATTCCATAAGCCAAATGAGTTCATAGGCAAGGTCCCATATTGGTCCAAAACTTTCTCTTTGAAGGACAAGGATAAATATCTAATGGCTACATTTTTTCAGTGATATTATGGATGTTACATAGGTTTGCTATATTTCTAATATGCTTGGTAGTAGTGATTGGGCCCTCTCCACTAAAAAGAGGAACACTTTTGAGAGTTGTCCATAGAATTGGGTCATATTGTTGAAGGTTCAAGGGACTTTGACCATTTAAGGCCACAAAATTGAAATCACTAAGGGCTACCATGGATGTGAAAGGATTAAATAGGGGTCTCCTTGAGTAGGTAGATTTTATGGCTGGCTTAGAAAAATGACTTGCTACATAAGGGTGGGTATTTTCAAACCTTGACCTTTTTTTTGAGTTTAAAGGTAACTCAAAAAATTCAAAAGGGACACCCCTAGAAGAAGATCTTATAGTGACTTTTGACATGGGATGCCAGGCTAGTCATTTACCAGAGACTTGGTTCTTGAATGGAGTTCCAAGGTACTGAATATAGCTCCTTTTGGATTTTTTTAATAATATCAATCCCAACACCAATCCTAAAAATTACAAGACATATAAATTATCCCACTCGACATGCCAAAAACTATTGATGTGGTGGATTGTACCCCATAAAGGGAGGTTAAACTCTCTTCATCCATGTGACACAATGGAGACATCCCTATTGCTATGGGAGGAAAACATCAAGGATGAATCTCTAGATTAGGGGCTAGCTCCCCTTGATGCACCCTAAGGCCCTAGATATCCTACTAATTATAATGGGGGGGATGAAAAGGGAGAGAAAATAATAAAAATAGGACCTAAGATAAGAGGTGATGCACTAAAAAAATTGGTCTACTCAGCTTTGGCATACACTTTAAACCATGGATAGCAAGCATACACTTCATTTAGGTGAGAAAAACTTCCTTGCATTGATATTTTAGTAGGGGGTCCTATGAAGATACAAGGAGGAAGAAACTAACACAAGATGTGTTTTAAGACACACTATTGCATAGCCTATTCACTTGCCTATACTTATTCAAATATTTACTGTGACTTGCAAGAGAAGAAAATCACTATGCACTAGATATGCTAGAATAAACTTATGAAATCATGTAAATAAAATGACTTAACACAAGATAAAACCATAGACATATACAAAAGTGCAAGCTCAAATGGAGGTAAAATGCTCTTTCTAATTTAAGGTAAATTCCTGCAGGGCTTCACCATACAAGCTGAGAGATATTTTCTCAAATGAGGAGTTACAAATATATAGAGAACTAGAAACAAGGTAGATTAAAAATCAAGGAATGGAAACCCATACTAAGTTAAACACTTCTACAGAGTCTAAAAGACCATGCTACTACTGTATTCTTCAAACTATGTATGGGAGAGCCATGTTGTAGATGTCCAATCATTGCTCTTGTTGTCCTAGGCCTATAAAAGCATGGGATACTCCTTTTATAAATTGACAAATCCATTCCAAAGTTGTTGTGTTTGGACCATGCTCTCTTCAATGCTAGACACAACTGGCTGTGCATTAATGGTGAAGTGTGAAAACATGGGTTGCTCTCCTCTATAATTCAAAAACCAATCTATTTTATTAGTTTTTGGTAGATATATTTCACTAAATGTATTAATTTTCCTTGTTGACTTGTCTATGCCACTTGTCTTAGTTTGAGTGGTCATTGATTCTACCTTTTGACCTTGTCAACTATTGGAATTGTTTTGTGCCTTGTCTTTTTTCACTCTTTACTTTGCCCATGTTTTGTCTCTTCCTTGCCTTCTCCTTTGCCTTGGCTTCTTCTTGGCTTGTATTTGACTTATTAGGCCTTCTTTTTTTTAGACTTTTTGGCACGCTTTCCTTGGGACATTTTTTATAAAGGAATTTTTATTTTGATTGATTTTTTTCCCAAAGGGCATGTGTCCCTCGGGCCTTTTATTTTTGTTATTCACTTTTTCAAGGTGCCCTCTATAAGGGCACTTTGTACCTCAAAATTTCCCTTCATAACTTTTGATTTGGTCCTACCACTAACCAAGGTGCCCTCCACAAGGGCACATACCCTTTAGGAATTTTGTAATAACCCTTAAATAAAGTGAAGTCATCTTTCTTTTCCCAAGTGCCCTCTAGAAAGACACCCTTCAGAGTTTTAGAAAACATCCTTCATGCCACTAAAATTCCATCCAAATTAAATTCATTGCCTTTTATGAACTACTTAGACAATTTTGGGTTATTAAATCACTTCTAATTATAAAAGTAGATAAGTAATGCACTTGCACAAACCTAATTTGCACTAGATAGACCAATTCAAACTTCCTAGGAGCTTGTACTTCAGGTTTTACATCAACTTTAGCTGATAATGCAAATAAGTAAAGACACTTTGAAAACTTGATTTGGTATATCAAGACCAAATCAAGTTTTGCAAGTGACTTTACTTATAACATTTTTAATTAAAGGCATTCGCAAAGTCTAAATTACACCACCAAGACCAAATTGGGTTTATCAAGTGACTTGAATTATGAAAATTTAACTAGTAAATTCATTTGGGAAACCCAAAATGCATTACTGTAGGTGAAGTAATTGCTCTTGACAAATCTTAAATAGACTTGGCAAACCATAATGAGGGAAAGACCTTGATTTTTCATGAGAAAGGTTTGGCAGAGAACATTTTACACAAGGTAAAAGAGGGATAATCTAGCCAAAACATGGATTGGATGAATTTTTAAAAGAAAAAAGGAGGGGGTGCCCAATTTTGGCTTACAAGAACAAATATTGGTGAACAATTATCTCTATAATGCTTAATGAAAGTGACCTCATGAGTCAACCATAAGGAGAAATGAAGATTAAATATGCCTTTGTGCCTTTCTGAAGGTCCTAAATAGTATCTTGTCTATACATATGATGTATACAGTTATTTTTAGTGAGATGTTGTTCTTTAAAGAGGATATCATGATGTGAGAATAAAACATTCAAATTCTATCTAACCTTTCATTATTTATACAAGCATAATGAGTCATTATCCTTGAACTATAAGTGTTACTAAGGATATTTTATCTATGAGCCTGTTTGACCACCTACAGTAGGGTTCCAACACATTTATTGTTCTTAAATAAAGTCACCCTTGGAATGAGATAACTTCATGGATGGCCTTAATTCAATTATCAAATTAAGATTATGGAGAGAAAAGATCACTATCCTAATTGAGAAATATCTCCAAGGCTACCATGGTTATAAACAGAAGAAGTATCACTATAAATCATAAAATACAACCAATACCTACATTCAAGTCTAGATATAAGATTTTTAGTGCTTAAGGATTATGTTGAATAATGCTTAGTTGACCTTGAATGGTGAGGTGAGTATTCTCTTAAAAGATATTGGATACAACTATATATGGTTTGATAGGTACAAAATGCAATTTATAGTTAAACCTAACCCTATAGGCCTCTTTTGACCATTTTCACCTATAGCCTACCCTCAAAATAAGCCAATTCATGGAACCCTATAACTATGTTACCAAGGTTGGTGAGGGGGCAAAACCGTTGATAATGTCAGGTTACTTGAGATAGGGTTTTAAACATGTTTTGAAGTTTTCAAGGCTGAGGAAATTGAATTTTTGAGCTAAGGACAAGAATAAGCACTCAAATACCATGTTCTCAATTTGTATAGGGGCTAGTTAAGAGCTTAAGCATGATATGTGTATCTAATAAAAAAGTTGTGATCAAAAGGAATAGTAACAAGGTGAAGTTGTCATATCTTAAGAAAATATTTTGAGTATAAATGTTGATTAGTTTCAACATGAAATGATAACACAATCAAACCCTGTAGGGTTTTCATATAATCATATGAGCTAAAGATCACCTCATACATCCATCAAAATAGTTTGACTAACCTAAAGTTAGTTAAGGACACTTAATGGCCTATTCCTATGGTAAAAAAAACTAGGTAGGGGATAGGTTAGTCTCCTATAAATTTTGACTTCATAAAAAACTTAATATGCAGAAGATCAAAGGTTTTAAAAGGCATAAGCATTAAAAAAACTAACCTATAACCAACACCATGAAATTTACCTACAACCCTTAAAAGAAGCTACAATGTTAATCGTGCTTGGAATGGGAGTTAATATGTATTGTTTCATTATGTGTGACATTTTGGGTGTGTAAAATGTTGTCATAATTTTGAGTTAGAAGAGAGTCACTTCATGAATTTATGTTCAAGAGCACCCATAGTGCCACAATCCTAGAAAGCACCCTATAGGCCTGTATCATTGTAAAGGAAAGCCTAATCCTTAAGAAGTATGGACCAAAAGGGCACATAAGACTAGTTGATCATCAAAAGAAAGGACACTTTAAGATAATAAATATCATGAAGTTTCAAGAGTTAAAAGGCACTTGGATCTAATGCAAGAGTCATTAGAGGGAGCTAAAAGGAGACTTACAGCCAACACCCTTATACTACCCTACAACCACTCAAGGGCAAGTTACCTCCATGTTGGTTTAAGAAATAAAGGAACATAGTGGCTTATGGAAGTGTTTCTTGATCTTAAATGCCTTTATACAAGTGTAAATGGTGATTATGATCATCAAGGAATCATATAAGGCTCTAAACACCAAGTCATGTAATCACGATCACATATAGTTAGCAAGTACGCCTACAAGCCTATGTTTTTTAACTCAAAGATTTTGGTAGCTTAATGAATTTATAGGATTAAGGAGTTTTTAAAAAGATAAGAATAATAGCGATGACATACAGCTATCAATCATCACACCTACAACCCTAAAAGCATAATGGATCCTACAGTCATGCTTGGGAAAGGACAAGCTTATGGGCATGACATCTATAAGGGTTCTGATATAGAATCTATAAGGGTTTCATAATTCATCATGGTTATGGAAAAATGGTGAGGTTTTAAGATTATCATGATGAAATATATCATATTAAATAGTATTATAGTTATTTTACTATGCCATAGTAAGTTACAACCATGCTAAACTACAAGGTTATCCTTATAGTCATGGTAAAATGAGTTTCAAGTCTCCCTCAAGATAGGATAAGCACATGAATGCATCTTAATACATGGATAGGTAATCATGGAATTATAAATACTTATTAGAGGGTCAAAAAAAAATTTGGTTATAACACAAGGATGATGGTCTATAGTATAGGCCATTGTATGGAATTGTACCTAGTTGAAGGCTTATAAAGCTTATTTTTGAGTCAGTTGCTATGAAGAAGATGTGTGAGGATATATATTTTATCATAAATGGTCTTAAAAAAAATTTGAATATGTATTTAAATATAATATTGTTCAATTCACATTAATATCCACTTATAATAGTATGTACCTATGCAAGAGAGGGGCCTAAATGCCTTGTTGGAGGTCAAATCATGCTTGAAAATAGGGCTAGAGGAGTTTTACAAACTCATAAAGAGGATATTAGATTAAAAAATATTTTTATGAACTGAAAACCTCTGAAATACATTAAATTCACCTTTAAAACATGAAAACTCAGTCAAAAAATAAGACAGTCCATGCACAGAGGTCAGAATTGAGAGAAATTTGAAGATTATGGGAGCTACAATTAGAGTTAAGACCTAAATTATTTTTCACAAGGTTGTAATGAATTGGGGAACAATATGAAAAACTTTAATGTACATTTTATTATTTAACATATTCAATATTTTTTCTTAGACCTCAACCTATTTATTTGAAGTCACCATTGGAGCATGATTCATTTTGGTGTGCCTCAGAAGCTTATAAGCCTGGGTAAAGGATTAGAAAGAATGAGAAGATGTTTCTAAATCATAATAAGACATATATAGAGTGTAAAAA
Organism: Torreya grandis; assembly: GCA_037957365.1. Classification (NCBI taxonomy): domain Eukaryota; kingdom Viridiplantae; phylum Streptophyta; class Pinopsida; order Cupressales; family Taxaceae; genus Torreya; species Torreya grandis. The sequence goes on from JARHVA010006547.1 coordinate 620,819, forward strand.
CTCCAAATTTTATGAAAACCATGCTCATACAGGCCTATACAAGTAATTAAGCACATATGCCAAAAGGGCATTTTTTGAATTTTTAGGAAAAAATGACTTTTAGAGTGTTATAATAGCATGGTACAAGTACCATAATTTTTTTTCAGGATTGTTGAATCTTTTAATGAATTATTTTAATGATAGTGGAGTTTTTCACTTTTTGCAATTCTAGGCACCCTTCCATGCCACCTATTTTGATGCTTATTTTGTTCACCATTTGTGGATTTTGGATAAATTCTCTTAATATGTTTTGAGGACCCATATGTAATTATAATTAATGAATAATTTATATTTTTTGACAGCATATTATTTATGAGCAATCACTAAGAGCATAGGCAGCCTATAATGTAGTCAATTCCCCATAAGCAAATTTCATTTACATCATAACTTTTCATATATTTTGCTTTTGACACAAATATTTTTAGAGATTTTAGAGGATTAAATGTGATACACATCAATGGAAATGATTAGGGATTTTGTGATCTTTACTTCATGAATAATTAATTTGAAGATTCAGCTTTAGAACCCTCTTAAACCCCTAAGAAACTAGTTTTGATAAAAATGGATTTTATTGTTATCAAATCACCATGGATCAACCTAAAAAAATTTAAAACATAAATTAAACTTATAAATTATTCAATAAATGTAAATTTTATGCATGGAGCTATATGGATGTGGACATAAATCATGATTTTTGTGGGAAAAAGTGTGTAAAATGAAGTATAGGGTAATTTAGTGGAATATAATCAATGGAGATCAAAGATTAAGAATTTTTATTCATCATAAAATTTTAATTTTGTTATAAATAATTGCTAAAGCATCCTAAATAGCTCAATCAAAATGGCTAGTCTATAAGACAATTGAGTAAAATTGGCCTAGTTAAATCTATTGACTAAACAATGAAGATTTTTCCTTCAAAATAACATTTTTGATGATGAATAATATTGTTCCAAGAATAATTCATGGTTTTTGTAGGTTTAATGTCTTCTTATTTCAATTTTCATGGTGTCCAAGTGCACAAGTATCCTTTTGGTCTATTTGGCCTAGTTGGCCTAATTGGTTAATTACTCAAGTTGAAGTTTGGGTTGGAACAAGCTAAAAAAGAGTTATAAATGAGTTTCCATGCTAAATACATATTTTTATATGGGGTATTAATACAATTCCCTTTTCATTCAAAGGATATTATTTGGAATTAATTAGTCAAAGTTTTAGTTGACTAATTGTCAAGTGCCACATCTATTCTTGATGATCTTGATTATTAAAAGATTTCAAGCACTTTAAACTCTTAATTCTTGAGTCATCCACCCAAGGATTGGCATAACATCATTAATGCAAGATGGAGTTAAGTTGAGTTGACTTTTCAAATCTTGTTATACATCTTCCTTGATTTCTATGCAAAGGGGAATGTTTTCTTGTTACAACTCAACTTAAATAACTTTATGTGGAATTACTTTTGTATTTTGGCATATATTTTCATGAAAAGGAGGATTTGAATTAGCACATGGGCCCACAATCCTTACTTCTATGCCAACCTTAAAGATCCATGCATGTTTGGTAGAATTTGAAGATTTTAATGATTATTTTATGCATTGTAAAAGGAGTAGTCTTGAATTAGTCAACTAAGACTAACCCTTTCCATTTTTAAAACCCCACATTGGCTATAATTAGGGTTTGAAAAATATATATTGGATTAATCAAGCTATTTTTTCATAATTCCTAAAGTAGAGCAAAAAATTATAATTGACACTATTTATCAAATAAAAAATAATTTTTGAATTTTTTTTTGCATCAAAATAGAGTGTAATTTGACTATGTACCAAAATAAAAATGGCATATAATTTCCCTTTTTGTAGTTCATTTCCACACCTACTATGAAAATCCCATCCTCTACAGGTCATTTAAAGACATAGGATTTGAATTTGATTTATAAACTTCTTTCAAGCCTACTTTTGAAACATTGAAGTTTAGGATTGAATGCAGAGTTTTATTTCAAAATTTATATATGTGTCTTACTCAATTTTATAAAATTTTTAGAGAATATCAATCATTCAAGTGTATCACCCCATTTAGACATGATTTCCCATTTTAGTTTTTTTCTCCCTTTTCATCCCAAAAAAATTAAAATAGTTTGCTTTTAATAGATAAATATTAAGGGAACCAACCCTCTCTAGTGGTTCTTATTAGTACAAAGTCACCCACACTTATATAATATCCAATTGCATCAGTTAGAAAGAGGGTGTGTTTTACATATTTTCAAGCAGGGTGACTCTAGAGTGATAAACATTTTTGGCAAACTCGGTGGGACAACTTATTCACACTTTTGAATTATTATATGTGTTTATGATTATATTATTCATTTACATAATTTTAATTTTATATTTGCATAATTTTCATGACACCAAGAGTTGTCACAACTCTGAGCTATCTTTTAAATCAGCAAAGAAGAAAGCTTCTCAGTTAAATCCAAATCCTACTCCCTCTTTTATACTTGTTATTGCATAAAATCCTCTTGCTCAAGCCAATATTGTTTAGCCAAATATTATTTTAAATCCTATACCTCAAATGGATATTCTTAGAAGATAGGTTTTTATTGCATTCACTATTGGTAGTCCTCTAAATCTCAATCAATGGGACGATATTCCAAATTTTACTCTGAAGGCTCTTCCTTATTTTACAAGAGAAAATCCAAAAACTCCTATAGAAAATATTGTAGATATTAATAATATTTGTTTATTTCATCATGTGACATAGGAAAATGTAGTAGTGAGGTTGTTGGCAACTTCTTTCAAAGCAAAGGCACTTCAGTGGTATAGAGGTTTGACTCTTGCATTAATCAATAACTGGAATGAATTTGGAGAACTTATGTGCTAACATTTTGAAGATAAAAGTGATCATATTTCACTTGTGGATTAGCTTACATAAATTAAGATATTTAATCATAAATTCATTATGGATTTTAACTACAGATTCTAAAAGACTTGGGACAAAATTCCTATAGTGATCAAGCCTATGCCCAACTCTACTTTTTTTTACTATATAAAGGCTCTTAATTCATATGTGGCTAGCATGATCCAATCCATGGGAGGTAATAATTTACCTAAAGGTTTTGAAGTAGAAATAAAGGATAAAAATTTATTTATACAAGTAGATAAGTTTTCTCCAAGGCCACTAATGCCTCTTTTTATAGAGATTCATCCTCGTGCTCTTACTATTTCTCTAATTCTAGATTCATAAAAGTTTCATCAAATAGAAGGTGATCAAACTGATAGATTGGGGAAGATATAGAGTCTTATTAAGTCTTAGAATAACAATTTGGTTTCAATAGAGAGGCAACAAGCTCCGCCATATAGGCCATATCATAATATTAATCAAAATTATCAGCCTAATATGCAATCCTATCAATCTAATCAATAAGGTCATGGGAAGAATTCTCAATCAAGGAAATATAATCGTAATATTCTAAGAAATTCAAGATTTTTTCCAACTCAAAGTAGTTATGCTCAAGAAGGACAATGGAATAATCAATGGGATCGAGTAAAAAACATGGTAATGGCTCTAACTAGTGAGATTTCTCATCAATATTTCATGAAACAAAGTTTAATTCTTATTTCATTTGAAAACTAGCCTCATTCTCATAATAAGGAAACATCTCTACCATATGAAGACATTCCTTTATTTACTAAATTATGAGTTCCAAATCAACAAGGAGAAGGTAGTGGTAAGATACTTATTGAAACTACATTTGTGAACTTCTAGGAAGGTGAGAATTAGTTTGATCACTTGGCTGGAAATTGAATTTAAGATTTACCCATTATTGATAATTTAGATACAATCCATATTATATCCAAGGAAAGAGAAATTGGTGAAGGCTTAGGTCCAAAAATGGTAACCCCTTCTTCTTCTCAACCACCACAAAAGATAATATCACATGAACTACCTCAAAAAATTTCAAATCAACAAGGTCATGATCCAAAAGATAAGAACATGAAAGAGCCTTACATACCTCAATTCACACAATATTTGGGATACCCTTATATTACTAAAATAAATTCAAAGGAAGCCACTTCACCATTCAATATCATGGATCATGTGAAGAAGACTTTAGAATCAATTTCAATGTGGGATACTCTGCTAATCCCTGGACAAAAGGAGTATTTTCTTGAAGAGCTTTCAAAGATATATATATCTAAGAAACCACTTAAAAAATAAAGAGTAAGTGTTGTTCTAACTAATTATAATGCATTTTTAAAGTCTAAACCTCTTAATGTGACTAAACCTCCTCCATTTTACCTTTTTGTTATCATTAGAGATTATCTAGCTCATAACTATATGATTGATAGTGGGTCTAGTACTTTTGTCATTCCCAAACCAATAGATGATAAGTTAGGATTGTAGAATGAATCCCATGAGAAAGGTGTCTTGAAATTATATGGATATCCTACTAAGATTGTAGGTGTGTTGAAATATCTAAAAATCATAATTATTACTTGTCCAAATTTCACCATGTTACAAGATGTTATTGTTGATTTAACTCCATATTTTGCACTATACTTATCCAGAGATTTCACTACCAAAATAGCAGGTTGCCTTTCTTCAGATTGGGATTAGAGCCTATTTATATATTTCACCTTGAACCATATATGCCAAATATGTCAAATGTGAACTATAATATTTTAGAAGAAGATGAAAACACCATTGGGCAAGAGCCTTCTAATCCTCTTGAAGACATACTAGATCTTCTCTTAGATGAGTGGGTTTTTGATAATGATGGAAATAACCCCTAAAAAATTATTGAATATGCTAGTTTTAGATTCTAATGTATGCACAAAGATGATGATTTATTTCCTACTCTCACTAGCTCAGTGCAGGATCAAGGAGTTTATAATTTATTTTTTGATGGATCCAAAAAAAAGAATGGAAGTGGGTTGGTGTATTATTGGCTTAACCAAAAAATGAAAGGTATTATTCTTCTATTATATTTTAATTTATTTGTACTTCTAATACTGTAGATTATTAAGCTCTTATTTATGGTCTTCAGTTGGCTAGAAAGAGGGATATTAAGCTCTTAAAGATGAAAGGTGATAGTGAATTGATAGTCCAACAAGTCAAAGGTTTAAGTGAAAAAAATAATCCTCTTTTGAAGGCCTACAAAAATAGAGTTTTGGATCTCATGGAATATTTCCTTACATTTGACATTTGCTCCATTCTTAGAGTAGAAAATTAGCATGCTGATAGACTTGCTACCATAGGATCAAAATATGATATTCCAGATTAGATTAAGGATAATAAAAATCAAACACAAATAAAGTTTGTATGTAGGCCTTCAGTCCTAAATAATGATGTAAGCTGGAAAGTTTTTGACTTTGATAATCAAATAGCATATTTTCTACAAAATGAGATAGAGTTTTGCCAAATAAATCATGATAAATTGCAAGATCAATATGAAAATCAGATTATGCAATTGAAATAAAATAAGATGCCTGAAGGTTTTGTGACTTTAGATAGAATTTTAAATTAATATTGTCATCTAAGGAAAGACAAATTGAGTATTTATTCCAAAAAAGAGCACTATGAGCAAATTAGCATAGATAAAGGTAAGCCACTAAAGTTGGGTAAAGTTAATATTGATTCTAAAAGAGTAACCTTCATTTTATTATGTAAATAATTCAAGGATGTATTTTCTTTGGAATACAATGATTTGAAAGGCTTTGACCCCAAATTAGAACCACATACTATTGAACTAGAATGGGATGCAAAATTGGTAAGACAAAAGTAAAGTCCTATTAACCCCAAAGTTTAAATTCTCATTAGAAAAGAGCTTACAAAGCTAATTGAATCATGCATTATTTTTCATATTAATCATTCAACATGGGTAGCAAATCTTGTACCATAAATAAATAAAAATGGAGAGATAAGGCTATGTGTAGATTTTAGAGATTTGAATAGAGTATCATTGATAAACCATTATCCACTTCCTTCAATGGATCAAATTTTGTAAAGAGTATCAGGTTCATAGAGGTTTTATTTATTGGATGGATACTTAGGATACAATAATATATTGGTGAAAGAGAAAGATTAGTATAAAAAAACTTTCACCATCAAATGGGGTACTTTTGCTTACAAGAAGATGCCTTTTGGAATTTCCAATGCTAGATCTACCTTCCAAAGGGAAATGCATATTATTTTTCATGGTATTTTGAGTGAAATGGTTTTATTATATCTTTATGATATTATAGTATTTTAAAACAATCATAATGATCATCTAACACATTTGAGAATTGTCTTTGATATATGTAGACAATTTGGTGTCTCATTGAATCTAGAGAAGTGCATTTTTTCAGTACATAAGGGGAGACTTCTTGGGCATGTGGTGTCCAGATATAGTATTTACATTGATCTTGAAATAATATAGTAAATCCTTGCTCTATAGTTTACTAAACATAGGAAATTATTGTATAGCTTCCTAGGTAAGATAAATATTATTAGAAGATTCATTCTTGGTTTTGCAAAACTAGTAAAGCCACTTACACAAATGCTTAAGGAACATCAAGAGTTTACTTGAAGTAAAGAAGGTAAAATAATTTTTGAATCTATCTAGGAATAAATCATCCAAGCTTCTAATTTATTCAATCTAGATTTTAGTAAGGATTTCTTCTTGTATGCTTTCTCTACTTCTAGTACTATTTTAGCCATGCTTATGTAGTAAAATGATGAAGGTTTGGAACAACCCATCTATTTATTTAGTCAACATTTAGAGGGTTATGAATATATATAATATTTTTAATAAAATAATGTAATTGTTTTTTATCATAGGTTTGAAAAAAATTATACATTTGGTTCTGAATAATAAGATTACATTAACGGTTACTCATCTAAGTGTGAAGGACTTCATTCTCAATAGAGACTTGAATGAAAAAAGAGATGGATGGGTCACTAAATGAATGGAATATGAAATTTAATTAAAGGTTATAAATATTGTCTAAGGAAAAATATTATGTGAAAATCTTTCAAAAGATGTAAAAGAAGAAAAATAAATAATTCTGATAATTCAGGACACTCAATATGAAGCTGGAAATACACCTCCTACAAGATGGACACAAAACATTGATAGATTTATTCAAATTGGAGAATTCCCAAGGGGTTTGAATTAATAATAAATACTTAACTTAAATCTATAATAATTACCATAAATTTTTATTGATGGAGTGTTTTTCAAAAAATACATTGGAGGTATGCTTTTAAGGTGTGTTGAAACTAGTCAATTTAACAAGATTTTTGAGCAATTTCATGATAGTCCTTCTGGAGGTCATTTTGAAGCCAAGAACATAGCTGAAAAAATAATTAAATATGTTTATTTTTATCCTAATTTATTTATATATGCTCATTCATGGGTTAGGAAATGTACAAAGTGTGCAATGTTTGTAGGGAAACAGAGACTAGCTGATATGCCACTAAAGCTAGTTCAGGTTGAGCATCCTTTCATGTAATGGGGTTTAGAATTCATTGTAATGATTAATCATCCATATATTTTTGGTAATAATTGGGTTTTTACAACTACAAACTATTTCAATAGGTGGGTGGAAGCAGTGCCTTTGAAAGAGGCAAATGATAACTCTATGCTTGAATTTTATGAGAGCATAGTCACTCATTTTAAAGCACCTTCTACTATCATATCAAATAATGATTTGGAATTCAGTAGTAAAAAGGTATGTTAATGGGCTCTTAAACATGGTATTTATTTTAAATATTCATCCAATTACTATCCATAGGGTAATGGACTAGCTGAGTCCACTAATAAGAACTTGATTTGGATCATCAAAAGAACAATGGAAGATAATCAGAGATCTTGGCATACTATGTTGAAGAATGCTTTATGAGCTTATAATATCACCCATAAGAATTACATTAGTCATTCACCTTATCTCCTATTTTAGAGAAGATAAGCAAGGTTACCTATCTCATTGGAGCTTCCAGCTTTGGAGTTTGCACACCAGTAAGAGATTTTGGAAAGTGATGCAATGGAGGTTAGAATGAATGAACTAAGAGAATTGAAGGAGATAAGAGATGATGATATGCATACCATGTGGTAAAATAATTATTAGGTCAAGATGGCATTTGATAAGAGAGCTTCATCAAAAACATTTCAACAAGTAGACATAGTACTCAAATGGGATGAAGAGGATGCAAAGCTAGGTAAACACTCCAAATTTGATAGCCTTTGGAGTGGAACTTATATTATCATTTATTGTAAGAAGAATAATTTTTTAAAACTATCTAGATTGAGTAGAGAAGAGCTTCTGATTCTTATGAATGGGATGTTTTTTAAATACTGTTATTAGGAGAGTCACTCCTTTGTACATAGTCATAGTTTCATTCCTTTAAGATATTTTTTGCACATGCTTGAGTAGTTGTTTTTTATTTTTAGTATTTTTTTTGTCATTTCCTATAAGTGCATAAATTCTCATGTTTGTTTTTTTTTTCAGTTTCTCCTATTATGTCTTGGTCTACAAGCTTTCCTAGTTTCAGTGTTAATCTTGGTTTATCCTTGCAAGAATTTTGAGTTCTTCTAACAAGCAGGCTGATCAACCCTAAAAGTTGCCAAAATTGTTAGTAATTTGGCTTGTAAAGGTCAAATTATTACCCCTATCATATAAAACTTTCCAAAAAATTGATCAATATCCATTTCCAGTTGGTCAAACAAGTCAATTATGGTCTAAAAATGCAAATTTTGGTCAAAAATGTTAAAATTGGGTTTTTAAAAGTCATTAAATTATCCAATTCGTATTTATTAATGTTAAAAATCATGAAAATAGCCTATGTCTAAAATTTCAATTCATAAAAAGTTCATTTGATATGTCTTATTAGCCAAAAGGACCTAAAAACCCCTCACACGTGCCAATTTGGTAGGTTTAAAACATGAAAAAGGTTAAAATAATTATTTTTTCATGAAACACCACGTGATGGTTCTACAGACTTCTTTTCTATGTGGTGGAAGTGTAAAATTGGCTTTAAAAGGCAAGAAAAGGCTTATTTCCTCTCATTTGCAAGTAATAGTATGGATTCTATATGAAATCCATATATCCAAGGTAGGGGAAGTCATTTTCATGGAATTACTAGGATTAATCAGGAGTTTCATTAGGATTTATGGCCATATAGGCCCTAATCCAATATTTTTTGGGTTTCTTGCTTCTTGGCATAGAGAGACCCACCTATAGATTTTTTGATGGTATAGTCTGTTAGAGGAGGTTACAAAACCCAAATTTGGGGTGAAGAAACTAGATGAAAAGGGATTCCTTATGCTCTAAGTAGTTTCTCAATTGGATACTCTAGGCTCATGAACCATCCAATTGAAGTCAGGTTAAATTCTATTGCTTGACAACCAAAAAGGTCACTATTTTTCTCAATTTTCTCCTCACTTGGGCATAATTTCTAGGAATTTAACTTGTTCCATAATCTTGAGTACTTTCTCTACCCTTCTATGGAATATTTTGACCATTTTCACCTACAACCTACCCTCAAAAGAAGCCAATTCATGGAACCCTATAACTATGTTAGCAAGGTTGGTGAGGGGGTAAAACCACTGATCATGTCAAGTTACTTGAGACAGGGTTTTAAACATTTTTTGAAGTTTTCAAGGTTGATGACCTTGAAATTTAGAGTTAAGGACAATAATAAGCACTCAAATACCCTATTCTCAGTCTGTATAGGAGCCAATAAAGAGCTTAAGCATGATAGGTGTATCTAATACAAAATTTGTGATAAAAAGGAATAATAACAAGGTGAATTTCTCATAGCTTATGAAAAATTTCTAAGTATAAATGGTGATTAGTGTCAACATGAAATGGAAACACAATCAAACCCTATAGGGTTTACATACAGTCATATGAGCTAAAGATCACCTCCTATAGCCACAAAAATAATTTGACTAACCTACAGTCAGCTAAGGACACCTAATGGCCTATTCTTAGTGTCAAAACAAGCAGGTAGGGGATAGGTTAGTCTCCTATAAATTTTGGCTTCATAAAACACTTCATACACATAGGATAAAAGGTTTTCAAAGGCCTAAACATTCAAAAAAACTAACCTATATCCAACATGAAGAAATTTACCTATAACCCTTAAAAGAAGCTACAATTCTAATCATGCTTGGAATGGGAATTAAGAGGTATTATTTCACTGTGTAACATTTTAGGTGTGTAAAATGTTGTCATAGTTTTTAGTTTTAAGATATTCACTTCATGAAGTTATGTTCAAGAGAACCCATAGTGCCAAAGTCTTAGAAAGCACCCCACAGGCTTGTAACATTGTAAAGGAAAGCCTAATCCTTAAGAATTATGAACCAAAAAGGCACACATGACTATTTGATCATAAAAATAAATGACACTTTAAGATAATAAATCTCATGAAGTTTCAAGATTTACATGACACTTGGGTCTAATGCAAGAGCCATTAGAGGAAGAGAAAATGAGACTTACAGCCAATACCCTTATACTACCCTGCAACCACTCAAGGGAAACTTACCTTCATGTTGGTTAAGGAAATAAAGGAACACAATGGATTGTGGAAGTTTTTATTTATCCTAAATTCATTGATAAAATTGGACATGGTGATTATGATCATCGAGGCATCATATAAGGCTCTAAACACCAAGTCATGAAATCACATATAATCAACAAGTATGCCTACAGGCTTGTAGTTTTCAACTCAATGATTTTGGTATCTTAATGAATTTATAGGATTAATGAAGTTTTAAAAATATAATAATAATAGTGATGACCTATAGCCATCAAGCATCACACCTACAACACTCGTAGCATAATGGAGCCTACAGTCATGCTTGGGAAAGGACAAGCTTGTGGGATGCCATCTATAACTGATATAGAATGTACAAAGGTTTCATAATTCATCATGATTATGGAAAAATGGTGAGGTTTTATTATTATAATTATGAAATATATCCTATTCAAGAATATTATAGTTAGTTCACTATGCCATAGTAAGCTATAACCATAGTAAACTACAAAGTTATCATTATAGTCATAGTAAAATGAGTTTCATGTCTCCCTCAATATAGGATAGGCACATGAATTCATAATCATACATGGATAGGTGATCATGGAATTATAAATACTTGTGAGAGGTTCATTTGGGATTTAAAACTATTATATCATAATAGGCCCATATAAAGATATCGATTTGGTTATAACACAAGGATGATGGTTTATAGTACATGCCATTGTATGGAATTGTACCTAGCTGAAGGCTTATAAAACTTATTTTTGAGTCAAATTCTATGAAGAAGATGTTTGAGGAGATATATTTTGTCATAAATGTCATTAAAACAAATTTTGAATATGGACTGACCTCTAATATTTTTCAAGTCACATCAATATCCACTTACAACAATATGTACCTATGTAAGAGAGGGGCCCAAATGCCTTGTTGGAAGTCAAATCATGCTTGAAAATAGGGATAGAGGAGTTTTAAATACTCTTTAATAGGATATTGAGATAAATTAAGATTTTTTTACCTTAAAATATATGAAATTAACCTTAAAAACATGAAAACTCAGTCAAAAAAGTAGACAATCCATGCACAAAAGTCAACATTGAGAGAAAATTGAAGATTATAGGAGCCACAGGTGGAGTTAAGACCTCAAATTTTGTAAAAAATGTCATAATGATTTGGAGAACCATTTGACCAAGTTTAATGGACATTTTATTAGTTCACATATTTTATATTTTATCTTAGACCTCAACCTATTCGTTTAAGGTCACTATTGGAGCATGCCAATTTTAGATTGCCTCAAAAGCTTATAATCGCAAGTAAAGGATTGTAAAGTATGGAATGATGTTTATAAATCATAATAGGACATATAGATAGTGTAAAAAATCCAAATTTTATGCAAACCATGCTCATATAGGCTTATGCAAGTAATTAGGCACATAGGGCAAAAGGGTATTTTTGGAATTTTCAAGAAGTAATGATTTTTAGAGTGTTTTGATAGAATGGTAAAGGTCCCATAATGATTTTTTCAGGATTTTTGAATATTTTAAGGAATTATTTTAATCATAGTGTATTTTTTCACTTTTTGCAATTCTAGGCACCCTTCTAAGGCACCTATTCATATGCTCATTTTGTTCACCACATTTAGATTTTGGACAAACACTCTAATTATGTTTTTAGTACCCATATTTAATTATAATTAATGAAAAATTGATATTGGTTGATGGGTTTTAATTTATGAATGATCACTAAGAGCGTAAGCAACCCAGATGTAGTCAATTCCCTACAGGAAAATTTCATTTGTGTGGTAACTTTTTATATCTTTCACATGGGAGTCCATTATTTTAAAATATTTCAAAGGGTTTAATTTAATACACATAAATGGAAATGGTTAATGATTTTGAGGTCTGTACTTCATGAATCATTAGTTTGAAGATTTAGCTTTAAAACCCCCCTAAACCCCTAAAAACCTAGTTTTGAGAAAAATGGATTTTCTTGTTATCAAATCACTATAAATAAACTTAAAACCTTTTCAAACATAAATTAAACTCACATAGGATTCCATAAATGTAAATTTTATGAATGGAGTTGTATGGATGAGGGAAAAAATCATGTTTTTTGTGAGAAAATGTGTGTAAAACAAAGTAGACAAAAATTCAATAGAATATAATAAATGGATAAAAAATCCTAAGACTTATTATTCATCTTAAAATTTTAATTTTTTTAATAACTCATCCCAAAATTTTTCTAACTAGCTCAATGAAAATGGCTATTCTACATGGAAATTGAGCAAAATTAGACTAGTTAACTTTGTTAATTGAACGATGAAGATTTTTGCATCAAAATCACATTTTTGATGATGAATAATCTTATTTCAGGTCTAATTAATGGTTTTATTATATTTCATGGATTTATATTGTAGGTTTCAGGTGTCCAAGTGCACAAGTATCCTTTTGGTATGTTTGGCTTAGTTGGCCTAATTGGTCAATTTCTCAAGTTGAAGTTTGGCATTGGAACAAGATAAAAAAGAGTTCCAAATGAGTTTCCAGCTACATATCTAATTTTCCATGGGGTATTCATTCACGTTCAGCCTTCAAAGTCCATTTTCATGTAAAGGATATTAGTTGGAGTTAACTAGGCAAAGCTTCAATTTACTAATTATCAAGTGCCACATCTATTCTTGATGATCTTGTTTGTTAAAAGCTTTCAATCACTTTAAACTCTTCAAGATTGAGTTATCCACGAAAGGATTGGCATAACACCATTCATGCAAGATGGATTTATGTTGAGTTGACTTGTCAAATGTTGTTATACATCTTCCTTGATTTCCATGCAAAGGGGAATGTTCTCTTATTCCAACTCAACTTCTAAGCACTTTAAGTGGAATTCCTTTTGGATTTTGACATATATTTTCATGAAAATGAGGATTTGAATTTCCACATGGGCCCACCATACTTAATTCTATGCCAACCTTGAATATCTATGTATTTTTGGTGGAATTTGAAGATTTTAATGATTATTTAAAGTATTGTAAAAGGAATTAGTCTTGAGTTAGACAACTAAGACTAACCCTTTCCATTTTTAAAATGCCACATTGGCTATAATTAGGGTTTAAGACATATATATTGTCTTAATCAAGCTATTTTCTCATAATTCTTGAAGTAGAGCAAAAATTATAATTGACACCATTTATCAAATGATTTTTTGCATATGTTTTTTGGATCAGAATAGAGTGTAATTTGACTGTGTACCAATATAAAAGTGTCATATAATTTCCATTTTTATAGGTCTCTTCCACACTTACTATGATAATCCCATCCTCTATAGGTCATTTGAAGATCTAAGAATTGAATTTGCTTTGCAAAGTCCTTTCAGGCCTTCATTTGAAATACTGATGTTCAAGATTGAATGCAGAGTTTTCTTTCAAATTCATATGTGTGTCTTACTCAATTTTAAAAATATTTCAAAGAATATAAATCATTTAATTGCACCACCCCATTTAGATAGGATTTCCTATTTCAATTTCTTTCTCCCTTTTCATCTAAAAAAATCAAAATAGTTTAGTTTTAATAGATAAATCTTAAGGGAAACAACCCTCTCTAGAGGTTCTTGTCGATACAAAGTCACCCACATGATAATAATATCTAGTTGTATCAATTGGAGAGAGGGCATGTTTTACACATCTTCAAGCAGGGTGCACTTTAGAATGATAAAAGATTTCATATCCATAAAATGCAATAAGTTAAGATACTAGGCCTAATTGGCCTAGTAGACCTACTTAGTAAATCATGTAAAGTGGAAAATGGTGTAGAGGGATACTGATGTGAGTTAGTTTAGAGTTATCAGGCCACACAACTAATCCAATTCATGCATAACTAACCCCTAATTGATAATCAAGGAATAACTGATAAATAATAAGGTGGATGAATGAGTTAAATGATCTTCAATTCTAATCACATGCATGACTGATCTTTATCATGAGTTAACTAATCCTAAAGTGATAATCCACGTATATTCCATAGTCTTCATGCAAGGAGTCATTCACTTAACTTGGTCTTGTGTTAAAATAAGGAAAAGTTATTATGTGCCTATGATTGCCCAACACCTTATTTTGAATGCCCAAAAATGTGTTCAAGGAGCATGCAAGATCATCAAACATGAAGATTTGTCTTTAGGACTATTTTTAGTAGGTTTCAACTGAAGTGATGCTTGAGTTAAGGATTGGTTATCTTTCCTTGTCTCTTATATGGCATATTATTCTTGTTCTCTCCTCATATTCTATATATTTAGAATTTTAGGCCTTCTTTAGGATCCTTCTCTAGGTCATGATGAAACTCTAGCAATATTAAGACTTGTAACCTCTTAAGTGAGTAAAATATCTAATTGCATATTCCCTGATATAAGTTTAAAGTGTTTATATTAGTTTGATTTTCTCATGTGGTATTGTTTTCTCCTTTGGTAGGTCTTAATCTCACCTAGTTACTAGTTTATCATCTTATATAGTTCAAATATAGTGTTTGATGTTGAGTGACTAATATTGGAGAGGAGATATTGAATGGTTAGTGACTTGAATCAGGCCTTCTACCATTTCCCTTATGCTTTGATCACTTGAGGAAACCCTTATGTGAAACACTTTTGTATAGGAGTCTCTTAGAGTTATAAGTTTTAGTGATTTGCTTTGATTATTAGTGTTAATTAGATTTCAAATTGAGTGGATGAATGATTACATTAGGTGAATCACCATCACTATAACAGGTTTTCCCTTTCAATTATCTTTATAACTCTTTTCACCTGCAAAGCAAAATAGGTGTTATTAACAGATTCAAAGTAGATATATCAGAGAAGCTATCCTCATAATCTATAGGTTTGGTCTAAGTATAATTATCCCATAGGCTACAGACTAATCCAATGTTAGTCTAGGTTTGAAGGAGATCTAAGTAATCTACACTAAATAGAGTGCAACTTGAGTTGCTAATAGAACCTTGAGAGGTATCTTCCTCATTTCACCCTTGGTGTGGGATGAACTACATAAGAATACATAATCATATATAATACCAACCTAATACTACTAAATATAGAAAATAAGGATGTGGAATGTAATTTTTTCCATTTTACCTTGATGGCATATGCCTATGATTAGTTCGTGAACCTTCTTGAAGACTCTATACTAAGTTGGGACTATTTTAGTTCTACTTTCCTTTCTCAATTTGACCAAATAATAGACCCCAATGTATTATACCAATAGTTTACTTATATAAAAATATATCCTAATGATCCCATTATAAATTTCAATGTAAGACTCCAATAGATGTATAGTTAGGTAACTGTGCTTTACCAACCCAACCCCCAACTATCACTTGAAATGTATAAGAATGTGCTATACCTTTGAATGGACATGTTTCTAACATGAGACAAAACTATAATAGACTTATCCTTAGCATATGTAAGGGACATAAGAGTGGATAAAAAATTGAACCCCCTGGGTCACATAATAACCCCAACTCCTTGCATTCTACCATAGATACCTGTATTGAACTTATTACCTAATATTAACCAAAATGCACCTGTGCCTCAATTTTTACCTACAATGAATCAATCCCACTATGTCATCCCACTTCAAACCAATAATTAGGTTTATTAACCCAAAGGGTTAGATATGACTCCTCAAGCTCAACATCAAGTGATATTAGTTATAGCTAATAATACTTAGACTATGCCTCAAGAGTCTACTAAAACTGAGCTAGATGATATTCAATGGATGGTGAAAAAACATAGCAATGACTTCTTAGGGTTGGAAGATAGATGAGTAATTCTAATGTTGAAATCCCCAATAAGAAATTAATATATAAAATACCAAACAAGAGCTATAACTTCCCTCATAACCCCCTAGAACCTTCAACCAATAGGCTCCCTGAGATCAATACCTTTATGATATCCTTACCTAACTAGTGTTGAGTACATAACATAAGAGCACACAAGGATCTATATTTCATGGAATTTGGATCTAATTTCAAGATCTTCCAAAAGGAACTTGAGTAATAAAAGTAGTCCCCAATCACCTAGAATCTTGTAATTCAGGTAAAACCCCTAATAGTGATATGGCATTAGAAACATTAGATTTACCTATACAAAAAAAAGCCTAAATAAGGTATTAATTATGTGCAAGCATTTAAACAATTCCAAAGGAGCAATTACACCCTTGGGACTAGGCAATAAAAATAACCCCTTATTACCTCAACACCTCCAAATATGGTGCAATCCCACTAGACCAAAATGCTAAGAATGATCCTCCACCTCTAAGACCTTAGATCATAAGACACCTATGTAGACCCCACTAGCCACAATAAAATGGGGTTACAACATATTCAAGGATATGAATAAGATAAAACTAGCATTTCCCTTAATAACCTTTCCCAAATCATAGAATAATAAAATCTTTTGTGAAAGTCTTTTACTCAAAAGCTGACCCCATAGGGCTAGCCTAAATAGATAGTAGCACACACCATTGTTCTCATTCACAAGAATAATATGGAGGTTCCCTCATTCCTTTTGACTTTTTGGTTGTTCGGAAAGAATTTACATAATTTATTATTAGATTTTAGAGCCTTGACCAATGTGATGCCAATAAACATATATAAGAAAGTCAGTCTAGCCCATATAAAATTAGATAAGGTGGTGGTCCAATTGGACAAACCAAAAGTGAAAGTGATAGGTGAACTAATAAACATTCACATCTAGCTAGAATATAATCTTAGGATTCAACACTTTATAAACATTCAAGTGTTTGATATCTGAGAATCTTATGACATGTTTTTCAACAGAGTGGTCCAAAGCCTTGAAAGGTTATATGGCCACGTATTTATCTCATATGTGGTTATTCTAGAGAGGATTAGACAACCAAATAAGAGTATATAGGGAACCAAACATGAGGCATATGAGCACTAAATACAATACCATTAATGAGAAGATAAACCTAGTTTTCTTAGACCTAGGCATCTACATCCTAAACACCCAGCCTCCAAAATACCAAACCAGTCACACCCTAGGTATGCTTGGTCTATGATATCTTTATGTAGATGGATATTTCTCTAATTAAATTAGTGAGGTTGGTATTATACTTATAGACTACTTATGGAGGAAACATCCGTCATCCTATTCCTATAATATATAGTTTCCTTGCATGAATAACTTGGTGGAGTATGAATCTCTAATCATCGAATTATAATTTGAATTAAGACATGAGGTAAATAAACCAAGAATATTTAGCAAATATGAACTATTGGTCAACTAGATAAAAAATAAGTTTCAGTGCAAGATATCATACCTTATAAGATATAAACACAAAGCTTGAGACATAATTAAAATGCTCAATGTATTCAATATCCCTATTCCCCAAGAGGAAAACTAAATAACAATCTCACTAGCATCCATGGAAAAAAAATTAACCCCTCTAGATGACATGAAGTTGTAATAGTTATCCATGGAATTCATCCCCTATCTTTTTGTCCCAAACAATGTGACTAACTTCTAAGTCTTTGAAGATGACCAATAAATCATCTAGTTCCTCAATAATGAGGGGATATTAAAGGCCCAAAAAATAGATGAAAAAGATAGAGATAACCCCAAGAATAATTTGGATAAGGTTGTGATCCTAAACATTCATGGGAACTAAATCTTGAATGGGATGATTTTTCTATAAATAGCATTTGATGCATTAAATACTACCTTCTAGGCTAAAAGGCCTAAGTTCAAAGACCAAAACTATCGACTCATTAATCTTAGCCATATAGAGAATCTATAGATAGTTAATGTGGTTTTGGATTGGACAGACCATGAATTGGAGCATTTATAGAGGTTACTACTTAGGTACAAGGACATTGTTTCCTTGGCCTATGGAGATCTTAAGGTATTCAACTCAAGTGTGACTACTCACATCATCCCCTTAAAACTCAGCCAAAAACCCTTTAGACAAAGATAGAGTCCAATAAACACAATCATAGAGCCCTTGATTCATAAGGAATTCCATACGTTACTCTCTATGGGGATAATTTTCCTAGTTTTCCACTCCACATAGGTGGCTAATCTAGTCCTAATGAAAAATAAGAATGGTGAAATCCACCTTTGCATGGACTTTTATAGCTTGAATTAGGCCTTAGATAAAGATAACTAGCCATTGCCCTTGTTAGATGAGGTGATTCAAATGGTGAGTGGGTCTCAGATGATGTCCTTCTTAGATGCATTCTTAAGTTACAATAAAGTTTTGGTCAACCCTAGAGATAGAAATAATATTTATTTTACCACCAAGTGTGGGGAATTCACTTATAAATAGATGCCTTTTAGGATAATCAATGTTCATAAATCATTTCAAATAGTGATGGACTTGACCTTTGAGGGATTGATAGGCAATTACATAATAATATATATAGATGACCTAATTATATTTTAAAAATACAAGTCAAATCATGTGCACCACATGAAATGGGTATTTGAAACATGAAAAAGGTATTGTATTTCCTTAAATCCAAAGAATAACATGTTTGGTGTCACCAAAGGTAATATTAGTGATCACATTTTCATAAAATAAGGTATTACTATCAACCTTGAAAGGGTAGATGTAATTTACAAACTAAAATTACTTAATAAAAATAAAGAACTAAAATATTTCTTTGGTAAAATCAACTCTATGCATAAGTTTATTTATGGATTTTTTGAAATAGTTAAACCCTTTAATGAAATGCTGAAATAGGATGCAAAATTGAAGTGACACATAAAATCAATAAAATATTTCTAAGATATCAAATATGCAATCATGTAATCCCTAGTCCTCATCAACCCAAACTATATGTAGGACTTATATATCTACCTTGCTTTCGAGAACACCATTGCCACTTTCTTCACCTAGAGATTAGAAGGAGAACAACACACCATGGATTTTATGAGAACTAATATTAAATATGTCAAACTTTGGTATTATATCTTGTAAAATCATGCCTATAACTTGATTAAGACATTGAATAAATTAATACATTACATCTTTCATAATAGATTACATGTTATTGTTCTAGACCCAACTATAAATAAAATACTGGGGTAAAATGAGATAGGCAAAAGGAGAGGCCTATGGATGATGTATGACTTGTAATTCAAGGTGACCAAATTATGTAGGGGATAATTCCTTACCTATTTAATCACAACAATAGATCTAAGAATCATAGTACACCAAGTGGACCAACAAACGGTAAGGCACTCAAAATAGTATGCCCTACTCATGTACTTTATACTGTATGGAAATGCACCCCAAAGAATCAACCATACATAGATAAAATCCCTTTTATTAAATATCATGTATTATATATTGAATAAAGGATTTATCTTTAGAAGAAACCATGAAGGAATCTACCTCTATTGTGTATCAAAAGAACAAGCCAAGGACATAATGGTGAGTTTCCATGAAAAAATGGAACTTGGACGTCCCACAATAAACTCCATGGCTCACAAGGTTCTTTGGGTATGTTACCATTGGCCTACACTTTTCAAATATGGTCATGATGATGTTTATTTCTACCATCCATGCCAAACCTTTGTTAAAATATAAATGTATGCCATAATTCCACTACAACCTATTCTAGAGTCTACATTTTTCACATAATGGGGATTTGATTTCATAGGGGTAATTGACCCCTATTCATCAATTGGTCATAAATTCATTCATATCGGCATATAATACTACACTAAATGGTTTGAGGTAGTTGCAACCAAAATTAACACCACTATTAAAGTCATCAAGTTCATGGAGAATTCCATAGTTACCCATTTTGGGGTCCTTATTTTTTTAATATGTGATAATGGCCCCACCTTTTAATCTAAAAAAATTATAGAATGGGATTATGTTAACAAGATCACATTGAAGTTTTCATCCAATCACTACCCATAAAGGAATAGATTGGTGGAATCCACCAACAAAAACTTGATCGACACCAACAAAAAATTAGTTAGAGATAATACTTGGGAATGATACTCATTGATAAATTTCACATTGTGGGAAGACCACACCAAGTATAAATAATCCCTCAAAAGTTATCCTTTCCTTCTAGTCTATGAATTGGAGTGAATAGTGTATAAGTCATGCAATAATTTATAAAATTAGATGATAAAGTAAACTCTAGTCTCTTGGACCTGATTCATTTAGAGGAAGCTCAAGATGAAGATCTATTGATATTTAGAAAACATCAATACATAGTCAAGAGGAGGTTTGATCACATGGAAAAGATCAAGACCTTCAAAATCTTTGACCTAGTCTTAATGTAGGATAAGGCCCATGAGAAGAAAGGCCAACATTCAAAATTATATCCCCTCTAGATTATATTGTACCAAATAACTAAAATACTAGGCCAAAATGCCTTTTATCTCAAATATCTTAAAGATAACTACTTACCGATTCTAGTAAATGATCACTTCTTTAAACACTATTTCTCATCTGCACCCTCCAAAGTAGTCTCCGAGTAATCCAAGTAGGAGGTGGTAATGTATATATTAGATCGATTTGATTTATTTGTGTATTATCTTTTGTCATGTGTTTATTTATGCTATGTGATTTTATTTTTTTTTGTGTTTTTCCCCTGTAATCCTTTATTTATTAATCATTTTTCCTTTGATGCCAATGCCTTATTAGTAACTACTTTAGGTGGTGGTTAAAACTTGGGAAGATTGTTGAGGAGTAAAAAGGCCCAGGTTAAAGCCTTTGATATAAGTAATTTTTGGATAGTATGTGAATATTTGACATACTAAATCTAAGAGGCAAATGATTATAATATAAATAGGTGGATTTTAGAATAGCCTACATCCTAAGATAGACACCAAGCTGCATATAAT
Organism: Torreya grandis; assembly: GCA_037957365.1. Lineage (NCBI taxonomy): Eukaryota > Viridiplantae > Streptophyta > Pinopsida > Cupressales > Taxaceae > Torreya > Torreya grandis. Next base: position 642,236 of record JARHVA010006547.1, read on the forward strand.
ATATGGATCAAGAAGATACTAGATTATTCAAGTTGATTAAGGATTGGTTGACTATTCATAACATTCCCCTTATTTATTAACCCTTATATTAAACCTGAACCCTTAATTAATTAGACTAATAAATTATAATTTTTTCATGGGAAGATTAGAAAATAATAAAGAAAGCATGCAAAATATAAAATCTAAGTCTACCTAGATAGCATTATATATGCAATCTCTATCACTAGATTTATAACCTAGATGGTAATGTAGTAAATAAATAAACATGATCATGAGAATATCTATCAAGGTTATGGACACTTGTCTAGAAGTAAAAAAATTCCCTAATTATCCCACTCAAGCCATAAAGCCAACAATTCCCTAGAGGAAGTTTGATAAATAGTCCAACCTTGATTACTCGAAAGAAATCTAAAAATAAATTTAAAATGAAAATCACTTATCACACATGTGGGTGGTCATATTTGTGGTGAAATCTCAGTATTCTACTTTCTATTATGAGAATTTAGTTCCTCATATTTTCTATGGAAAATAAATATCCCCTATACAATATTTGTATTGGTCAAGGAAAGAAGAAGAAACTAATTAGGTTCTAAGTATTTTTCATCACTTTCCCCATGGAAATCACCATTTGTTGTGGCCAACACATTCCATTTCCTTTGAAATGGGTGACCCTTATAAAAATCTCATGAACTAGAGTTTCAAAGTCCTTCCTCTTTTTCTTGTTAGTGACTCCTACTCAAATCTTTATAATATGAACCACCTTGATTCGCCCCAAGAAAAAACATGACTCTTTTATTTCTATTTAGAACTAAGGAGTGTTTGTTATTTTTTATAAATCATGGCTCTAAAGGTTCAAGTTGATTTTCAATTGAATCTCTTATGTCCTAGTTTCCTTCTTGAAGCAACAAACCTATTGTCCTATATGGCAAATTGAGATCTCCATATCTAAAAAGTAAGTATTAATGCATTGTATTGTTTTTATATTTTTATCTTAGTCATTTCTATGAATTTCATAGATCTTGACCAAATGGGAAGGCACCACATCATTAGGATTTATAGAGGATAGTCCCCTAGACCTATCAGATATGTTAGAGCCTAGGAGAACCAGACTAAATGGGAAGGTTCTATGTCATCATGAGTTAGAGAGGCCAACCCCCCAAACATGTTAGAGATGTTAAATCTTGGGATATCTTGATCAAATGGGAAGATGCCATGTTACCATGAGTTAGAGAGGATAATCACGTATACCTATTAGAGATCTTAGAACCTAGGATATCCTAGCCAAATATGAAGGTGAATTATCATCATGATGTAGATAGGCTAGTTCCCTAGACCAATTAGAGATGTTAGATCCTAGGAGAGCCTAACTAAATAGGAAAGTGCCATGTTATCTTAAGTTATAAAATCTAGTCCCTTGGACTTATTATAGATTTCAAATCCCAAGATAGCCTATTTAAATGGGAAGGTACCACATCACCATGAGTTGTAGAGGCTAGTACCCTACACTTGTCAAAGATGTCAGAGCTTGGGAGAGGATAACTAAATGGGAAGGTACCATGTCTCTATTAGTCAAATAGGCTAGTCCCCTACAATTTTTAGAGATGTTAGATCTTGAGAGAGCTTAGATGAATGATAAGGTGCCACATCACCATGATTAATAGAGGCTAATCCCACAAACCTATCATAGATGTTAGATCCTAGGAGAGCCTATTTTAATGGGAAGGCACCACATAACCTAGTATGTAGATGAACTAGTTACCACTTAAGTCTTGGGAAGCTTAGGATGAAGTATAAATGAGACTTAAAATGGTATTAAAACATGTCATATCTCCCTAAGTGACACATCACCCAACCTAGGGGATAGATATGGGGTACATATCCATGTCTAGGTACATACCATTAATGGTAAGACCAAAGAACAACTGACATATGTAAAATGAAAGAGTTAACTAAGAATCCACTAAGAGATGTAACCTCATTCCTATCATGCATTTAGCATTAATAGAATGGGAAGGTAGGCTTAATTAGATAGTTTTAAAAACATTTGATCACCATTGATATATTTGTCTAGTAGTAGAGGATCATGGGCTCTAAATTTAATTATAGATTTATAAATAAAGGGATAAACTCTAGCCACCAAATCAAATTTAAATTTTTATCAAGTGAGCTATAAAATGCCATAAATTTAAGGGATATGAATGCACTTATAAATCCTAAAAGAAGTCCATTAATAGTTACCATTATTGACTATAGAAAATCTCTAACTCTTTAATTCAAAAATTCCATAAAGCCTTGTATCCTATGCCTTTTACACTCAAAACTCCATAAATTTCCCCTCTATTATACCCTAATAGTTACTACATTCTTAAGCCCAAAGGCTAGACCTGATAACATGGACACCACCTTCCCTACTAGTTTAACTAAGTATAGGAACTATAATGATATATTTAAGGTAATTGAGTAAATCCCCAAGGAGTATATCAATGTGGATGATTAGGAATTTCAATATGAGGATGCTCTTAGGTCCTATAAAAAGTGTAGAGTCGATAGATTCATAGCCAAACCAAATGTGTTTCCCTACATCGACCTATTAGGTGATATCCTCCATAAGGCCATATGCATGGAATACACTATTAGATATTGGGTATGTTCACTAAAATATCAAAACTATATTATTGATATATCTATGAATACTTTCAAGGTGTACTACTCCCTCCTAAACTTCTATTTATCTTATGATGTAGTGGAAGTGTCAGTTTGGATGAGCACATACCATATCTATGATGTCCTCCATGACTGTGATGATAACCTCAAATACAAGTGGGTTGAAAAGGAGAAAATAAATGCTTACAAAGTTCACACTTTCTAGGAGGAGGTCTAAGTAGGAATTATGCTACTAACCTTGTTATTTAGGGACCTCGATTGAAAACACATCAATGAGATATGGGTACCTCTCATTCATATGATCCTGACACACTTAAACATCTCAAACATATGGGGCTTGATCAAATTAAATTTCATCCCCACCATTTCATATGCCTAAGGCATAGGTGACTTATACATGATGAGCTACTTGATATGCAATATTTAGGATGCTTTTATTCAAGCCTTTGTCCTTTCCTACATGGGTTCTTAGTGGCACAACCATCCACATGGAATTTTTTAATATTTGAAGCTAATAATTTGACTAACACATCTAGGACATATATGATTAGTTTTACCTAGTGGTATACTATGAAGTCATTGAATACCTAATTCTCCAAATCTCAAAGGCAATTCGAGACTCTATCACATCCATTAGGGACTACTAGATGTAAAAGGAAGACATGGTGATCTAGTTCATAAGATTTATAAAAGACCCCCTCTACATATGATATAATGTCCTTGACTAAATAACATAAAAAGAGATCACATATCAACTAGTGGATAACATCTTTGGGTTCTATGTATAGTGTCAATAGAGGGTGTTGCCATCACTCCTAATCACCATATGACACCATGTCTATAATAACTTCCCATCGATACAAAAGATGGTGTTTGGGTGAGAATTTTTTAACCTAAAATGGTTTAAGGTTAAAAAATTGGACCCTAAAGGAGTGATTCAATCCCATATGGTATAGTTCTCAACTCAGATAAACATCAACTATGACCATCAAGCCAAAGATGTTGATGAGCTCTATTTGAATGCCACCAATGACTAGGAGTTTCTATCTCAAATAGTAACTAAGAATAATAATAAGGGGAATAATTCTTAGGAAATACCATTCATTCCCCTTCCTACTCCTACTCAATCCATAGAGGACCCATCTCTAATAGCTCTAGCCATCTCTTACAAAATCTTTCAAAGCATCCCACCACCTTCTCCCTCTCAAGATATAGCTCCAAATCTAACTCTACTAATTCAAATATTTATATATTATCATGATCCATATATTCATATACCTCTTCTAGTTACTCCTAATTTTAAACCTCCACCTCCTCCAATAGTGCCAATAACTAGGCCATGGTAGAGCTGACCCTAGACTACATAATGTCAAGAATCCTAGTCACAACCTACTTAGCCACCAACATCACAACCCATAAGATTTTGTGGTTGAAAACTCAAGAGTGATCATTGATAAAGGTACCAAATATGCTTCCATCCATGTTCCCCTACTCACTCCTCCATCTCCTCACATTTCCCTACCACCCCTCACTCCCACCTCATTCCAACTCCCAGTTATGGTGTCAATTATTTAAACTCTACCCCCTTTATTTACCATCACCCCCTTCATATTTCACCCAAGTACCTTTAGCCTCAATCCTTTTGAGTGTCCTTGCTTATTCATTCCCTTCTAATCCTCCCATATCATATCTTTGAGTCATCTAGGTGCCTCCCTTAGGTATGTCTTAAATAACATGCATAACTATAACCTTTAAGAGAATACCACTTCTAGCATAGACTCTCTCAGTCCCCACTTTAGTTAGTACAACACTCCCATCTATAGTTCTAATTCCTCTACCTTTATCCTTTGTGTCCCTTGTCATCTCTATTGGATGATCCATCATAACACCTGAATCCAACCCAAGAAAGAGGATAAGGAAGAAATATAAGACAACCATTACTCTATCTCCATCTCAAATACCTTCTTATCCAATAACACCTCCTTTGTAGGCATTGATATATCCTATAAAATTAATAGTATTAGTTTATATTTTATATCCTCAACCCCCTTTCTCCCTTACCCAAGCCCCCACTAGCCTCACCTTCAACCAACCCATATCTTCAATATTGTTCCATGACCCATTCCTAGGGAAAATTACACCTTAGGTGAACCTCACTCAAGAACAATGGCATTCATAAATATTCCCATGGACCTCACCTTTTATTCAACCTCCTTTCAACCCATGCCCCCTTTACCTTCACTCTTTTCTTATTTCACTCCTTTCATTTCCTTAATCTCCCCTCTATCTCATCTTCTTCCATTCGCCACCATTTCATCTACACCTCCTACAACCCCTATAACCCAAGGGATGGTCCATGGGTCATAAGCACCATACATGGATGTCTAGGGTGACCTGGATGTATAATGGAATTTCAACCAAGCCTTTGGGAGTATGAAAAAGATGTTCACATAGACATTTTTATAGGATAAGAACCTAATGATATGGTAGACCCATCATGATCTATTTTACCTCACCAAGGTGAGGATTGCCATTAGATAGGAGAATATGGATGAAGACCCATTGTTCATACTCTAATATAACCATGACATGTATGAGAAGATACTTGATAACATGGATATCCAAGTACAAAATATAAAATCCCAAGTGAAGAGTATGTTCCCAATCTAACTAATCAGGTAGGTTAAGGATGTCTTGCTACTAATTTTACCAATCATTGGGAAATTAGTATAGACTCAGGCCAAGATCAACACAACTATATAATGGACTCATGCCTACATGGGGAGGATCATGGAAATTTATGGGAAGTGCCAAAAGTTTTAGGTGGTGGTCAATAAGGGAATGTTGTTAGAGCTTAAACTCATGTTGACCTCAAACTTGGGGTTATATCAAACATATGTAGGGAACATGTGAGAATTAATGAAGGAGTGATTATCTTTGGCTCACATTATAATAATAACCTTGGAAGAGGGAAATAATAAGATATTAACCTACTGCAAAAAGGTCAATATTTTTATGCTATACCATCTAGATGACATCTTGCTCGACCAAGAGGATTTCAGAGTCCACCTAAGTTAATTTAACAAGGTTATGATGGATAAAGTGATCAAGGTAAACTAAGAAGGGGACTAAATGATGTTATACCTATCAACTCAATCTATGTTGAGCATCAACTAAGTCTCTAGAGTTTAAGCATCAATGGAAACAACTTTCTAAATATCCAAGAGACTAAAAGCTTAGAGCAAGGTGATTTTCAGGGAGACCCTAATGAATTTGGCCATAATATATAAGGAGTTTAACCTAATGGAATCCATGTTGTAAAATAGGATCATCCAATTGAAGTAGTTAGGATCTAGTCCCTCTAATCTACCTCCTCATGTCAACTAGTGATCCCCTATAGATCTATTGTAGGTTTAGAGGGATTATTTTGGTTCAATTTTTGAAATATAATTATAGCTATAATGAGTGGCCATCATGGCCTAGGATGGGATCCTCATGATTTTTAGAGGTGATCCACAATCCTTATATATTTAAGTAAGAGTTGTATTATATTATAGGGTCAACCAAAATTACTCAAAAGTGTTATCAAATTACTACCAAGACTTCACCTATATTTAATTCACCACTATAGACTATAAAATCAACCCAGATTGATTATTGTAGTCACATTTTACTCTTTTAATGAATACAATCACTATTTTCTTCAAGAGGGTCTCTTATGTGTTTCAATTTTATTTCATATTCATGTTTGAATGGTCACAAGTTCTAGGGTAATTGGATTAACACTTACTATTTTATAAATGTCATGGTTATTATGTGTTTAGATATTATAATATTTATACAATTTATTTTATTTATAATTTGGTAGTGATGATAATTTATGTGCCAAGCTAAATATTATCATATGACATTTATGTGTTTTCAACAATAAAGTCTTAGTACCTATCGTTAGTGAGAACTCACATTGAAGTCATACTCTTGGTTCCCTCAAACTTATCCCACTATATGTTCTTGGAGGTATAACTCTATAATAACTTGGTCTATAGTGGTATAATAATGGCAGAGACACTTGCTTCAATTACCATTGTATTGATCTCATTTTAGACTTGAAGGCTTCCATATTCTACCTTACCATTCCCTCTTATTTTCATTTTTTAGTGTAATTTAAATTCCCTTTACCCCTTGTGTTTGTAAAGAATAATAACAAAACTCAAATATTCATATCCATCTTTAACCTTTGTGAAGCACATTAGACTAAAATTTTGGTGTTAATAGTGTATTTCTTAGAGACTATTCACATAGACTCCATTTATGAAGTCCAATACCTATAACCATGCCCTGGGTTGATCCCAAGTCAATCCCAAAACATAAGATGAAATTATATAGTTTTCCCCACCTTCCCCTTTTCAAGGAATTACCAATCTCATGGGCATCTCATGAAAGGGATTATATTGGAGTTAATAACATATTCTTCTATATTGAAATGAAATAGTAGCTTGTATTTATAATGGTGAATGATCTTAATACCTCCCAAAGATTAATTTGATGATATCAACCAACTTGATTTAGTCTTAATCAAGATAACTAACCTTGAACTAGGTTGACCAAGTCAATTTAGTTGAAAATATTGCACTTAAACATTCAAAACCACATAAATCTAATTAATATAGCTGGGAATGAATAGATGATGGATAAAACTACATGGAATGGGATGATATAATAGGAGATTATAACTCTTAATCTATCTAGATTATGAAATATTTAAGGAAATAAATTAAGGAATAGAATTTTAGGAAGCTAAAATGTATGTAGGACTAATAAATAGGAAATAATATCTCTTACAAAGGACTAATGATATGCCCACCCATTTCCTAGTACACCATTTAAAGTGTTAACTTAGGGAGAATGAAACTCAATATTTGTTTTCAAGAGAGAAATCATAAATAAATTATAATATTTAAAGATATTATGTGTATACATATTCCCCACTTGAAGCTCATCATGTGTCACCAGAGTGTAACATGGGATGGTGCTTTGGGAAAGAACATACCAACATAATTATTGAACTTATCTAAATGTAAAAAGAATCATAAAAAAAGTGAAATTAAATAAACTATAAATATGCATCATCAATTACCTTTTTTATACTGAAAATAAGTTTCATGTGTAGTAGATGATGAGAAGTTCTCAATGTGTATAACAAGAGATGAACCTAAAAAATAAGGGAATTTTTGAAATTCTTGAAAAAATATTCTATTAGCATTGAATAATTATCTATCTCAATAGGATTTTAAATATTAATTTGTTTCATGAAAATGACTTATGAAAATAAATATATGAGCATAATGTAGAATTTCTTAGAAATACCTCAAAGGTGAAAAATTCAAAAATATTACTATGAAAGGGTAGATAACTATTCATTTGTGTAGTTTCTATTTTTGGAAAATAGAGACCTATGGGTTCAAATATATAAAATTGAGATACAATGGACCACATATGATAATATGGATTATCTGGAGGATGCATTTTTTTATCGCTAACATGGTATAGGTACAAGGTGCATTAATTATTATCTTTAACATTTTGGATTAAAATCAATTAGGAAATATGTGTAACATAATATTATTTAAAAAGTGTACTACTAGAGTGAAAAATAATATGGGTAATGGATAAGTGATGAAAAATTAAAAGTTAGGTTTAGAAAATTTATTATGGCCCAATGAAAAATTAATGCATAGTTTGAAGGGTATCATCCAAGCCGATATTGTTCAAGAATAATGATGATTTATTTAGGATTATACCATCTAAAATGGATGATTAAGTTGAACCATTTTGGGTGATGTTGTTGAGAATGATAGGTGTAGTAATGAAATTTTAGGGTGGTTGATGGCTTATGTCATGGCCAATGGAATTATAAAATAACATTATTGATGCATTTGAATAAGTAGCTGATGGCATATAAAAGATTTTATGGACAAATGATGGTGTATAGAAATGTTAATACATTATATGTATAATGTTGATCCCATATTTAAGGGCCAATATAGTGTTAAGTGATATATTGTTATTGTATTAAGGAACATGGTCAATGCAATCTAGAAAATGGGATGGCCTATGTAGTGATGTGTATGGTTGATGAAGTAGTTAATTTGAAATAATTGTTAATGTCATGTTTTTTATTCTAGTTTATTCTAGTTTTTGGATAAAAACCTAATTTTTTCTCAATTTTTGTCATTTTTCAGAGACTATGGAGATTAATGGATGTGATATGGCTACCATATCTACTAAAGAGACTATCTATTATAGATCGAGCTCAATTGACTTTCCTTAGATTTTGTGGGAGCATGGAGATGTGTCATATTCCACTTAATGTAGAGTTAGTCACCATGTTCTTAGTATAATGGAAGATATTAACTAATACATTCATGTGGGTGGTGTATGGGGATACTATAGAGGTGGTTATCACTTTGGATAATGTCCAAGTTATCTTGGGATTTATATTATGGCACACCAGTGCTGTATAATACCCATATTTTATAGATAAGAGGATGTATTTAGCTTTATGGGATATAATATGTAAAAGATATATTAAAAGTGAGGATTGATCATAAATTTATTCTATGTATATATTGACCATTTTAGATATCTACAAGGCCATTATTAGACTTGTGACAGCTTGGGTGATATGTCACAAGTCAAATAGGAGAGTTACCATGTATATTATAGACATGTTACAGTTTTTGTTATAACATGGCACATTAAATGATTTAGGTTTTATGATTTGGGTTAGATAGTGCATGATTTTTATGATATTTTTTCTAAAATCCAATAGACTATGGGGCCTATTATTATTTTGGGGAGTTGGATTTACAAGCGGGTCCCAATAAATAAGCTAGTAGGGTTTCCCCATGTCATGGATGATTCCCTCTTGTGAGTGTAGGGGTGGACAGATTACCATATGGTGTAGTTAATTATATATTCATAAACATTAGATAAAGTGTGGCTTGATCATATTATTTGGTAACCATATCGGGGTACAATGAATGTCTAGCTATCATGGCCATCCACTCTATAGGGAAAAGAATGAGTTAGGATTAGAAATAACTATACATGGTGGATAGAACCTCATTAATTCTATTTAATAATAGGTAAATTTGGGTTTCCATAGTCAATAAATTATATAATGGTCCCAAAATTTTGGGATCCTCATGTGAGGGAGTGACATGGTGTGGCAGGTAGAGGGATACCTATTAAGGTAACTTTTATATGGATTCATTATCATAGGGAATATAAAAGGTAGTAGAGGTGATATTTGGGAGAGAATTATATTTAAGGGGGAGTATTAGTATCTTCTTAGTAATATAAATATCCAAAACTATGATTATGTATGTAAGATATTAAAAGGTGTATCTAAAACAAGTGGATCATGTGGCTCAGCCAACACATATATGGATGATAGTTTGATGGGTATGTTAGGAGGCAAAAAATATTCATGCCATATATTTAGGATAATATATATACTTCATGCCTCCTTGGATCATGACATATAGAATATAATAAGTGGTTTATTAGATGTTACTATTATGTGTGAGTGAAATATGTTGTGTATTATTTGCATTTTAATTAAATATATAAAATTATATACTAGATATATGTATGAGTTTTGGATTTTATATGATATAAAATTTTAGTTTGGTTTAATTTTTTGAATGTTATGGTAGAGGATTCAGAAGACCATGGTAAACATTACACACCATGACATCCTAGATGACATGTTTCCAAAGAATAATATGACACAAATGACTGATCCTTTTATGCCTTAAACACAAGCTTATGATGGTTGGATTAGGCTGGGTAGGGAGGCTTATTAATAGCTATAGAGATTATCATATATATCCAAAGATACACTACCACTAGGAATTATCTAAGGAGGGCTCCAAGAATGACATATGCTAGCTCAGGAGAAAGCCACTCACTTAGATATAAGGGTTCAGGTGTGGAGATTACAAGCCCATATTGAAAATTTAAATGGGTATGTCTAGGTGGTATAATAATAGAAATAATATTTATAATGGAAATAACATAGAGTATAGTTTTTATAAGTCTCTATGGCTAGAATTACACATTCCCCACTTGATGGATAGGGTCGACCTCAACCATAGAGTTGATTAAATATTAAATTATATCATTTATTTATAATGATGTATAATTTTTGTATCCATATATAGATATGTGTTTAGTATAACTCATGGATGTTATATATGGATGTATTTTCTTTTTGTAGCATGTGTTTATGTTCTCTTATGTTATGGTAAAATATATGAGGTGTGTTTTATTCTTTTTTATCAAATTTGAGGAAATTCATGCCCAATGATAATAATAAAAGAAATTAAAAATTAAAAATTCATAATTAGATAAAAATTTGAAAAACAAAAGATAAAATTAATGTAAAACACACCATAAAGGATAATATATGTAAACCATTGTAAGTAAATGATTGAAAAAATCTACAAAAGATGATAAAATGAATGATTGACAAATTTAAAATAAGGAAGGAAGTAAATGAAATATCAATGAAAGATGAAAATGTATACAAATATATGTAAAATGAGAAATACCCAAAAATTTTGATGGATGATAACATGAAGAAGCTCTAAAAGAGTCATAAATCAAACTTAGTGCTTTTGATAAAATTCAATGTAATAAAGTATGACCACCTACCAACATATTAAGTATGGAAATATGATGGTGTGATAAGAGATTTTGTAAAGGTAATATGGGTATTTTGTAAGTAAAAATTGGTCATATCTAAGATCTTACATTGAAACTCACAAAAATAAAATTAGAAGGTATAAGTATGAAATAAGGATGTGACCAAATAAAAGTTATATCCATCAAGGGGAATATCAATGATAGTATGATGTAAATAATTAGTTTTAGGAACCATGTGGGTGATTTTTATATCCTTATCAAGAATGAGACACCAAAAATAAGTGTGTAAGTTATAAAAAATATTGACATCAAGGACCTAAGCCACTTCAACTAGTAAATAAAAAGTTTGGTCTAACAAGTGAAGTATGTAGATCGTTCCATTAAAGATATATGAATTAAAATTAAAATTTTAATATCTTCCCAAAACATGTTTCCCATTATCTAGGACCCCTTATAGATTCATCATTCTATTTCAAATATTGGGTACTTATGTGAGAAAGTAGGTCACACTAGATAGTAAATGATATAATGATACATCAAATCTTAGTTTACTAGCCTTCCACACCCCAATTGACCTTGGATATATCATGAAACCAATTATGGAGTTTTATATTTTATAAGGATAAGAGATGTGACAAATGAATATCGTGTCTTTTTATTTGATCTGACTTTTAAGATTGTATTTATGTTTTGATGACCAACTTTTGATTCTTTTATGATATGAATTTTAATTTTTAATGGATTTTTATATTCCTCTTCCATATGGATTTATAAATCAATCATGAGTGAAATAAGTGTCTAACACAAGACATCTCACACTTAGGCACTATGTAAAGGTTAAAAAAGACCATGGTGTAAAAAAATTCCTATACTTTCCCACAAGTGTGCAATCTAAAAATTGACCTATGTGTGCCTCAAATGAATGGGAATAATGGGAATAATTGTAGATACATCCATATAATTAATGGTAAAATTATGTATACACTTATAAATAATCATAAGGATGTAAAGTATTATCATAAAAGTGGCACGAGCTATGCTATTATATCCAAGTCACTAGGAAGTTATACTATCCTAAAAAATGTATAACATAAGTACTAATGAAAGTAGTGATCATCCCAAAATAAGGGGATTGTAAATGGTCATTCCCAAATTAGGGGGAATATAAATGGTTATTAAAAATTAACACAAAGAGACAAAAATAAAGTAAGTTTAAAATTTTTTAATCAAGGAAAGAATGGTGTAAAAAAGATGTCATAAATGTAGACCAAATGTAGACAAATAAAATAATGAAATGAAAAAGAACCATAATATAAATAATATATAAAAACTAGTACACCACAAATGATTATAATGAAATGTAAATATCAAATTTAAGCATATGATAATGTAAATAATACTATGATATGTCACAAATATGTGTTTATAAATATTGATATATATATGAACATACATATCAATAACATCAAATAAGTGATGTTGTAATTTACTTATAGCTTTGATCATAGTCTGATCTATCTATGAAAATAGTCATGTGAGGACTTCTTCATATAGAATATTTATGGAAAAAGTATGAACATGATAAAAATGAGAAGGGAATGGTTCCCCTATGAGGGGTAGTCAATATGATGAACCTATACTGGTGTGAAGATGATATCATCTAATATATGAGAAGGTGAAAGTAGAGGATAAGGTTTGACCTTTGTTAGATAATGACCTTGATAGCATTATTATGAAGGTGAAAGTGTAGGCCTTGAAAATCACTTAAATTTTGTTAGAGTGATATACATCTATATGTATGATGTGTATCACATTGATAACAAAGGAAATACACTTAATTTTTATTTGGGATATATTCTAGATATATCTTAGGAGGTGGTAGGTTCTTGTCACTATAATTTTTCATTATTTCTAGATGAATCTCATTAATATGATATTAAATATTATCATAGTATATTGAATTATGTTTATTCATGCCATGAAAACAAGTTCACCTAGGATTATCTAACTATAGAGGTCAACTATCTATAATAGGAACATATCTTTATGGATACTACTATTTTATGAATTTATGTGCTCAATAATCCTTGTCCTAATGGCTAGCTATTTTTTGAAACTCATAATATGGCTCATCTTCCCATTATCTAAGTGAGGAGTCATGTTGTAGAATGGGTAGGGCCTTATAAAATAGATCATCAAGATCCAAACATCTAATAGTAATCTCTACAATTGTAAGATATGTCCTTATTGTGGGTGGGAGTAATGTGGCCAAAATATAGGGAGGAAGGATTTTCAAATGATCAAAAAATATGGTTAAATAGTATGGTCCCATCATGGAATGATCAAGGATCATACTCTAAAAAGTCTTAGAAGTGACTAGCATAAAATGGGAAGAATTTATTGCCCTATCCAGATCTAACCTTTGAATATCAATGGAAGAAGAAATAATTTCAAGTGTATTATAAAGAGAAGGAAATGAATCTACTAAATGAATACTATGTAAATAAAGAGTAGACTGATAATAATGTTGTAAGGAATATTGACAGTGAAGGATTTTTACATCATTGGCATGGACATAACCTGCTAAGACTAGGTCTTCTGGATAACATCCATCATTATTATCTAGTGTATGAAGATATATATGGAAGGCTTAAATTTCTCTATCAATTGAGGAAGAATGAATAATCAATTATTTATCATGAATTTTGAAGTGGGAATTTTGTCAATGAATTTATAGGAAGAATGAGGTTGTAATAAAAGGTTTAACTGAGTGATAATTATAGAAGGGAGATTTGAGATCTTGAACTTAATACTGATCTCATTAAACTCATCATTGTTAATATCTAAAATTTTAGGTGGGATATTGCCCATGAGTTTAGTGTGTCCATTATAACCTTGATTATAATTGGTGGGATAGTTGAACCATTGATATACATGAAATATAATGATATTAAAATTTTCAAGGGTAGGGATTTTAAAGACAACATGCTATTTAAATTATTAAATATTTTAGTGGTTCATATCTCCTTGAATATTTTTTATGGCACCATTGTGGGTAAATTTGATAGACTAACATGTAAGAGACGTGAAGGAACTCATGTGATGCATCCATGGTCAGCCAAGTAAAATTTTATAAGATAGCATAAAGTTAAAAACATGACCTTAACTCAAACCATGATGTGAGGTATCATGATCTAGATCCAAACATAACCAAGACAAGGCATTAATATTTGATCATAACCTTGGCATGTGATTTGGGTAGATTTAATGTTGTATTTGGAGTATCTAAGATTATTAATTAAGACAAGGAAGGTGACACAAATGCTTGACCCTTAATAAACTGAGGCATACTTGAATTGAATATTAACCACTTGGACACTAAGGAATATAGAGGATCATCTACATGAAGTAATATTTCATCAAGAATCATAGAAGTAATAAGGAACTTAAGTGAAATAGAGGCATCCAAATTTTCATCAAATTGAATGGAAATTTATTCAAATGGTTGAAATATGTTATCCTCAAACCCATACAAGGTGAGACCGGGGGATATTAATTTTAAATAAAATTTTCATCAAGTGATTATAATGATGAGGGGATGTCCTTATGATCTAAAATAAATTGATTTTAGATAGGATTTAATATAGTTCTAATGTGGGTTCCACCTATTATATATTGAGATAAAAGAGTGTAATATTAAATAAAATCAATAAATAGAGGGATTGAAGTACACTTATACTAATTAAAATATGAATAATGTTATTTTGGCTTAGTCAATGTAGTTTGGCTTGAAGGAATAAGCATTAGGTTAGTGTTCATAATTTGGCCTCCCAATCCAAATTTCAACCCCTATAGTCCAAAAAATTATCATAAGGCCATATAAGACTGTGTTTGGTTACCTATACCTTGTCATGGTCTTTTACATGCCTTGTGATATCCTCATATGGACTTCATTAAACCCTTTAACATTGTTTAAGGTTTCATCTATATGTAATATGGGTTGTTTGAAGAAATAATCATATGACACTATATTTTGAGTCATAGGGATATGTGTTAGGTATTCATAGGTTGTATTTGGGTGAGTGGAAGGGTTTCAACTACCTTTTGAAGCCTAAAATGTGTCCTATACATTTTTTTGTCAAAGTTAAGGTATTTTAGAGAAAATCAAGGTATTTCGAGAAGTTAAGGTTTCTTATTATTGTTATTATTATATTTATTCCTATTTTATATACTTATTAAGGATATACCTTTTTAAAAATATGTGTAAGGTGTCAAATTCATGTTTGAGTCTTGACATAGTGAGTAATGATGTATCCAAGGTTGTCTTCTATAGCTTATTAATCAAGACTATTTTAAGCTCTAATTAGACCATAAGGCCATCAAAATGCTCTTTAAACATGTCATATAAGTTAAACTTTTATTTATAAATCCTTTATATAAGGAGTCACATTGAAATAAGGAGTTTTGAAAAGTCTCATAACCATTCCATGTCATGACAAAGTGGCTTTATATCAAAAAGAGGTCTCCTTAGGGGTTAAATATCCTTTATTTACTATAAAAGGCCCAACACACTTTAAAAATGACATTTAAACTTCCTTCCATCCATACCACCTAGTTTTAAAGAATTCTTTTATTCCTTATTTCCATCTTTATGACCCCCAATGGTTCCCCAAGGTCTCTAACCTTAAAAAATGGAGAAAAATGAGGTTTTATAGGTGTTTCCAAGTCTTGTACAAATTTGTATAGTCAAGGAAAGGTAAAATAATCTTAGTTATATAGTATGGGATCCATTTTAGAAATAATATAAGATAATCCATGATTTATAAGTTAAAATAAGTGAAAAAAGCTATCTTTTCTACATGACCATTTTCATAGTCCCAAAATGGTCAATGATTTTGCATCACTCCATATAGGAGGAAGAGAGTTGAGGTTTAATCTATTAGGAAGAGGAAGGGACCATAATTCACATTCATTTTGTGGAATTAGTCATCTATTTAATATCTTTAGCTTTATGAACAATTTCTAAGGAGTTAAGGTGCATAATGAAGATCTCAAATCCCATGGCCTTATTTTTGACTAGTTTCAAAGCATTGTGAATATTATTGGTGAAAATTACTGATTATTTGAGATTTTTTATGACCTTATTATTTTTATCACATAATTTAATAACCTTGGCTTGGCATGTGAAAGTAGAGGAAGTCAAAAATATCTACATAACGGTAGGTTGCAGACCTATACAAGGTGATAGTTAAGGTTTTAGTTGGTTTTCGATTATTACTTACATAAATTTGTATATAAGGAGAATAATTCTGATCCTTCATTACCCATAAGGTTTTATTTAAAGTGGTGATCCTAAAAAATCATTAAAAAATTCTTTGAAAGTTGGCTAAGAGAGGTTTTGTTGACCTACAAGTCTGTAAACTTATAGGTCTACTTTTGACCAAATAAGCTTGTAATGAGTTTGTATCTAGGTTAATATAATATATTTTTCATACCTAAAATTTGTTTCAAACATATCATAAGATTTGAGGTCATATTATTTAGGTTAAAATCATAGAGATAGCTAAGGATGTCAAAGTATTGATGAGTTGTCAAAGCTGCAGGCAAGGTCATTAAAGGAAAAGATGTTTTCAAGTTTGAAAAAAATTGTTTTCACAAAGAAAGAATTGAATTGAACCTCATCTAGATTCCTAAAGTCTTACCAATTGATTTTATAAGACTAAATATATTATAAATGGGAAGAATATGAATTTATAGGGTTTCAAAATATTGACAAGTTGAATACTCTCTATAAGACACAATAGAATTAAGAGACTTTTTAACACTATAGTGTATTATTGAATTAAATAGGGGTCTTTGTAAAATATCATAAATTATATATTACCATCAAGGTCCTTTCAAAGTCATAATATAATTATTTTCATTATGTGACAAAATAAACATGCATTAGATCACCAACTTTAAGATTGTATTTATCTTTTGATTATTTTATGATATGAATTTTAATTTTCTATGGATTTTTAAATTAATTTTCCATATGGATCTATAAAATAAATCATGAGTGAAAAAAATTTATAACACAAGACAGATCACACTTAGGCACTATAGAAAATTAAAAAAAGACCATGATGTAAAAAATTCCTATACTTGCCCACAAGTGTGTAATCTCAAAATTGACTTATGTGTGCCTCAAATTAATGGGAATAATGGGAATATGGGGATAATTTAAGATACATTCATATAATTAATGGTAAAGTTATGGATATACTTATAAATAATCATAATTAAAGTGTTATCATAAAATTTGCAGGAGCTATTATATCAACCACTTGGACACTAAGGAATATAGAGGATCATCTGCATGAAGTAATATTTCATCAAGAATCATAGAAGTAATAAGGAACTTAAGTGAAATAGAGGCATCAAAATTTTCATCAACTTGAATGGAAATTTATTCAAATGGTTGAGAGATGTTATCCCCAAACCCATACAAGGTGAGACCGGGGGATATTAATTTTAAATAAAATTTTCATCAAGTGATTATAATGATGAGGGGATGTCCTTATGATCTTTAAAAATTTGATTTTAGATAGGATTTAATATAGTTATAATGTGGGTTCCACCTATTATATATTGAGATAAAAGAGTGTAATATTAAATAAAATCAATAAATAGAGGGATTGAGGTACACATATACTAATTAAAATATGAATAATGTTATTTTGGCTAGGTCAATGTAGTTTGGCTAGAAGGAATAAACATTAGGTTAGTGTTCATAATTTGGCCTCCCAAGCCAAATTTCAACCCATATAGTCCAAAAAATTCTCATAAATCCATATAAGAGTGTATTTGGTTACCTATACCTTTTCATGGTCTTTTACATGCCTTGTGATATCCTCATATGGACTTCATTAAGCCCTTTAACATTGTTTAAGGTTTCATCTATATGTAATATGGTTTGTTTGAAGAAATCATCATATGCCACTATATTTTGAGTCATAGGGATATGTGTTAGGTATTAATGGGTTGTATTTGGGTGAGTGGAAGGGTTTCAACTACCTTTTGAAGCCTAAAAGGTGTCCTATACTTTTTTTTGTCAAAGTTAAGGTATTTTAGAGAAAATCAAGGTATTTCAAGAAGTTAAGGTTTCTTATTATTATATTGATGCCTATTTTATATACTTATTAAGGATATACCTTGTTAAAAATATGTGTAAGATTTCAAATTCATGTTTGAGTTTTGACATAGTGAGTAATGATGTATCCAAGGTTGTCTTCTATAGATTATTAATCAAGACTATTTTAAGCTCTAATTGGACCATAAGGCCATCAAAATGCTCTTTAAACATGTCATATAAGTTAAAATTTCAGTTATGAATCCTTTATATAAGGAGTCACATTGAAATAAGGAGTTTTGAAAAGTCTCATAACCATTCCATTTCATGACAAAGTAGCCTTATATGCAAAAAGAGGTCTCCTTAGGGGTTAAATATCCTTTATTTACTATTAAAAAACCCAACACACTTTAAAAATGACATTTAAACTTCCTTCCATCCATACCACGTAGTTTTAAATATTTTTTAATTCCTTATTTCCATCTTTTTGACCCCCAATGGTTCCCCAAGGTCTCTAACCTTAAAAATGGAGAAAAATGAGGTTTTATAGGTGTTTCCAAGTCTTGTACAAATTTGTATAGTCAAGGCAAGGTAAAATAATCTTAGTTATATAGTATGGGATCCCTTTTAGACATAATATAAGATAATCCTTGATTTATAAGTTAAAATAAGTGAAAATACCTATCTTTACTACATAACCATTTTCATAGTCCCAAAATGGTCAATGATTTTGCATCACTCCATACAGGTGGAAGAGAGTTGGGGTTTAAGCTATTAGGAAGAGAAAGGGACTATAATTCACATTCATTTTGTGGAATTAGTCATCTATTTAATATCTTTAGCTTTATGAACAATTTCTAAGGAGTTAAGGTGCATAATGAAGATCTCAAATCCCATGGCCTTATTTTTCAATGGTTTCAAATCATTGTGAATATTATTGGTGAAAATTACTGAGTATTTGAGATTTTTTATGACCTTATTATTTTTATCATGCAATTTAATAACCTTGGCTTGGCACGTGAAAGTAGAGGAAGTCAAAAATATCTACATAGTGGTAGGCTGTAGACCTATACAAGGTGATAGTTAAGGTTTTAGTTGGTTTTAGATTATTACATACATAAATTTGTATATAAGGAGAATAATTATGATCCTGCATTATCCATAAGGTTTTATTTAAAGTGGTGATCCTGAACGATCATTAAAAAATTATTTGAAAGTTGGCTAAGAGAGGTCTTGTTGACCTACAAGTCTGCAAACTTATAGGTCTACTTTTGACCAAATAAACTTGTAATGAGTTTGTATCTAAGTTAATATAATCTATTTTTCATACCTAAATTTTTTTTCAAACATATCCTAATATTTTAGGTCATATTATCTAGGTTAAAATCATAGAGATAGCCAAAGAGGTCAAAGTATTGATGAGTTGTCAAAGCTGCAGGCAAGGTCATTAAAGGAAAAGGTGTTTTCAAGTTTGAAAACAAATGTTTTCACAAAGAAGGAATTGAATTTAACCTCCTCTAGCTTCCTAAAGTCTTACCAATGGATTTTATAAGACTAAATATATTATAAATGGGAAGAATATGAATTTATAGGGTTTCAAAATATTGACAAGTTGAATACTCTCTATAAGACACAATAGAATTAAGAGACTTTTTAGCACTATAGTGTATTATTCAATTGAATAGGGGTATTTTTACAATATCATAAATTATATATTCCCATCAAGGTCATTTCAAAGTCATAATATAATTATTTTCATTATGTGACAAAATAAACATGCATTAGATCACCAACTTTAAGATTGTATTTATCTTTTGATTATTTTATGATATGAATTTTAATTTTTTATGGATTTTTATATTACTTTTCCATATGGATTTATAA
Source organism: Torreya grandis (assembly GCA_037957365.1). NCBI lineage: Eukaryota > Viridiplantae > Streptophyta > Pinopsida > Cupressales > Taxaceae > Torreya > Torreya grandis. The sequence goes on from JARHVA010006547.1 coordinate 662,610, forward strand.
AATAAATCATGAGTGAAAATTTTTTATAACACAAGACATATCACACTTAGGCACTATAGAAAAGTAAAAAAAGACCATGGTGTAAAAAATTCCTATACTTGCCCACAAGTGTGCAATCTCAAAATTGACTTATGTGTGCCTCAAATGAATGGGAATAATGGGAATATGGGGATAATTTAAGATAAATTCATATAATTATTGGTAAAGTTATGGATATACTAATAAATAATCATAATTAAAGTATTGTCATAAAATTTGCACGAGCTATGCTATTATATCCTAAAAAATGTATAACATAAGTAATAATGAAAGTAGTGATCATCCCAAAAGAAGGGGATTGTAAATGGTCATTTAAAAAATAGGGGGAATATAAATGGTTACTAAAAATTATCAAAAAAAGGTAAAAATAAAGTAAGTATAAAATATTTTAATCAAGAAAAGAACGATGTAAAAAAGATGTCATAAATGTAGAGCAAATGTAGACAAATAAAATAATGAAATGAAAACGAACCATAATATAAACAATAATACATCAAAAATGATTATAGTTAAATGTAAATATCAAATTTAATCATATTATAATGTAAATAATAGTATGATATGACACAAATATGTGTTCATAAATGTTGATATATATCTAAACATACATCATCAATAACATCAAATGAGTGATGTTGTAACTTAATTATAGTTTTGATCATAGTCTCATCTATCTATGAAAATATTCATGTGAGGAATTTTACATAAAAAATATCTATAGAGAAAGTATGAACATTAGAAAAATGAGAAGGCCATGGTTCCCCTATGAGGGATAGTCAATATGATGAACCTACACTGGTGTGTAGATGATATCATCTAATAGATGAGAAGGTGAAAGTAGAGGATAAGGTTTAACCTTTGTTAGATAATGACTTTGATAACATTTCTATGAATGTGAAAGTGTAGGCCTTGAAAAATCACTTAAATTTTGTTGGAGTGATATACATCTATATGTATGATGTGTATCACATTGATAACAAAGAAAATACACTTAATTATGATATGGGATAGACTCTAGATATATCTTAAGAAGTGGTAGGTTCTTGTCACTATAATTTTGCATTTTTTCAAGATGAAGCTCATTAATATACTATTAAATATTATCATAGTATATTGAATTATGTTTATTCATGCCATGAAAATAGGTTCACCTAGGATTATCTGACTATAGAGGTCAACTATGTATAGTAGGAACATATCTTTATGGATACTACTATTTTGTGAATTTATGTGTTCAATAATCCTTGGCCTAATGGCTAGCTTTATTTTGAAACTCACAATATGGCTCATCTTCCCATTATCTAGGTGAGGAGTAATGTTGTAGAATGGGTAAGGCCTTATAAAATAGATCATGAAGATCCAAACTTCTAATAGTAATCTCTACAATTGTAAGATATGTCCTTGTTGTGGGTGGGAGTAATGTGGCCAAAATATAGGGAGGAAGGATTTTCAAATGATAAAACAATATGGTGAACTAGTATGGTCCCATCATGGAATGATCAAGGATCATACTCTAAAGAGGCTTAGAAGTGAATAGCATAAAATGCGAATAATTTCTTACCTTATCCAGATCTAACCTATGAATATCAATGGAAGAAGAAATAATGTCAAGTGTATTATAAAGAGAAGGAAATGAATACTATGTAAATAAAGAGTAGACTGATAATAATGTTGTAAGGAATATTGACAGTGAAGGATTTTTACATCATTGGCATGGACATAACATGCTAAAAATAGGTCTTCTAGATAACATCCATCATCATTATCTAGTGTATGAAGATATATATGGAAGGCTTAAATTGATCTATCGATTGAGGAAGAATGAAGAATAGATTATTTAGCATGAATTTTGAAGTGTAAATTTTGTCAATGAACTTCTAGGAAGAATGAGGTTGTAATAAAATGTGTAACTAAGTGATAATTATATAAGCGAGATCTGAGATATTGAACTTAATATTGATCTCATTAAAATCATTGTTGTTAGAATCTAAAATTTTAGGTGGGATGTTTCCCATGAGTTTGGGGTGTCCGTTATAACCTTCATTATAATTGGTGGGATAGTTGAACCATTGATATACATGAAATGTAATGATATTAAAATGTTCAAAGGTAGGGATTTTAAAGACACCATGTTATTTATATTATTAAATATTTTAGAGGTTGATATCTCCTTGAATATTTTTTATGGCACCATTGTGGGTAAATTTGATATACTAACATGTAGGATAGGTGAAGGATCTCATGTGATGCATCCATGGTCGACCAAGTAGAATTTTATAAGATAGAGTAAAGTTAAAAAACATGACCTTAACTCAAACCATGATGTAAGGGACCATGATCTAGATCCAAAAATAACCAAGATAAGGCATTTATTTTTTATCATAACCTTGGCACATGATTTGGGTAGATTTAATGTTGTATTTGGAGTATATAAGATTATTAATTAAGCCAAGGGAGGTGACACAAATGCTTGACCCTTAATCAATTGAGGCATACTTGAATTTAATATCAACTACTTGGACACTAATGAATATAAGAATATCATCCACATGAATTAATATTTCATCGAGAATCATATAAGTAATAAGGAACTTAAGTGAAATAGAGGCATCCAATTCATCAAATTGAATGGAAATTTATTCAGATGGTTTAAAGATGTTATCCTCAAACCCATACAAGGTGAGACTAGGGGATATTAATTTTAAATAAAATTTTCATCAAGTGATTACAATGATGAGGGGATGTCCTCATGATCTAAAAAAAAATGATTTTAGATAGGATTCAATATATTTATAATGTGGGTTCCACCTATTATATATTGAGATAAAAGAGTGTAATATTAAATAAAATCAATAAATAGAGGTATCGAATTACACTTATACTAAGTAAAATATCAATAATGCTATTTTGGCTTAGTCAATGTAGTTTGGCCAGAAGGAACAAATTGCATTAGGTTAGTGTTCATAATTTGGCCTCCGAATCCAAATTTCAACCCCTATAGTCCAACAAATTATCATAAGGCCATATAAGAGTGTATTTGGTTACCTAGACCTTGTCATGGTCTTTTACATGCCTTGTGATATCCTCATATGGACTTCATTAATCCCTTTAACATTATTTAAGGTTTCGTCTATATGTAATATGGGTTGTTTGAAGAAATCATCATATGAAACTATATTTTGAGTCATAGGGATGTCTGTTAGATATTCACAGGTTGTATTTTGGTGAGTGGAAGTGTGTCAAGTGCATTTTGAAGCCTGAAAAGTGTCTTATACATTTTTTGACAAAGTTAAGGTATTTTATAAAAAATCAAGGTATTTCAAGAAGTTAAGGTTTCTTATTCTTATTGTATTTTTGCTTGTTTTAGAAAATTCTTACGGAGATACCTTGTTAAAAATATGTGTAAGGTTTCCAATTCATGTTTGAGTCTTGACATAGTGAGTAATGATGTATCCAAGGTTGTCTTCTATAGCTTATTAATAAAGACTATTTCAAGCTCTAATTATCCCATAAGGTCATCAAAATGCTCATTAAACATGTCATATAAGTTAACCTTTTAGTTATAAATCCTTTATAGAAGGTGTCAAATTGAAATGAGGAGTTTCCAAAAGTCTCATAACCATTCCAAGTCATGACAAGGTGACCTTATATGCAAAAAGAGGTCTCCTTAGGGGTTAAATATCCTTTATTTACCATAAAAGGCCCCACACACTTGAAAAATTAAATTTCAACTTCCTTCCATCTATACCAACTATTTTTAAAGCATTTTTTGACTCCTTATTTCCATCTTTGTGGCCCCCAATGATTCTCCAAGGTCTCTAACCTTAAAAATGGAGAAAAATGAGGTTTTGTAGGTGTTTCCAAGTCTTGTAAAGATTTGTACAGTCAAGGCAAAGTAAAATAAGGTTAGGTATATATTTTGGGATCTATTTTAGACATAAAATAAGATAATACATGATTTATTAGTCAAAATAAGTAAAAAAACCTATCTTTTCCACATGAGCATTTTCATAGTCCCAAAATGGTCAACAGTTTTGCATCACTCCATATATGAAGAAGCGAGTTGGAGTTTAAGCTATTAGGAAGAAGAAGGGACCATAGTTCACATTAATTTTTTGGAATTATTCATCTAGTTAATATCCTTAGATTTATGAATAATTTCTAAGTTAAGGTACATAATGAAAATCTCAAATCCCATGGCCTTATTTTTCAATGGTTTCAAAGCATTATGAATATTATTGGTGAAAATTAATGAGTATTTGAGATGTTTTATGACCCTATTATCCTTATCACATCATTTAATAACCTTGGTTTGGAATGTGCAAGTAGAGGAAGTCAAAAATATCTACATAGTGGTAGGTTGCAAACCTATACAAGGTGATAGTTAAGGTTTTGGTTGGTTTTAGATTATTACATACATCAATTAATATATAAGAACATAATTATGATCCTAATTTATCCCTAAGGTTTTATTTAAAGTGTTGGTCATGTAAAATCATTAAAAAATGATTTCAAATTTAGCTAAGAGAGGTCTCACTGACCTACAAGTATGCAAACTTGTAGGTCTACTTTTGATCAAATAAAACTGTAATGAGTTTGTATATAGGTTAATATAATATATTTTTCATGCCTATTTTTTTTTCAAACATATCCTAAGATTTGAGGTCAGATTATCTAGGTTTAAATCATAGAGATATCTAAGGAGGTTAAAGTATTGATGAGTTATCAAAGTTATAGGCAAGGTCATTGAAGGAAAAGTTGTTTTCAAGTTTGAAAACAATTATTTTCAAAAATGAGGAATTTAATTGAACATCCTTTAGCTTCATAAAGTCTTCCAAATGGATTTTATAAGACTAAATAGATTATAAATGGGAAGAATATGAATTTATAGGTTTTAAAGATATTGACAAGTTGAATACTCTCTATAAGACACAATAGAATTAAGAGATTTATTAGCACTCTAGTGTATTATTCAATTGAATAGGGTTATTTGTACAATATCATAAATTATATATTACCATAAAGGTAATTTAAAAGTCACAATAAAATTATTTTCATTATGTGACAAAAGAAACATGCATTAGACCTAAAATAAACACCTACAAACCTACTTTTGTGTATTGGGGTATTTGAAAGTCTTTTGGATATTGGAGAGAGAGAATATTAGGATAAGAAAAGAATTTATATCACACCACACCAAATTATTTTAAAATACATGATTTTGGGGAGGTTTAAAATTAAAGGGGCTCAATTTCTTTAAAGTCCTAGTTTCAAGTGTGACTACCAAGCACTGTGTGATTCCTTACAAGTTATGAACATAATTGTCTTATTATTGAAGAGGGTCATAGGGATATTACCTAGTATACATATATAATTATATATTAATAATAATATAAGGTTTAATTTTAGGTTTTACATTCACTCACTCCTTCACAAAACCCATTCTCAGTCCTAAAAAGAGATATGCTCTCATTTGAACATTTACATGCCTCTTTAGGCAATTTGAGAAATAATAGATTATGAATATGGGGATAGGGTGTTGAAGAATATAGGATTAGTAAGGATAAATGAGGAATAATTTTATTTTAAATCATCATATTCAATAAGGTCATTCCACTCAAGTGATAATCTCAATCAAAATACTCCAAGTAAGCACACATAGGGATGTGTTGGCAAGATGAGAAGCACTAATGGAGTGAGGATTTTAGGAGGTAAAGAGGAGTGCATATTAAATTTAATATAAAAAGTGATAAATTCATAAAATAAACCCCATATGTAATCAATAAGGAAACCTCATAACCCATCTCTCACATAATCAAGAAACTAGAATTACCACCTACAACCATTAGAAAATAAAGGAAGCTATGTTATGGATGGTTTAGATAAGATACTAAGAGGTCAATGAAGGTATTATAATCATATTGAAATATGTTTTTGTAACTCTATGAAATCTCAAGTTGAAAATAAGAGTAGAATGTATGCACTCTTCGTAAATGTAAATTTGAGAGCACCTATAACAAGAGTCATTGATGAGGAGTGAAAGTGTGAGGAACTGTGCATGGAAGTGAAGTGCAAGAGTGAAAATAAGGTATATTGACTTTTTTTCTAAAAATTCATATCTCCATTGAATTATTTGGTCCTCTAAAGCAAATAAGAGCCTTCATAGGCTAATTAGGCTTGAATATGTAGTCATAGACCTATATATGGAAATTGGATATGAATTGTATTTGGGGAGTATTTATATGATTGGAAACCACAAGGTAAGGTAATACATAGTATTCCAAGGTATCCATGGATTTTAGACTCAATAAAGTGAAGATAAATCCAAAGAACTATACCATTAGGGTCAAACTGGTCTTGTGTCTTATAAACCCTAAGCATGGATAATATTGGAGAAGAGTCAAAGAGAGAGGTAAGAAAAGGAACATAACCACATATACAATTCATTTGGAGTGTCATAGATCCTAAGGATCCATTTGGATCCAAAACCAAACACTCTCACACCTCCTTAAGTAAGTATACCCTTCTTGAGCTCTCAAAATTGGTCTCCTTATTATGCTTAGGTATGTATAGAGAAGTTGCATTGGACTATGAGCTCATCAAGGAATTTGGAGGATATGTATACATTATACTCCAAGAATTGGTTCCCAAGTTGAGGCTCTAACCTTTATGAAACATTCCTAAGAGCTTGAGCACCCCTAAAACCTTCATAAACCTCATAAAAGACCTTGATGGAAGCTTTTGGATTTATAAAGGATTAAAATTTTTGGGTTGGACTAGAAAACACTTGGATTATTTTATTCACTTAAAGAAAAACCTTACCATGTCATTTTTAAGTATAATTTCATGAACATATTCACTAAAAACTATACTTTTATAAGTTTTTAGGAAAAAAATATGGTTCTAAGCATGGTGAGATAATGTAAACCATTTTTTAGGTTGGTGTGGAGAGCCATTTATCTTCTTAGACCTCAATCTCCACTTTTGTGCCTTTGAAAGCATAAATACAAGTCTAAATTATTTTTAAAATTAACAAATACTTGTGAAAGAGTGATGAAGTCACCTAATAAAGTTGGGATAACATGGTTAGACCACTTAAAAGACATGGGTCATATCACTAACATGGTTTTATGTTCTAAAATAATCCCTTCAACTTATACTATAGGTTCTCATGGAGATTTTACTACTATTCTAATGACTAGCATCAAATAAACTAGGCCTAATCGTGTACTAGGACTATAAGACTAATAAAAAATATTTCTCATGGGGAAGAACCAAAAAAGTGAGATGTAAAATAGATCATTCAAAGAATAGGTAAGGAGTCAACAAGGTTAGATTATGATGAGGTTTGGTTGGGTTAGGTTTACACTTGCCATCTTTAGGCAATCAAGAGGATAGTTTCAAAGAGAGTTAATGATACACTAAGACCATTAAGTACAAATAAATCTCTCCTATGACAAATCTCTGGGAGTTCATGATGGGATGAAGTGAAAAATGTTATGATAGTCACTAAGACTAATTCCACTTCCCTTTTCTTGTTGTAAATATCTCATGAGTAGTGACATGTGTCCTTTACTCTCTCTAATGTACCTTTTCTCTTCTTCTCCCTCTTTCTCTATAAATGTACCCTAAATTGGCTTTATATGTATCCTTTGGTGGAGTATTTAAAATATTGGCCCTACTAAACACTTATTTTTACCTTTAAACAATGAATATATTTCGATTTTTTATTTTTTTTATTTGCATGTAGTTTATACTTTTTATGGATGATGAGTATTAGTGGTAGTAAGTAGACAACCTTCATTTGTCCTATTTTTTTATGTAGTTTTAGGTTGGTTTATCATCTTGGTTGGTCATATGGAGTGTGTTCATGGATTTTCATGAGCTAAGTTTGGATATTAATTCACTATTATCTATTATCATACATCTTAATCAACCCATGTTGGTCCCTATTTTGGTTCTCACCTCCATATGGAAACATTTGTGCCTAGAAGCCTATTATGAGTTGGTGCAATAGGTTAAACTTGTGTCCATGTTCATAGTGAAGGATAATCAGGTGAAGAATATTTATATTGATGAATTACCTCCCATATCTTAGGTTTTTTATGCATCTCTCTATCCCTTTTCATTAACAAGAAGGTAGGTTTAGGAAGTGAGCCTCAATGATGCACCAGGGGAGCTAGTCCAAAAACTAGAGGTTCACCTCACTCAATAGGCCACCCACACCTATAAGTGATTCCATTGTATTAAATTGATGAGGAATGTCTAAAACACCTTTACCACAAGGGTGTAATCCATACTAATAATAGTTTCTAGCATGCCCAATGGGACTATAATTCAATGAGGTTAGAATACTCACTCTCATCATTCGGTGACCTTAAGGAGCTATAGGAATGTTGGTGGAAGATTATCACTCAATTCCATGCTGAGGGTCATCATAAGATAGCCATACAAGGGTAAGATTGAATTATGTTTATGGTTATCTTGTTATTTGTTTTCCTCATGATGTCTAATGTCTGGATATGAAGGGAATTCATGTTCTACATTTCCTTATCAACCCTATTATAACATGTAATAGCCTCACCATGAGCCTTATCAATCCTATATTAACCCCTATCAATAGCCTAATGAAACATATCAGTCTTACATTGATCCATATTATACTTATGATGAGGCATATCCTCTACATGGCTTATATTATCCATAAGATTAGTATCACTATTAGCCTCCTTATAAACCTTATTATTATGATTATTATCCCTCTTTCCCTCCCTAATATCCCTTTCAAGATACACCTAATTATCTAATGATTATAATGAAATAAAAATAATGAATAAAATAATTGAGAGTGGGTTATTATTTTTGAATGAGCAACAAGCTCAATGCAACCATTCCTATAAACCTATCATTACCCCATGTCAACTCTATTGGATCACAAATCCCATGCTAAACCCAAAAGAAGAAGACACTAAAGTTTTAAAGGTTAAAAATATAGATTCCCAAGATTTAAAATCCCATAACCTCTTCTTCAATATCAAATTGTCTATAGGTTTTAAAGTATCCAAGAAGAAGAAGAGAGCCAAGTTCAAGAAGTTAAAAATAAATATATCCTTATGCCCATCCAAGCTCCATTTATATCCTCCCAATAACCTCTATATTTTACATATTGGAGGTGTATCCATTAAGGTTTTAAAAATAATAAGGAGGTTCTAGTTGAAACATTTGAATATAAGGTTGCTTCTATTGAAGAGCCTCCAGAAGGCTATGAAAAAAATTGAAGATCTTGTATAAAATAGTGAGAAACTAGATGAGGAGAATGAAACACCTATAGAAAATTTAAACCTTCTCTCTCAAATAATTCCTAAAAGAGTATTCCATTCCCAAGTTCTCAAACTATAAGGATATACCTTGAATTCTAAGCCAACTCATGAACACATCCATCACCCTCTCACCATCTCCCTCCTTGAAGAGGAACCTATCCTTTGGGAGGTAAGTGAGAAAATTCCAACTATAATTATAGATTATTAAAGTGATTAAAATTAATTTGAGTAATATATTTTCACTGGGACACCCCTTGGTGAGGAGAAACATAACTCAGCTTTCAATGATGAAAAATAAGATGATAATCAACAAGATCAAGGTAAATCCAATATCTATACCCAATAACACATTTAATAACAAGATGAGTTTCAAGAGGAAAACATACCAATTGGTGAAGAAGTAGTAGCTATAGAATAAAGAGACAACCTTCAAGAGGTTTTAGGTGGCTAAGAAGAGGTATGTGATGATGTTGAGACTCCTAATTTCATTGAAGTTTAAGAACTCATTCATTGTTGTCAATAAAAGTTTATTAAGGAAAATGGGGTCATAGTTACGAATGAAACACTAGATAATGATCATTATCACATAAACACTAATTAAAATGATGAAGGAAGCCTATGGTAGTAAAATTAGGGGATTTGTAATGAGTATGATACTCTTCTAGGAATTACACCTCTTATGGGGTAGATTGAGGATGCTTTAGCTACTAGAGTTGTAAAATTTCATTCACAATAGGAACCAACTAAATATGATGAAGAGAGAATTGAAGTGGTTGCTACAGTAATAACTCAAGTTCATAGTCCCAAACATGAACCAATTGAAGATACATTATTTCCTAGCACATCTCAAAAGGCTCAAGCTGAAAATCATGAAGACCTTGGAAACATGTAGAAGTCATGTTAAGACACTTACAAAGAGGTTTAAGACCTTGACAAGTCACCAATTTAGATAGAGAAAAATGGAGACACAAAACAAAGCATACCAATTGAGTTGTCAAGAGACTTGTTTCAAATGAGAATGACTAATAATGAGAAGCATATTTATGAGGAAAGGATGGTGTTTTTTTTACCAAGAACTAAATATTGGGATGAGTATGAATTTGTCCTTGAATCACATAGTCAATCCATGGACAAAGAGATTAATCAATAAGGTTTGGTTGTTATTTAAGGAGGCCATAAGAATGTCAATATCTTAGTATGTGGGAATAGGTTCTCATTATATATAAAGTACCATATTAGACTTTAATCAACATATGAAAATATAAGTTCATGGTGCCATACAAATCTATGAAAATTACCCTTTGATCTAGGAGGAAGAAGATGTATTCAGGTTAGTTGTTTGTAGTAGGTTGGCCTTGTCTTATTTCCAATAATTGTTTATCAACACAAGTGTGGTGTATTTTCTTATTTATTTTCTTGGTGTGTTGTCTTTTTCTAGGTTATGATGTTGTTTCCAATTCTTTAATTTTATTTATTAGTCAAGGTAGAAGGGTCATATTAGTTGGGTCATGATTGTCGTATGTGGACACCTTGTTCAATGGATGATATAACTGGTTCTCTTGACTACTAGGTAGGTCAACCCCTAAAAGTTGTGAAGAATGTTGATAATTTGGTCTCTCAAGCTAAATTTCAACCCCTATAGACCAAAACTTTCTCATAAGTCCCTCTAAGAGTGTATTTGGTTACCTAGACCTTGTCATGGTCTTCTACATGCCTTGTGCTATCCTCATATGGTCTTTTTTAAGACTCTTAACATTGTTTAAGGTTTCATCTATATGTGTTATGGGTTGCTTGAATAAATCATCATATGATAGTATATTTTGATTCATAGGGAGATGTGTCAAGTATTTATATGTGGTCTTTGGGTGAGTTTAAGGGTGTCAAGTGTTTTTTGAAGCCTAAAAATTGGCCTATACCTTGTTTGGCAAAGTTAAGGTATTTTAACAAAAATTAATGCATTTAGAGAAGTTAAGGTTTATTTTTATTATTATATTTATGCATGTTTTATCCACTTATTAAGGATAAAACTTGTTAACAATATGTTCAAGGTATCCAAGTCATGTTTGAGTCTTGACATAATGAGTGATGATGTAACCAAGGTTGTCTTCTATAGCCTATTAGTCAAAAATGTTTCAAGATCCAATTGGCACATAAGGTCATCAAAATTCTCTTCAAACACGTCATATAGTTTAACCTTAAAGTTATACATCCTTTGTATAAGGTGTCACATTAAAATTAGGAGTTTCAAAAAGTCTCATAATGATTCCAAGTCATGACAAAGTGGTCTTATATGAAAAAAGGTCTCTTTAGGGGACAAATATCATTTATTTACAATAAAAGGTCCCACACACTTGAAAAATGACCTTTAAAATTCCATCCATCCATACCACCTAGTTTGAAATAATTTTTTTTCTCCTCATCTCCCATCTTGTGGCCCTTAATGTCTCCCAAAGGTCTCTAACCTAAAAAGATTTAGAAAAATGAGGTTTTGTAGGTGTTTCCAAGGATTGTATAGACTTGTATGGTTAGGGAAGAGTTAGATAAGGTAAAGAATATAATGTGAGATCCATTATAGGAATAATAGGAGATATTACATGATTCACAAGTCAAAAGAAGTATAAAAACCTATGTCTTTTCTACATTGGCCTCTTGGTAGCCCCAAAGTGGTCAATGGTTTTGCATCACTCTGTATAGGAGGAAGAGACTTGGAGGCTAAGATATTAGCTAGATGAAGGGATAATAATTCAATTTAATTTATTTTCATTGTCACTATGAACAATCACTAAGAAGTTAAGGTTCAAAATGAAGACCTCAAATCTCATGGCCTCGATTTTCAACAGCTTAGAGCATTGTGAAGCTTATTGGAGAAAATGATTGAGTATTTGAGATGTTTTAAGACCATATTATCCTTATCACATCATTTGCCAACCATATTTTGGCACATTCAATTATAATAAGGCAAAATATCTACATGGTAGTAGGTTACAAACCTATACAAGGTGATAGTTAAGGTTTTCACTGGTTTTAGACTATTACTTAGATCAATTGGTCTCTAAGATCATAATGTTGATCCTCATTTATCCCCAAGGTTTTCTTAAAATCGGTGATCATGAATAATCCTTAAATAATGATTTCATAGTTAGCTAAGAGAGGTCTCATTGACCTATAGGTCTACAAACCTATAGGTCTACTTTTGACCAAATAAACTTGTAACGAGTTTATATCTAGGTTATTACAAGATATATTCCATACCTAATGTAATGTACCTAGAGAGGGAAATAATAGTATAATATCTAATATAATAGTGAATACTACTAGATTGAGGAGCTTTTACCAGACCTACAAAGAGGGAGATCAAAGATTTTGATTCTAAGGAAGATCTTATGGAAGTCAGATCTATTGATGTAGATGTTTATGGAGTGATACGAGCCAAGGTGGGTTATAACTAAGGAGGTGAGGATGAAATTGAGGGAGATAATATTTAGGATTCAGATTAAGGAGATATTATCAAGTCATGAGTTGAATTCAATCCATTTAGGGTTAATAGAGGTATCTCTTACCAATTTAAATGTCAATCCACATTTTATTTAGTCTTTTGTATGACCAATTTCATCCATCCCTCAAGATTCTCTAGGTTACAAGAATAAAGATAGATAACAAGTTAACTATCTATCCTTATCTATCTATCAGTACTTTGACCACCTTATCTATCTTTATTCTTGTCACCAATTTTAAATCAAGATAGAATATCTCTCAATCCCTTAATTTTAGAAGTGATGCAAGGCCTAATGATGAGACCAAGAGATGAGCTTATGGAGGGTATTTCCAATAGTCACCAAAATGTAGAAATACAGGTCTGAGTGATGCATTAGATGAGATAAAAACCATAGATTTAATGAATTAAGTGATTTCAATGGTGATCCATAGATCTGTAGATCCAAGTGAAACTAGATCTAATGAACACAGATCTAAAATATGTTGAAGATCTATAAATTTGAAGCATTGTGTTGATTGTTGTTGTGTTGATTTATATTCAAAACCCCAAAGTAGATATGAAGTGAAGTAATTTGTATACAAATAATATGGGATATTCCATGGTATCAATGGTTCTATTAGATCTATAATAAGATTGGATGAATGATACACCAAAGTAGAATATTCAAAATTACTACAAACTTCACAATAACTAATTGGAAAGAAAAATAAATGAGTGAAGACTATCTCACTAATCTAATTTTCTATTAAAATGGAAAAATAATTTGGCCCATGAAAGGGCTCTAGTACCAAATGTTAGGAACCTTGTTCTTGAAACTAATTAAATGACAATAAATCACTCATATATTGATAAATACGATGATTACACACATTATTCCTTTTATGGAAGGAATAAATTTGAATCACTTGACACTTCAAGCGGGATACCTCCTTAAGAGAAATTCTCAATTAAAAATAACTTCTTGGATGATTAACACTAACCTATACCCCTTTATTTATATTAATTCTCATTTACACAACTCATTCTTATGCATGTGGTACTAAACCACTATTCATTATTCTATCAGTTATTCTACTAATATACCCATTTATAGGTACATTAAACCTAACCTCTATTTCAAAGATATCATAAGATTTGAGGTCAGATTATCTAGGTTACAAGAATAAAGATAGATAAGGTGGTCAAAGTACTGATGAGTTTTCAACATTACAGGCATGGTCATTTAAGGAAAAGATTTTTAAAGTTTGAAAATGATTGTTTTCACAAATAAGGAATTACCTTGAACCTCCATTAGATTAATTAGGTCTTCCAAAGGTATTTTATAAGCCTACGTAGATTATAAATGTGAATAATATGAAGTTTCATGGTTTGAAGAGATTGAAAAGTTGAATGATCTCTATTAGACACAATAAAATTGAGAGATTTATTAGCAATATAGTAGATTATTAAATTGAAGATGGGTATTTTTATAGTATCATAACTTCCATATTTCCATCAAAGGACTTTCAAATTAATAATTAAATTATTTTTATTATGTGACAAAGGAAGAAGGCATTGGACCTAAAATAAATATGTACAAACCTATACCTAAATATTGGGGTGTTTGAAAATCTCTTAGATATTGCAGAGAGAAAATTAGGCTAAGAACAGATTTTATATTCAACTTCACCAACTTATGTGACCTACATGTTGTTGAAGAGGTTTACAATCGAAGGGGCTCAATTTATTCAAAGTCCTAGTTTCAAGTGTGACTACCATGCATAGTGTGATTATTTAGAAGTTGGGAGAATTAGTGTCTCATTGATGAATAAGATCATATAGATATGCCTTATTATACATATATCCTTATATATTAATAAAAATATAATAATTAACATCAAGTTTTTCATTCCTTCACTCCTTCACAAAACCCATTCTCTATCTTAGCTAGAAAGAGATATGTTATAATTTGATCATCTACATACCTCTTTAGGCAATTTGAGAAATGATAATTTATGAATATTAGGATATTATTTTGAATTATAGATGATTAATAAGAATAAATTATGACTCAATATATTATGAAGGGTTAGATTCGATAAGGTCATACCACTTAGGGGATACGCTCAGTTACAACACTCCAAGTAAACACACATAGGGTTATGTTGGTATACTAAGAAACACTAATGGAGTGATGAGTTAAGGATGTAAATAGGATTGGAGAGTAAATTAAATAAACTAATTGATAACATCATCCAAGAAACCCAAGATTCCATGAATAAGGAAACCTCAGAACCCACCTCTCACACAATCAAGAAACCAGAATTGCCACCTACATCCATGAGAAAATAAAGGAAGCTAAGTTGTGGATTGTTTGGATAGGAGAAAAAGAGGTAAATGAAGGTATTATATTCCTATTTAAATATTTTTCAATAAAAATATTAAACCTTATGTTTAAAATAAGAGTACAACATCTACACTCTTCCTACATCTAGATTTGAGAGCACCTATAATGAGGAGTGAAAGTATGTGGAACCATGCATGGAAGTGAAGTGAAAGAGTGAAAAAAAGGTATATTTTAATTTTTTATAAAAATTTATCAGTCTACATTTAATTATATATTCCCTTATATAAAATAAGAGACTTGATATGTTAATTAGGCCTAGTAGGCCTAAATAGGTAATCATAGGCCTATACATGGAAATTGAAGATGAATTGTAAATTAGGAGTGTTTTGAGGATTTAAAACCACAAAGTAAGTTTATTTATAGTGTTATAAGCTAGTTATGAATATTTTAATCAATAAAGTGAAGATAAATCCCAATAACTATGCCATTAGGGTCAGAATGGTCTAGTCTCTCATAAACCCTAGACATGGCTAATATTAGAGACGAGTCAAGGAGAGAAGTAATAAAAGGAAGGTAACCACATATAATTTTTTATTTTTTAATATATCATAAGGATACATTTTAAACCAAAACCAAACACTCTCACACATCCTCAAGTAAGTATACCCTTCTGAAGCTCTCAAATTGGCATAACAGTCAAGATTAGTCTCTTCTTATGATCATATCTATATGAGGAGGTTAAATGGGACTATAATATAATTAATTAATTTTTATGGGGATGTCTACATGTGAATATAGGAATTGGATCCAAATTTTAGGATATAATTTTTATGAATCATTTCTAAAAGACTAAGCACCCCTAAACCCTACATAAACCTCACAAAAGAACCCGATGGAGGTTTTTGGCTTCCTAAAGGATCAAAAATATTGTATTGGCTTAGAAATAACTTATAATACTTTATTAACTCAAAGTATAACCTTTTAATGGATTTTTAGTGTACAATCACCTATACAAATTCACTAAAAACTATACTTTTTAAGGTTTTAGGCAAAAAATAGGGTTTTAAGCATGTTGAGCCAATGGAAACAATTAGGGAGGTTGGTGTGGAGATCCATAAATATTATTAGACCTCAACATACACTTTTATTAATTTTAAATAATTCATATAGGTTTAAAATCCTTTGGTAGTGTAAAAATTCTTGTGAAAGAGTGATGAAGTCACCTAATAAAGTTGGGATAACATGATTAGACCACTTAAAATCCATGGTTAATATAACTAGCATGGTTTTATATTCTAAAATAATCACTTAAACTTATTTGATAGGTTCTCATGGAGATTATATTTTTATTATAATGACTACCATCAAACAAATTAGGCCTAATTTTCTAATAGTCTTATATGAATAATCAAGAAGAGTTCTCATGAGGAAGAGACAAATAAGTGACATGTGAAAAAATCATTCAGAGAATAGGATAAGAGTCAACAAAGTTATATGATGATTATGATCAGTTGGTTCATGTTTACACTTGTCATTTTTAGGAAATCAAGAGGATAATTTCAAAG
The DNA here is from genome assembly GCA_037957365.1 of Torreya grandis. NCBI lineage: Eukaryota > Viridiplantae > Streptophyta > Pinopsida > Cupressales > Taxaceae > Torreya > Torreya grandis. The sequence continues at coordinate 679,356 of JARHVA010006547.1, forward strand.
AGAGTTAATGAGCCACTAAGATAATTAAGTGGAAATAAACCTCTTCTATGCAAATTCTCTTGGAGGTCATGATGAGATGATGTGACACATGTTAGGAGAGTCAATAAGACTAATTACACTCCCCTTTTCTAGTTGTAACTATCTCATGACAAGTGACATGTGTCCCTAACTCTCTCCAATGTACCTCTTCTCTTATTTTCCCTCTTTATCTATAAACATAGCCTCAATTATCTTTGTAGGTATCTTTTGGTGGAGTATGGCAAAGACTTTCCCTACTAAACACTTGTTTATACCTTTTAAAAATGAAAATATGTTGATTTCTTGCCTTCTTATTTGATTTAAAGTAGTTTATACTTTTTATGTTTGATGAGTGTTAGTAGTAGTTGGTAGACTCCCTTCATTTGTCCCATTTCTTTACCTAGTTATAGGTTGGTTTATAATCTTGGTGGGTCATATAGAGTATGTTTATGGCCTTGCATTAGCTAAGTGTGGAGATTGATTCACTAGTGTTTCTTAGTAGACCTCTTAATCAAACCCTCTTAGTCTCTATTTTATTCTCACCTTCATATTGAAACACTTGTGCCTAGAGTCCTATTTTGATTTGGTTTAGTAGGTTCAACTTGTGTTCATGTTCATAATGTAGGATAAATAGGTGAAGGATGTTTATATTGGTGTACCACCTCCCATAGCTTATGTTTTTTTTATGAATCTATTATCCCTTTTCATTGATAGGAATATAATTTTATGAAGTGAGCCTAGATGATGTACCAAGGGAGATAGCCCTAGAACTAGAAGTTCACCTCACTCAATAGGCCACCCACACCTATAGGTGATCCCATTATATTAGTTGGTAGGTCTAAAACACCTTTACCTTAAATTAGTAGATTTAGGTTTTTTCATATAAGATTTGGAAACTACCTACATTTAGTTGGTTAATGTAGTAGTTTGTGATGAATGACTATAAAATACCTGCATTGAGATAGTTGATGCAATAGTCTATAATGAATAACTAGAAACTTCATACATGGAGGTCTTCAATTTAGTAGTCTAAAACAAAGTAATGGTACATGACTAAATTGAGTTGGTTTATGTAATTTTTTTTGGTTTAGAAATATCTAATTTTATAAGGCTAGCCAATATATAATAAATAAAAGATTGAAAACTAATAGATTATATTGGGTTGGTCAATACAGTGGTGATAGTATTATCAAATTATGTTAAGTTATTCAATATATTTTCAACTATTTTTCAAATAGGTGATTATATATATATATATATATATATATATATATATATATATATATATATAGAGTTGATGTATATCATAGGATCTAAGTGGGTTATGATTTTTATATACCCAACATCTGATAAATGAGATGGATATGTGTCTTGAAAAATTATGTAAGTGGGAAATTTATTATAAGTATAATATAGATAAGGATCAATGCAATATGTTACATGACTCATTGTGTTCATGTTGACCAACTTTTCATCATAGTTTAAAGATTGATAATTAGCATATTCTACAATAAAATTGGAGTTAGGTGGATGGGTGGTATTAGATTGATGATTTAGAAGTGGATATTTGTAGATGGAAAGGTGAGCATTAGCTTGATTGAGAGTCATGTGTAACTTTAGAATCATCAACTTTAGCTACCTTATCATAGGATTGTTGAAATTCAAGATAATCATTTCATGAACTATAAATTCCCCTATTTTCCTATATATTTTATGAGAATTGATGAGGTTTATTATGTCCTCTTCATCTAGATGAGTATGTCTTACCAATTTGGGTGATGTCTAATGAAAGTAAAAAATAGGGTATGCCAAATAGTTACCATTATATGTCTATTTTAGGTGATTTTTGTATCACTTCTAAATATATAATTTAATTTTTCAAATTTAAATTTAATATATAACTTGTGAAATAAAATGCACGTACTGAATTAAAATGCATTAAATTAAACATACTTATAGTATACTTGCATAAATTTAAATTGTATGAAATAGAAACACACAACTAATCTCTATTATAGATAAAGAATTTTTGGGTATGTAAATTATTTTAAATGGAAATTTTATATTAATATTTCTTGAAACATACATTAACACATAGTCTTTCAAGTGAGACACATAATATATTAATTTACATCACAGAATGAATGACAAACTTTAAGACACACAACTATATGAAATAAACACATAAATACTAAAATAGATCATGTTTATTTAGTTTTACCTTAGAATAGGATTAAATAACTACTCAATTTTTATAAACTTCATGAAATCAATTTCTCATTACTTCTATAAAATGCTTACAACACTGAAAATAGTGTTGCTCAAACTATTCAATCCTTAATAATCTATTCATCTACTACTTCTATCATCAAAAAGATGTATTTATATATTACCAAATATTATAAAAAAATTCTCAATATAGAGAAAAAAATAAAAATATCATATTATAAATAGTAAATTGTGTTATTTTAAAACAATAACATAACAATGTCATTTCTAGTTTTAAGGAAAACCTTTATAAAGTGTTGGATTCAGTTTCACATTTGATTCCATGTTTGTTTCCAATTACAACTTTTTTGTAGGTTATGTCATTTGACCTTCATTATGGTATCAAATTAAAAAATAATATTTATAGTCTCTCATAAGAAAACTTCTATAAATACCATGTCTAAAAATAGATATTACTAATTTTGGAAAGTGTATATATAGCTTTTAGAATTATTTTGAAAAATATACTAGATTATTTCTTATCGAGTATGTATATCATTTCATCAATATATAATATCTAGGTGTTCTTTTCCAAGTTTCATATAAATATATAGAGTGAATCTGGGCATCTCTAAAGCCATAATAGTGATTTATAGATCCAGACTAGTGATATCTAGAGTTAATTTGGTGATCTCTAGAGATAATATAGGTATATTTGGAATTAGTCTAGACTAGTCCTTTAGGAGTTTTATTCTAACAAAAACATGTTCTTCAACTATAGGAAATCATTGTGGCATGTACATACAAAACTAGTGTCTTTCCCATGAAAATGTTAGAACCATGAGCTTAAATAGGTAATAATAACTTGCATAGAATAACTAAAGTAAAATACTCAATTTATACTTTGAATTAGTAATGAGTTTTATTATTCACATCAAAATCCACTTAAAAAGAATAATTTTTAGGGGTAAAATGTGGTATTACTTAGATATAATGATCTATTTTATGGGTTCATCATTTCCCCCACACTTTGCTTCTTGCAAGTATTTTTGCAAGCTAAGGTATGCTTTATTCTATATAGACATAATGTCTCCTAGTTTCTTCCTAAGGTCATAAGTGTCATAGTATGTATCCTAGTGAAGTTATGTTGGGATGATGTAGCCTTTATATTCCCTAACCTAGGTCTTTCATCTTTTAAACTATTATTTTCCTTTAGATGTTGTATTCTACCACAGAGATGTAGGGCTAGGAATTAATGATAGTTTATACCTCATACTAGTCCATTATTTCCCTTATGTTTATCTAAACTATTATATGACTTATATAATAATTATGGATCTTCTAAAACATAATTCAAGGATATTGGGAGAGATGACCTCCATTATTTTTAAGGGGACACTCAATGTATCCCACCTATGATCATAGGTAGTAAGGGATGTACTGAAATGGTTTTGAACATACTCCTCAAATTCAAAAATTCATTTTATCAGGATATTTTGAAATTATTCTATAATCATTAGATTAGATAAAATATTTTATAATTTCTCTTTTCTTATCCATATTAGGAAATTCATGTCTCATGTAGAGCCCAATAGTATTGACCTCATAAAATATTCTTTTATACTATAAATCCATGAAATTTTATTTTACAATGTAGAGGTGAAATCATTAAGCCGAGATTATCCCATAAATAAATTAATCTGGAATGTGGACATGTTCCCTATGATGAACTTACACAAATATAATTAGTAGGATGTGTCATAAGATAAAGTTACATAAATATAATTCACATAAAATATTTTTTTTGTTCAAGGGCACTAGAATTATAGGTTTACATGAATTCTTTATCATAATTTAAGTCATGAGTCAACCCATAATAAATTCTTAAAAATTACCATATATGGAATTTTTCTTTTAGAATGATACCATACCCATAGGTAGGTCTTCCACAAGTAATAACTTTATCGCCTAGTTCATAGGCTAAAGTAAAGGTAAAGGTAAATACTAAAGAAAGGAGACATTGATGTAACCAAGGTAATAAAGAACATATGATACCACTATTAAGGCTAAATATGGAATTTTGGTTCATAAATTTGTGTCTTTCAAGGTTATTTCTATAACTATGTCCACAATTTTAATAAGATCCATGTATATGGTGAACTCTTAGTTTTTATAGAGATAGATTGGGTCTTTTGGACCTATTTGGATCTAGAAAAAGAGACTATGTAGTCTATAGGTCTGGATTAATATGGATAACTATAGGAAAAACAATCATCTTAAATTATTTTTTTGTCTATATCTAAACCTATGATCAATATATGAAAATAAAGAAGATATGTGTTTAATGTAAAAGGGATCGTCTATCGACATGATTCCATCATAAAAAAAACATGTACTAACCACCATCCATAGCATGGCATTATCAGTTTTAGGATTCAAGGATTTGATCCTCATAAACATGTCAAGTGGACTTAGGGTCTCAAGGTGGTGTACTGTTATTTGGAGAAGTAGTTAATGGTATTTATTCCAAATATACTTTGTCATCATGTTAGACAAGCCCTTGTATTCTAGTGGACCTCTTAGCCAATGAGGAGAGTTTAAAGTCTATTGGAGCTAATGCAAGATTAAATGTTGATGATGGACTAAACATTATTGGACAAAATTATGGTGGAACATCCTTTAAAATATAACATCACATTAATTGTTCTTGAAACATTCTCCCTCTTCTCTCTTCTCCCCTTCTCCTATATTATCCCATTCTCTTCTCATTTATAAAGATTCTCAAATTTTAGAATTTTTTATCTTTTAAGGAGATGGGGATGCTCTCTGAGATATTGTAAAATATTCTCATCTTGATTATGCTTGAAACTATCAAGCATTTTTAGGAACTACCTCTTGATGCAATATAGGATTTTATTTACCTTTCTCTTACCTTAGATCTATGTTTGGTGAGTTGTGCACTATGGCATTGTGTGAAGGAGAATCTTCCTCATCCATGGTCCTTTCTAACCTATTTTAGGTGGTTTTAAATGTTTTCTAAAGGTTTGGATTAGTTTTCTACTTGTAACCTCTTTTATGAAATATTTATGCAATCAACTTGATCTTGAGATTGTGTGATCTAGTACTATCTTCTACAGATCTAGTGTGGGTTTAAGATTATGGGATTTTCCCATTTTTATTTGGTGCATCACCCCTAGTTAACTTTATTATGATCCTTTATCCTATTCTAACATTTTCCCCTATGCATCATTAGTTTAGCATCAGTTTAGGTGAGCATAAAAGAGGAAGACAACCTACTCTAGAGGTTTAACCTCACCATAGGTGACCCATAGCTTGGGGTTGTTCCTATTGTGTATCTCAATTGGAGGGATCCTAAATAACTCTCCCTAAGGGTGAAAATTGAGCCTAAAAAAATCTTTATAATTAAAATTAAAAATCTAATTGATAAATCTTATTTACTCCTCTTGCTGTATCATGGATACATCTTCTCTTAACAAGGGCATGTATTGATGCATATACTCTTTCTCATCATAACTAGAAGGTTTATCCTCTTCCTCTATAATTAAATTTTTTATTTAATCCATCAGTGGCTTAGATGAATAAGTTTGAGAGAGATTCACTACTACTTCCTTATTTTTAAAATCCTCTACCATGGTTGAAATCTCATTTATACTTATGGATGGCTCCTCCATAACTCCTTCTTACACTTCTTCTCAAGACCATAGGATGAGATATATTTGGATCTTCCTCTTCATCATCTAATATATCTATGATAGGTATGATTACATTAATAGGATATATATTCCTTAGAGGTAGTTTTATAAGATTTTGTTCTCTAATTTATCTTCTTTGTTGGTTCCATAGATGGATCCTCAATTGAAGTTTCTTATCTTAAGCTAGCGATACATGTAAGGGAAGAATAAAAAGTGTTTCTCTTCACGTAGGTATTTATATTCAAATCATCTTGTAAAAATACCTCTCATTTAGATTAGCCATCTACCTTATTAAATAAATGGTGTTGTCATATCAATTGTTTTAACCCATAGTGGCTAATAGACACCACACCTTAAACATATATTTCTACTATAACCTAGATGTTACCATAAATAAAATAAGACATGTTTATCTTACATTTAGGTTGATATAATCCACTGTTTATATGATTCACAATATTCATTACTTAATAATAAATATTTTCCATCATATGTGAAAGACTTGATGACCCAATAGGCTATGGTATTATAAGGTTAAATAAAAAATTTATCTCTTAATTCCATTGGTGACCCCTTATGGAATAATGATTAACTCAATAATGAGATCACCTTATTTATTAAAAATTTATCATGACTTTAAACAAATATTTAATTTATATTATCATTATTATCTTAATAATCCCAAATAATTAGCTAATGATAGTGTTGTTGACAAGAATATTGATTCTTCTCACTTTAGAATGCTCCCATTTTAGGTTTGTGACAAAATATTATACCATTCCTCATCATACCCATGAAAATTCTTAACACATTATAACCAACATGCTTCCTTAAACATGCTAGCCATAAATTCATCCTATAATATGAGATCAATTTATTCAAGATCTGATTTATTTTTCTTCCCCATCTACAAAGTGTGTTAAATATCATCAAGTTTGTGGATAAATATTTGAACAAAATTGAGATTATGATTAATAGGGTTTTGGTAGCAAGTGAAACTATTTTTTCAAAAAAGATAGAACCTAATTAGATTTTTAAATAGTCAATGTGTGATTTTAAAAAAGTCTAAAATTATTTTATTAACTCTTGAAATATCTCAGAGGTAAGTCAATTAGACATATTTAGGAAAATTAAATGATTATTTTGGTGTGGAAAGATTTTAGGTGGCTCAAATTTGTCTTATATCTTCCCCCTCATGCTGATTATTCTATCATTATTTCCTTTATTCACCATTATGATCTCACTTCATGCTATAAGAGGTCCTTATCATTATGATCCTTGCAAGTACCTTTTCTTATGAATAATTTTGAGTGTGTCATCATGATGAAATAATGTCCCTATAATGATGCATTGGATTTTTGAAAGTATGTTTCAATGTTATGTCACTTTAATTTATCTTTGGAAAAATATTTTTAAATATCCTTTTATAGGAAACCCCTCTTTTTACATATTTTTATTTTGAATAATTCTTATTGAAAATTGAATATTAAATGATACTTTTAAAATTCAAAATTAATCCTACTCATAGAAAATTTAAATATAGATACCTTAAATTACCTACGATTGTCCTTGTTTTTAGTTTCATCACATGTCTTGGGATGACAATCACATGTAAGTTACTCCAGACTACTATACAAGTCAATTAGGAGTAATATTTTTATTGTTTTTTCTATTGAAAAACTTGTCATTTGTTATTTTTTTAGCTTTTTCACCCCTTTTTTAATATTTAGTTTTATACTTTTTTCATTTTAAACTTTTTTGAAAAGAGGATTTCCATTTGTTGGTTTTCAATCCTTTTCCTTTATTAGACTCAAAATATCATCTTTTGGTTATGATGGAAGAACAAGCTTCTTTCATATAACCAAATTCTTCTTGAGATTGAAAATTCTTGTAGAACTCCTTGCTAGGAGGATGATTATATAGCCTCAATGTGTACCCATTTAAAAAAAGTGTCTTATTATTTCCATAAATTGTAATAACTAAACATATCCATTATCAAAAGAAATTTCAACTTGGTAAAGACCTACCATATAGTTATAAGTTTGCCTTTGTAATGTTGGTGTTAGCAACCCAAGTTTTACCTTCTAAAGGAGACTATTCAATTCTACTTCAAACTTGGAGTAACATGGGATTGGACTAAAGGTTGTGGGTTACCTATAGTATAAACCAAAAATATAGATTATGTGGCTAAATACCTTGATATATCAACTTGAAATATTATTCTAAGACCTAATTTTATTGGGATGAAAAGGGTTAAAATGAAAATTTGGAAGGGAAACCTATACTTGGAGTGATGATGCACCAATGTTTGACTATCCTCTATTGACTTTTCCTTAGACATAATTATTAATCTAATGAAAACAAGAAACTAAATAGGCTTCTTGACATAATCCTAGACATGAATATTTAATATTGAGGTTAGGTAAAAATTTTGTGACTTAAAGGCAAATCATGTAGGTCTATATAAGACACTACTAGCCAACTCACACTTTAACACCACCAATTAACACTTCATTCAACTTGAATAAGATGATACTATGACATTATGTGCAAGAGAATACCTATATAAGAAGATGAAACTTGTAAATTATGCAAATAAACAATCATAACACACACTAAAACTTATACAGAAGTTTGTAATAGTTCTTTTTCTATTGATTTAAAGTGCAAGGTATAATTTATGTAGAGCTTTACTGCACCTAGCCAAGGGATGATATAAAATATATAAATGCCTAACTATATAGAGTTATTAATGAGATGAATATAATAATATATGCATATAAGAGGTCAATAAGAGGCCAAGGTGGCTATGTAGTAGTTACAACAATCTTCATTACTCTCCCCATGTATTGCTTAAGTGGATATGTACCTTAAATGGGACACTTAAAGAATTGATGTCTAATTTTAACAAAGTTTAACATGTGGAGAGAACATGTATTCCACATTTATCTAAATATCTCTCTTCCCATTAGTTACCAACATTGAAATGTACTTAACTGAGCTTTTTTTCATGAGGCAATAAGTGGCTACCCACACGTGAAAATTGACTTTAATGAAAAAACCATGCAAATATTTCATGTTTTTGATCAATATGGGGTATAATCACCTTAAATTATAACTAAATATGTCAAAATTTGGATCATTAATTCCATGATGCCTTTATACATCCATTATCACCTCTTTTCTATTGATTAAGTAGGCCTCATCAGCTAGTAACCCAATATTCTTTCCATCCACTATTTAGATGACTTAGATAATTGAATGAGACCTTAAATATATTTTATAAGGATTGAATAAATATTTAAATAACCCTATGAACTAGTACCTATACCCTTTAAACATATATCACTTATAAATTCATCTTCATTTTGTGACTATGCCATCTAGATTAGCCTTGCAGATTGGCTAATTGGTGAAGGTTAGAAAATTATATTTCATGTAGGTAAGTGAACATTTAAATATTTTATGAGGTGAAGAAAATCCTAATACAACACTTCCCATGATTTGTAACTTATGAGTAAGTCCTACACATCATTTCTTAATTAAAACCCTAAAAACTTACAATTTCTAAAGGTTCATATATAGTTTTTGTATAATAAAATACCATGAACATGTAATATTATGAGGTGGAAACATGATTGAGGTGTTTTTCAAGTATTTACCATCTATTTTGGTGTACCTTTCATCAAATCTCTCTAATCATATTCTTATTACAATTTTAGGGAGGTTTAAGAATGTCTAAGACTCTTAATGATGAATCATATAGGTTAGGGCATAAACCTTTGAACCAATTCCACTAATTTCATGTATTAAGAACCCCTTCACATAATTTTAATTGTTTATTATACCATGCATAGGTTTTATATAGTTATGAGCATGTGAAAATGTTCTTTGGGTGAGAAGCATGCTTTCTAAACAACCTTTGAGTGTTTGCAAGCCAGAATGTATAACTATAACAACTATCCTACAATACAAAGTGATCAAATGGTTCCCAAAAAATATGATTACCTCATACATGAAGGATTGAAGTGCTCCTTCAATATCATTTTCCTCTCTGCTCTACCTTCCAATGTCTTATCTCAATGGAGGTGTTAGGCTAACATGTCTAATCATAAGATCTCTAAGTTTTAGCCATAACCTATGGGTTGTGAGGCAACTATACACTATTTTAAGAATGAAGATCATCTTTGAGGTTCCTTAGAGAAATAGTGTTGTCTTGATTAAGTCATTTACCTTGTTTTACATGCATATAGTCTTTCATCTAAACACCCAAGTCTATTTGATTGAATAACTAGTCATGGAGGCTCCTATAGGTGACCATCAAAATATTATTTGGGAACTTTAGGACCCATTATTTATCCTAAATATCATGATATAAACAAATAATTTTCAATTCCTTGATTTCTATCCCAAATTAGCCTTCTCAAGCCTAGTCCGTATAACATGAGCCCTAGACATGTCAACCACAAGGTTATTATGATGATTATAAGACCTGATGAGACCCCAAAAACCGTTTCATAAGTAAACAAATCCATCTAGATGTATTTTGGGGCAAAAATATACCATTAGGTACCATCTAGGGTTTAGGTTGTTCACCATCTTAATGATGGTTCATACAATATGGACCTCCAAACCAAAACTAATTATCATTAACTATTAGTACATTAACCCCTATATCTCACCTCAATATTTTGGGATCCCATGCAAAACGTGTGTAGAGATAGGAGTATTGAAAGATGACTCTTCAGCTCTTTATTGATCAATTCTAGTAGGTTAACTTCTTAGGTATCATTCATAAAAGTGGGCCCCTCAATGTCTTTCATTATTTTATGTATTTTTATTTCATATGGGTTATTAAATTTCTATAATATCCCTTATCCTAGATCTCTCTATGGTGAATGGTGTGAGCATTTAGATATGTACCTTAGGTTGACTACCTTGGGATTCATGACTTCAGTAGGGTCTTAAGACTAGTTTAAAACTTTTTCTATTTACTTCCTTGAAAATAATTTTCAAAGACATGAAACATCCTACCATACCTTTCATAGTCATGAATCTTATTTGGGGAGGTATGACTATGCCTCAAAATCAAAGTAGGGTTTAAGGCTAGGTTTAAGGTCTATCTCTTTTAGCCAACCCTTAAGGGTATTTGACTTGAATCCTAAATGGTATTTACCCTAAAGATTATATTAATAAATTCACTAGCACCTATTATTTCCTTGAGAAAACCCTTATGAATTCTATCTTACCTATCTTGATCCCAAACCATCAAATAACTCACCTAGTCTCATAATTGATTGCTAAAAGACTAGACTAGGTATAAGACAAAACAATGGATGTATCCACTAATTGTCTAACCTTGAGGAGAGAATGAAAAATTTAACTTAATAAAAATGGCCATTTTTACCAAATATAAAATCTTGATCACACCTACATAGGTTTTAAAATGATAAACTCTCTCATGATCGATTGTAGGTCTGCCTACAAGTCTAGGTGCCTGGTAGTATTAGGGGATAGAGCAAGCCTTTATATCCCTTTACTAAAATATTAATGGAATTAAAATTTTGGTAACATGAATTCAATTTTAGTGATACACTTAGGTATTAATATTTGACCATCCCTTTTCTATGCATACTTTTACCTCTTTAGACTATGCCTTAGGCATAGTTAGGCTTGTGTATCCCTAAGGTTTGTGTTCAATGTATTTTTTCCCTTGATGGGGTGGATACTGAGTTTAATCCCCCTCTTAATTTTTAATCTTACCTCTTTATGCATGGATATTTTCTCTTACTTTGGGAAGTATTTAGATCTCAAGACATGTCAATAGTGTTGTAGGTACTAATTTACACACATTGATTGTCGACAGGGGTTGGTAGAACAAGCCTTTAAGGGATAAGAGTGTTGTATAGATATATTAAACATATGTGACTATTTTAAATTATCATCCACCTACTTTAGATATCCACCTACTTATTCACATCACTTCCTATGCTTAGGGGTGGTCTATACATAGTGATCTTGAAGGCTTTTACACGTTAGGTTTAAAATATATCTTGTAGGTGGTTACTTACTTTATCAATAGGATAAATGGATATATAGGTACATCTCTTCATGAATTTTTTTTTATTATATAGGCCTTAACCCCATTATTTATGCTTGGAAAGAGGGGTGGATGGCCTATGGGGAACGATAGTGGGGTAGTATGGGACTTGAACATGGAGTGTAGGCCTTAACTAAAGTGCAATGGTAGTTTAAGAATCATGAAATGAAATAATTTATTCCATGGTTTGAAATAAACTATGGGGAAAAACTCATGATATCCCAAAATAACATTGGAGACCTTCATACACATACCTATCAAAATTTAACTCTTTGGAGGTTAGGAAAAGACAAGCATAGTCAAAAGATGAAACCTGGACTTTTTGAAGAATCTTAACATTTGATAAGAGACATTAACATCTACTAAAGTGACCTTCAAGAGGTTTAAAGGAAAAATGGTGGTTTTAAGGCTTGTGGGATAATCATGAAGCCTATGAACCTACATATAAGGATATAATGGTGACTTTATCATGAATACAACACTCCACTCTATGCTTAAACTATGTTTGAGAACCTTGGGACCACCATTGAATGTACATTATATTCTTATATAGTAAGCCTTAGATATGTATTCAATATTATCTTGGAGGTACTATGAGAGAGTTAAACATTGATATGAATATAAAATTGAATAAAATGGGCATAGATAAGCTTGAATTCACCCTATTTATCCTTCAACACTATTAACCTTAGGTGAATGCATTGAACACTCCATTTTACTATTTAACCTTTCCTGTAGATTACAAGTTTTGGTATTTTATATATTCCTAATCCATATAATCTCACATGTGTGGATCAAATTTTGGGAAAGTCATGAAAAGTCTCTTCAAGACTTGAATTAATAAAAATGATTAGTTTAGTCAAACAAAGTAAAAACTCAGTAAAATTATTTTACTTCTTTTGCCTTATGTAGATTTGAACGGTGACTAGAACTCTTAAGTTATTAATGAATGTTCATAGATCTCAAGGAACCACTCCTAAAACTAATGCCCATGAATGAGAGGTGACCAAGTTTACTTTCTTTGGCCAAGAGCTTGGGAATTTTTTCTCTCTCCTCTATATGTTCTAAGCATAAACCTAAAGTGATCTCCAAGCCTTCCAATGAGATCGATGGGAAGATGGATCATTTTTGGGATTCTCAAGCATTGAAGAACTCTTGTCTCTTCCACAAATTATAGTAATGACTTCCTCCTGTGGATCCTTGACTCTACCTAAGTTAATATATACTATATATATCCATACTACTTAGAAAACTCCTATTACCTACAAATTCATTAATTTTATCATGTCTTAGACCATAAGATATTTTTAAGGGGTAGGATTATGGAAAATATGAGTCATGTGACTAATTAAATCCTATGGTATGAATTGGATAAATTTAAAGGGCATATTTTTTCACATGTAGGGGCTATTAGTGGCAATTAAGTGTTGACTTCTGTGTAAAGGGGGATTAATAGTGCATGAACTACCTTAGTTATGGACTAGTGGAGTCCATGAAATCTCTTAAAGGTGTGGATGGTGGTTTAGTGGACAATTAGGGTCAAATGGAGTTTCATTATGGTCAAAATTCTCACTTTTAGAACACATACATGACCTTAAGGAGGAATAACAAATGAATATCATATCAACACATATAAAAAGACTTTATAACCTATTAAGGACTTCAATTAGGACCTAATACACCTTCATAATGTTCTCAAAATCTTGGAAATGAAATGTACCTTACATGATTTGTGTACATTAGAGGTGTTCATGATGACTCATTAGTTGTATTATCAACTCATTCCACCATGGCACCTTTGAATGTTGAGGCCTCTTAAAAACTAATTAAGGACATTCATACATGTTAAAACATTATAAAAACACTTTACACAAGATGAAACATTAGGTGAGGGGAATGATTATGTATCTCATAACATGAATATATAGTGGACTTACTACATATTTAAAGACAACTAATGACTTGTTTTAAACAACCCTACTTTTACCAAGATGTATGACAACTATGAGGCATAATGGTCAAGTAGGGTTCAAAGGGATTTATTTATACCAATTTATAGGATAAATAATAGGAATTATTTAAAGTTTATGGTGACTTAGTTGGTTTGACAAGCCTACTTGTCAAGAAAACATAAAATATCTTAGTCTACCCCTAATCACTAGCAAGTGAGCCTTTGGCTGCAAATAGACTCTACCTAATACCCTTAAAAACTTAAGAATTAATGAGATAAAAAAATAAACCAAATAAGATATAATAAAATACAAACACACATAGCATAAAACAACTAGGAAAAAACAACTACCAAGCATGTGCAACAACACTTGGAGGAAAGAAAATGAACTAGTTACTATGCACAAGAGGACCTGGTTTTCCTAATAACAATAACTGAGGAACATCCCATTGATAGGTATGGGGTGTTCCTCACAATTAAAACTATATATTTATAAATAATTTTTCTCATTATAGCTGGTAATGATGCATGGCCCACTCTAAAGACTATAAAACTCTGAGTGTTTACCTAGCTTAGCACAATCTTCATCCCACTTAAGCACAATGTCTCTTTGTTGAAAGGTATTGGATGAATATCTCCTATTAAAAGATAGTTTTACTTGGTTTTGGTTAGAACACATAGAAATAATATCACTATCCTTTATCTCTTATAACTCCCTCAACTCATGCATGCTTACTTCTATTACATCATACTCTATGAGCTCAAGTTGGTGTGCAAGTTCTAAGGTTCATAACACAAGTGAGATGGGAAGTTTTTATTCTATACCTTAAAAAAAGAGATAAGGAGAGTGAATAGTAGACTTATTACAAGTGATTATATGTGCCCACAAGGTAGTCCTAAACTTGGTATGATATTACATTTGACTATCCTCCATTTATTTTTAATGATCCTAATCAAGTTTTTACTGGTGGACTATGCTTGCCCATTACCCTATGGGTAGTAGTTAGATGAATAATTTATATGGATACCATGGTTAAGTGACTAATAATACACTCTATAAATATTTAATGCCAAGGCATTATTTGATATAATGGTAGAGGGGACCCCAAACCTAGTCACAAGGCTGCCATAGAACTCCAAAATTAAGTTCTTATTTTCTTCTTTGCATGCAAATTCCTCCATACACCTGGTAAAGTAATAAGTGGGTATTAATAACTATGTATGATAAAAAATAGATGAGGGATGTATAATTAAAATGAAATCTAATCCCCATTGCATGAATGGTTGATCAACTTGGATGGGTTTTAGGGGAAAGGCAACTAGTCTCTACTTACTAATAAACATAGCACGCTTAAGACATCCCTTGACCTAAGCATGTGAGTACCCAAATAAGGTGGGCAAAAATTATCCAATATTATGATGTTGGATTATATTATCTTGGTTGAAAAGGGTCCACCTATAGTCCTATCATGAAACTGATCTAATAACTTATCAATTTGACTAGTCTCAACACACCTTAGGAGCATAACACCAATGTCCTTATTGAAGAGTAATCCATCCACCAAGATGTAAGGGATGGAATATAGTGTAAATTGCCTCATTTTTGTCTTATATAAGCCCATAGGACATTATCCCATTTGAAGTAACTTCACTACATTTTGGGTCCAACTAAAAGAGGACATGTTTACATATTCTTATTAATTATCATGCACTTCCAATACCATATCCTTTTATTATTTAACCTCTTGTACAAGATGTTTAAAAATACCCCTACCTATGATCAGTTTATTAAACTTAAATTATATATCATACTCCATGCACTTGGTCACCCAACTATCCCTCTTATCACTTAAGTCCCTATTGTGTATGAAATCCTTTATACTAGGGTGAACAACCATCATAAAGACCTTGTTATTAGACACCATGTGTCTAAATATTTTTAAGCATATCATGATAACGAGGACATGTTTTTAAATAAAGTTATATCTCTTGTCATACCCTTCCAATTCTTGACTAAATAAAATAATGTGTTACTCTAGTCCATCATTTTGTTACATGAGCATAACCGAAATAACATCACTTATAGAGAAGGCATACATGAACAAATATTATATAAACTTATAATTAAAGAGGGTGGGAGATTGAGAAATGTCCTTATTGATGGCCTCAAAACTCATTTTGCCTTATTTTCTCCATGAAAAATCCTTATGATTTTTAAGCATGTGGGTTACTAGCCTCACCATCTTCAAATCTTGGAATGAATCTCCTAATGAAGTTAATTTTTCTAAAGAAACTTTATAATCCTTCCTTTTGTATGGGTAGGGGAGAATCAATTATTTATTATATCCTCTCAAGGTTAATGGAGAGGCCATATTTTTACATAATATGTCCTAGAAGTCTACCTTCATAGACTAAAGATATTCATTTTTTGGGTTCAAGGAGACCCCAAACTATCTATACCTGTCAAATACTAACCTCAAATGCTTCATATGATCTTTAGGATCCTTCAAAAATATATTGATGTCATCAAGGTAGATGAGCACCAACTCATTAATGATCCCTTGGAAGGCTACATCCATTACCCTTTGGAAGGTAGCCCTGCATTGGATAGTCTAAAGTATATATTCATGGATACATTACTACCCCACTTGGTTATGAAGGTATTTTTATGTCTATACTATTATCTCACTAATGTATTATTGTATCTAGAGTAACCATAAATCAAAAAAAAACTTTGTGAACCTGAAATTCTCTAAATAATCTAATTCATGGATGTTAGGGGATAGTGATCTTTTAAATACACCTTTTTAAGATATCTAAAATCCACACACAAAGGTATCTCTCCATAATTATTACTTAATATCAAAATATTTTCCACCCATGAGGAATTTTTGATGGGGAAGATGATCTTGGATTCAATAAGTTTTGTCAACTCTTTCCTCATGAGTGTCTTAATTTTGGGGTTGACTAGTCTTTATTTCTACTTCACAAGTTTGGAAATATCCTCTAACTCTATGGTATGTTGGGCCAACCTAGGGTCAAAACCTTTCAATTCATGGTATTCCCATGAAAATACATCTACAGACTCTTGACATAATGTTATGAAGGCATTTCTTTCTTATTTGGTATTCACCTTCCCTAACTTAAAATAATTTATTCTTGAATATGGAAACCTTCTCATAATGTTCCTCTTTGTGGAGATTCCTACCTTTTATTTCCTTATCTGGTCATCCTCATTTAAGATAATATACAATTTCATAAATCACTTAGGTAGCTTAATTGTCCTCATCTGGAAAATCTAATCTCCAAATTGATGTTGTAACCTGCTTTGGTTCTTTAAGTAGAATTCTACTTCATGTTATAAGAAGTAAGTAGTATGACTATCACTTTAGAAAACTTTCCAACTCACCTCATTATAAGATAATGGAGGTCATGCACACCACTTGGATTTATGACTACTCTTTGGTGTCCTTGACCCCATCCACTATGTCATATTTTGAACCAAAGGTAGCTAACCAGTCTACATGATGATTTGACTCCCTAGGTATGGAATGAATGTAAAAGGATTAGAAGTCATCAAATAGGTACCAAAACCTATGATTTTAGGCTTTCAAAAGTTGATTCTTGACTGAAGTTAGGCCTCTTACCTATTACATCACTAATCAAGTGTCTCATTTAGCTTACAAGAGTTTAATACCTCTCTTTTTTACCCATTTTAGCCCATGAATGAGGGCCTCATATTATGCAGTATTAAAAGTTCATATAAATTAAAACCTTAGGGAAAAATAATACCTTTTCTTAGAAGGGGAGATAAGCATAACACCTACCTGACTCCCATTCTTTGACCTTAACCCATCAAAGAACAAATTTCATACACCTTCATGATCTTGACTCATGATAGTGAGAATAGGCATAACAACTCCTTCTTCATGCATAAAATACACACCTAGGATTGATTATTCAATGGTATTGTAAGGATAATAACCATGATTTTATACTTCCTACTCATCAGGGAACAAATCTGAGATGACTTATAGTGGTTCATTAGGTTCTTGATCATTGAGATGCTCATCCTCATCCAAGATAGTTTAGTTGACATTAGATAGGTTAGGCATGTAGGGTTATAAGTGGAACCTATAAATAGGTTTATACATTTTGGTAATATTTATCTCATACCTAGTCTTAAATACCATGTATGACCAATCAAAAGAGAGATACCCCCAATTTTAGTAGTGAAATACCTAGATAAACATAGATAAAAGTAGGGAGGAAGGTCAACTACCATGACATCTTGAGATATGGCATAGTTTGGATAAGTATCCAATATGATCTTAAGGTCATTAAGAACACCTATAGTCTTGGTAGGAGACCCATCTAATTGTAAAACTCCATTTTCATTAGGTTCATACTTAAGCCCCAACTTATCATCTATAGATTTAGGCATACCAAAAGTAATATCACCACTATCTATCATGTAATTATGCACAAGGTAATCTCCTATTATGAATTAATTGTATAAGGGAGGTGTCTTGACTACTTTAGATGCTTGGGATTCATGATTTTGACTATAATTAGCAAGGAATATAATTACTTTTTCTAGTTGTTGATCCTTGACATGAAATTTGGAGAACTATTCTTAAAAGAGGTCCTTTTTCCTTGGAATAAATAAATCATATTACATAATGAGAGTGGTATGGGCCTTATTAATGTATTCCATAATGCTAAAAAGAGATATGTCTACCTTAGACTGCAACTTAGGTGCAAAACCATTATTTTTAGATTGTGTAAACTAGGGTATAAAAGGACCCTTTTAATTCTATTCATGGCCTTATTGTATCTACTAAGTTGGTGATGTATTTTGAAATAAATATTTATTGGAATCAATTTTAAGTGTTTGATAAGGTGGAGGATTTATCTTGGACTTCCCTAAACTATCATCAATTTCCCTTTTTCTAGCCCATGTATGGGCTTCAACTAAGTTGTTTACCTTTGCTAGATTGAAACCCTATTATTTTGCCACTTATTTTAGTTAATTATCACCCTCTTGAAAATTTAAAAATGTAGTTTAATAGGGTAAATTTCCTCCACATCCCCATTTTTAACTTGTAATCTCATCTTGGATCATGGAGTGTCCCTATGAGGAATAAGGGGGCCTTATTTGTGTTATAGAGGAGGTATATTGTCATGTGGTGGAAGGGTAGGATGATAATGCATATAAGATGTTTGAAACCCTTAACCACTTGGATCTATTTTCATTTCACTTGACTATCCCCATGGAGTAGACCATTGACCTTCTTTTGAATAATTATTCTAAGTTGGAACCAAGGCTTTAGAACTACTAGTAACATTAAGATTGAAATTGTTATATGGTATTGCTTATGTAATTTGCCTTTGGCCTTGTTGGTTATGTTGATAAGGAGGCATATTATATTGATAGGATTGATAAGGGTCTTGGTAGTAGGATTGATAAGGCCTATAGGGTGGATTTTTGTTGCCTCTATAATGTTACTAGCTTATTATTTTGGGCTTTGAGCAGCCCCTCTATCTTACCCAACCTGTCTACTTGGCTATCATATGCATGATCTTAATTAGTTAAAGATGGTAATGGATAAATGGTATGGACAAGGGGTTGAATTTATAGGAACAAAGGAATGAGGGTTCTAGGGGTGCATTTATCTACTTGAATTAGGGAGTTTTCTACTCTTATGGCTATCTCATAGGATTTTGAAAAGGTCATTCTACCCATTGACTATATCATGATAGCTACATAATAGTTTAAATCCCTGAAGTAGTAAAAAATATCATAGTTAGGGGTGGTATTGATGATGGTAGAAATTCTATCATAGGTTTTTTGGAACCTATAGTTGAAATCTACCATGAATTCCTAGGGGACTCTTTTAATTGAAGTAAGTTATTCTACCAAGGAGACACGATCACCCCTATAATTAAAGTGTTTATAAAAGTGTTCTAAGAACTCATCTCATGTGTTTATAAATGTAGGTGTTAGGCCCCTATACCATTGGAGTGTCATACCCCTCAAAGAGGTTGCCAAAAGTCTCATAGACACATTTCCTATATGCTCTATAAGGGTAGTCAAGTTCTATCATATGAAGTAGTGAAGTATTTTAAGGGGAATAACTGATATGTCATCAAAATATTAAGGTTTAATGGACTACCACCATTGAAAGGTACAAAGGCTTGCATCTTAGGCCTATCCACTGAGGTTATATGATTTGCATTAGTGTTTGTTTGGCTAAAATTGGGAGAGTTGGGGGATGTAGGATTAGGATTGAATCTAGGGTACCTGTTCCTTATATCAATGTCCAATGATAATTCAACAAACTCAACTTTATTAAATTTTGAGTAAGATCTAGTGGCCACTTTTTCATGTAACTTGTTTGTAGATCTACCACTAAATGTCATTAGATTTCAAATGTCCTCTAAGGATTCCAAATATTGTTATAATTCACTTGAAATATGGTCCCAATAATAATGATATAACTATTAGCAACCTAGGTTAAACCCTCTAAAGGAGACTATTCAATATCGCTTCAACCTTAGATTGATATGGGATTGGCCTAGAGGTTGTGGGTTACCTATCATCTAGACCAAACCTATAGCTTATGGGTGTGTCTCTATTGATATATAAACTTAAACTCTTCTTCTAATACATAATTTTACTAGATGAAAAAGGTCAAAATGAAAACTTATTAGGGAAACTTATACTAGAAGTGGTGATACACTAATGTATTTTATCCTCTCTTGACTGCTCCTTAGACACACTTATGAATCCAATGAAAATAAGCAACTGAATAAGATTCTTGACATAATCCTATGAATCCAATGAAAATAAGCAACTGAATAAGATTCATATGGAGGATAGGTAGAAAGTATTTGACTTGAAGGCAAAGAATGTATGCCTATATAAGACACTACTATCCAATTCACTCTTCAACACCACTATTACCTATCAACACTTCATACAACCTGAATAGGATGATAGTATGACACTAGGTGAAAGAGAGGACCAATAAAGGAAGATAAACCTCATATATTCAATAAATCAACAATCACAACACACACTAACAAACCTACATAAGTCTAAAATTATTCT
Organism: Torreya grandis; assembly: GCA_037957365.1. Classification (NCBI taxonomy): domain Eukaryota; kingdom Viridiplantae; phylum Streptophyta; class Pinopsida; order Cupressales; family Taxaceae; genus Torreya; species Torreya grandis. Next base: position 700,460 of record JARHVA010006547.1, read on the forward strand.
TTCTCTATTAATTCAAGGTGCAAAGTATACTTTTGGAATATCTTTGCTACACCCAGCTAAGAGATGATAGCAAAGATCTCAATGCCTAAATATATATATTTATTCATGAGAGAGAGAATAATATGCATATAATAGGCCATGAAGAGGCCTAGGTGGCCATGCAATAGTTACAATAATCTCTATTATTCTCCCCATGTATTGATTGAGTGGATAGGTGCCTTGAATGGCCTATTTAAAGTGTTGATGTCTAATTTTAGCAAAGTTTGACCTATAGAGAGCACATGTATGCCACCTTCAACCAAATCTCTCCCTTGCCATTAGTTACCAACATTGAAAGTGATTTAATTGAGACCTGGTATGATCCACACTTATAATAATTAGAAAATATGGAGAATATAATGTAGGCCAACACAACAAAATAGATATTGGTAGACCAAAATGCCCAAATACTCAATATATGAAGAAATAGAATAATCACCCTTAAGGTAGGGTAACACCATATAATACTTGTTTAGGAAGGAATAACTCCATAATGTCCCTTTAAGGGGACAACCTCTAATATCCTCTTACAATATGTTGGGCCCTTTTTTGTGATACTTAGTGGATTTCACCAAATCAACTTATCTCAATGCATGGTAGTCATTAAAAATGATTTCCCTTTCAAAACCATTATCACTGGCTACAAGAATATTCAAATATCTTATGCCAACTAGCAGGCAGTTGCTTAGCACCTAGTTTTAAAGGAGAATCTCATGAAGTGCTTGCATGTGGTAGTTGGAGATCACCAATTTAAGAGTAGTGGAGATGGTGGCATAATGAACCCAAATGATAGCTCAACACCTGATGCGTACCCTTCCAAATTGATAATAAGATTCCCCTCCACCTATAAAAATGAGCTAAAACCTAAAGAAGAGAGGGGTAATTAATAGTATCAAAGCTCTACTAAAATCAAGTGACACCATTATTATATTATAATCTACATAAACTAGGTTAGGTATCCTAAATTTATATCCCAAGATCATATATGATCTATTAGGAATGAGTAGTTTAAAATATGATCACACATTCTATTTATATGAACTAGACTTTGTGTTGATAAGCTTTGAGTTAATAGAAATGGTGATACATATCTTCTTGATTGTTGATCCTTTCCATATAGTTTAGCTTTGTTGTATGTTTGTGACCTAAGTTTTGTGTGAATAATGTTATAGTTTTCATTGGTTTAATGTATTGTGACACAAGGTTCTACTCCAAGTTGTTAATGGCATCATTGTGCCATATGGTGACTTTGGGTTACCTTTGAAATTGACAAAGTGTTGAAACAAGAATGCACCTAAGACTTGGCCCTTATACCTAGAGCATTAGCTAGATGAATGAGCCCCTAAGTATGAACTATTAAACCATTTAATTAAGCACCTAAATGGCACTTTATTCAATATTTGAAAGACTTGAACCCTTAGAAAACTAGAACTAGTCTCATACTGACTTGTGCCACCATGTCCAAAACTAGTCCCCTTGAATAGGCTTATTCCTACTGATCTTAACCAAAATAGGCTCAGGTACATGCACTGATGAACTTATCTAATTTCATTAAAAAAAGGACTAAGTCCCATTGAGACTAATTTTTTGCCATGTTTCAACTAACCCAACATGGACCTTGGTCCCTTCACTTTTGTGCTTTGAATGAGTACATAAGGCTTGTACCTTATTTAGAATTGACGCCAGCATAGTAGTGCATTTAAATGTTGTACACCATAAATTTTACTATGCACATGCCTAGATATATCATGTACAAAACTAACTTGGCTTAAATTATAAGCACATGAATAAACATAAAATCTAAACAAGAGACTTTTTTATAACATTTTGGTTCCATTTTTAAGACCCATGTTTAATTTTGTTACTACAATGGTGCAATAAAGTGATGCTCTAACTTTTTATCGAGAACATAAAGTGATAGATAAATCAAGTGAAAAATAGTTTTGTGTAGAATCATATAACATGATAAAGACAAAATCCAAGAGAATGGGTACAAGCCAACCTATATGATGCTCTGTATGAGGTTTTTTTATGAACTAACTAAGCATGTGTACCAATGGTTGGTTGCCTATACAACCTCTAGAAGATAAATCTATGGCCAAAACCTTGAGTGGAAAAAGGAGAAAATATAGAGGATTGAGAACCTAGATGATGTTTGGACTCATGCTATACATAAGTGGTGGAGCAATATACTAAACAATTATGTGTTGAAATTCGTAGTTTTAACCTTCTCTTGCTCAAAAGAAGTAGAGTATGAGTTATTTTATGAACTAAGGGGTGCATTCATAAGAGGGATCAAAATTGAATTGAATAATTTTTTGGTGGATTATGGTATTCAAACCATAAGTATGGAAGGCTAAAATATTTATGTGTATGAACAAGCATAAAAGGTGAGAAGGGGAAGTCTGAGTGAGGCATGATGGAAAGGGATGAGTAACCTGACACCTGAGAGCTCCCAAGGTAGATATATAACAAGTGAAGGCATAGGCTAATAAAGGATTTAGAACCTAGAAGTACTGAGAAGACCTATAATAAGTGGGAATGGAATGGGGAAGGATCTCTTGAATTGTAATAGCATGAGTAAAGAGATGAGGAAGTAAGAGACCTAAATCAATAGTTAGGTACATAATGCCTTGGGTTCTTACAAGATATGGAGAATGAGGATGTGCCAAAATCACCTACCCCCTTTAAACCTAAAGTGCAAGCTCATGTGCTAGATTCTCGACTAAAAGACAAAAGAATGATAATAGACCCTATTATCAACATTAACTTTGATAGACTTAAAAATTTAACCAAGAATTTATAATCAAGCAAGCAATACCTTATGAGGAATTGAACTAGAATACCATGAAACCAATGAGTACCAACTCAATAATTTAGAATATAAGTGCAAGCATTCTTATTCAGAGGACGTTAGCTACATTGACTAGGTAACAACCCACATGAAGTGTCTTGGTGACACAAGTGAGTAATACCATGCCATTGATCTCAATGATGCAACCTACACCAATATGGTTAGTGCTCAAACCTACACTTATAGGCATGGAGGACCACCTACAACATAAACACTGGGGGGAAATTGCCTCAAACTATAATACCAACCCCTCAGTAAATTTATTATGAAATGGTGATGTAATTACCTAGGTATCATGGCATAGAGAATTACATGAATCATGTGCTCAAGTGTGAACTTCAATAACATGTTTAAGGTATTACCCAATTAGAGTGTAAGGTGACTTAGTTCGTGACCACCTTATTAGATCACACCCATACCTAATATCAAAAATTTAATCTAATCTAGGCTATGGTTGATTAAGATATACTAAAGGAGGCCTTCTTGAAATAATTGATATTCTTGAGTTTGAGAAATAGAGCATCATAACACTCATGCAAATTATCCAAGGTATATCTAATAGCATATACCTATATGATGCATGGTCTAAGACCCTCCTTTATAAGCTTCCATATGATATCCACCCCTTCTAACATGTGTAATGGTTTGTTGGGGGCCTACCAGTACCTTTTAAGAGAGCATTGTCCATGAATACCTTCATGAAGCCCTATAAAGATCTGAAGCTACACTCTAGGCTAAGGTAGTAGGTAGTGCCAACAATGGGATCAACCCATTTATGGAGGTTTAGATCACATCAATGGCATCCCAGCTATAAATATGACTAATGGTTTGGTGTATGATGCTCATAGTGGATTATGGTGTACTAACTATGATATGGAGGGTCATAACAAGAATAATTACTTGTGGAGAAATATTTTCACCTTACTTCTCAACTATTAAGTTTATCATGGTTCATATGACTCAAAACTATCCCCTATTATAACATGTTAGTCAAGTAAACACTACCATCTTTTAAAAGATGTGTGATGCCTATGCTCATTCAACATCAAATTATTGAGTCATTAATGAGATGCACTAGAATATGGAGAGAGGTGTAAGGTAGGTAATGACCATAGTTGGTGGGTAGGTGGGTTAAGGAAATGAAGGTTATGACCAGTAAAATACTGGCTATGAGAATTAGCAAGGCATGCATGGGTGAGGTGGAAGACACATTGGAGGAATATTCCCACCATAATCATGTTACAAGTGTACGTTGACTAAGCATTACTAGCATGACTTCCCCATGTGCCCAATATATGGGTATTTCTAGGGGCCACATGTGGTCCAAAATTTCCTAGACTTGTATAGAAAGTTAACTCAATGTTAAACTAGCATAGATAAGGGTGTCTCCATGGTTAGGCATGAGAAAAAATAAGATAAATGGGATCCCAAGCCATAGTAGACTTGTAAGGAGCCACCTAAGGTGCATGCCACAAATCATAGTGGGTTCACCAATTAGATACCTATTACATGGACAAAAGAATTGTGCTTGGAATATGGTGAGCCAAATTTCACTAAGTAAATAACATGACCTAAGCTAAAAGATTCACCCTACCCTAACCTAGTGAAATATAAGGACATCCTATAACAAGCCATAAGTGTAAATAAAATTTTGAGTGAGATATATAACTGACTAAATATTTAGAGGCATAGGTAAGCATCACACATAAGAAGCAATATATCCAGGAGGATAAATTACAAGATTTGATTGAGATCTTGCACCTATTGTAATCTAAAGGGACACTACTCCTGCTAAAAAAATTGATTTTAGATCACATAGGGAAGAGACCAGAGAGGAGGAGTTCATGCCTCAAATGATTGAAGTTGTTATACCACATATGAAGTTGGTACGTGAAGTAAGGCATACTCAGAACATAGAGTATAACTAAGAACTACTACTAAATTCCACCATTGATGGATGGTCTATTTTTGAGGTCTTCATAGACATAAGAACTAAGGTTAATATTATAACCAAAACCACCTAGGAGAAGATGGGATGGCCAACCTTAAATCCCTTCCCTCATATGTTGTTTATGGCCAACAAAACTTGAGTGCAACCTATCAAGATCCTGAAGGGAACCATTGTATGAATCATGGGCACTAAGTTCCAAGCATATTTCAAGGTAATCAAATTGGTAGAGCATGATAACTATCCATTACTCTTGGGGAGGCCATAGTTCTACTCTAACAATGTAGACATACACTTCAAGAAGTGATACATGACATTCAAGAATGACAAGGAAATGGTGGTGACCCCCATATCAAGTGATCAAGGACCTCCATATGTGGAGATTTTTTATCTCAAATATGAGATAAACCACATTTATAATATCATGGTGAAGGGCACAAAAAATCTTAACCCAAGTGACCAAGGAGTGATCAAATGGGAAGATGGATAATTAACATCTGATACAACTAATGTATCCTATGACCAATGTGTCAAAGAGGCTTGTGAATTGACTAGCCAAAGGTGCTTCTTAGTGTAGAAAACTAAACCAAGACTAGCTAGAATGGGACTGATTAGGATTGAGAGCACTCAAAAAAATGGGTGCCCCATGCCAAAAAGGCAAGGAAAAGGGTGTTGTGACTGAGTAAAGGGAACCTTGAATTTCTCCAAAAATATGGAGGGAGACAACCTATATAAAATTATGTCCATGAAATTTTAGTGTGCATTCTTAAGGAAATATATAGGATGGGTACACTGGTGCATACCCTAAAGAGCACTGCCACTCATTGGTAAGAAGTAAAAATTCCTAGCTAGCCAACATGGAAAGATGTGAGGGTAGTAATATGCACTAGGTTTTGAAAGAGTAATTAGGACTTAGACATACCTACTTAATCAGACTATTCTAATCGAATCATGTATGTGTGCTTATGTGAATAAACCTGGACTGTCTATGGTGAGAATGTGCCCAGAAGCTTGTGGGTGCATACCTTCTGTAGGACTTTGAAAACATGGATACAAGCATGGTATTTTTAAAATTAAATTCATCAAGAGACAAGAGACTAGGATGTGCTCAAGGAAAGTTTATTACACACCTTCTCCTTCTCATCATAGAACTTATATATACTAGAGATAATACAAGTAATTTTTAGGGTAGTGTTTGATGACACTACCATCCTAGAAGAGTGCCATAGACACATGTTCAGGGAGAAAGGACTAGCACTCTTGACATTTTTTTAAAAAAGGTACTCAATAATGAATCCAATGAGGAGGATGATGATACCCATAAGGATCATAATTGGAAGTCTCTAATAGGAAGACAAAAACTTATGCACCTTGTGGATGACAACACCCTAGATAAAAAATATCCCACTCATATTTAAATTTAAATAACTTAGGGGAAAAGACAAGTTGAAGACTCTCATTAGGAGAGGAATGAACCCTAACATGTACCGTCAAGACCACTAAAGTAGACATCAACATAGAAGGTGAGCTACATATTTCCTCTATAAGTTCTTACTAGTCTAAGGTAGAGATAACATGAATCATAGATATCTTAAAGGAATTTTTGGACTTGTTCTCATGTAGCTATCAAGAAATAAAGGTTACCCACCCTTCCCTTGGAAAAATGAGCATCAAGCTAGTGGATGCTGTGAGGCCTATCAAGAAATGCCCATATAGAAGGAACCCTAAACTATGAACCAAGGTGAAACTAGATATTGATGGAAGGCTATCCGTGGGCATCATCTACCCTATACAAAAGTCTAAATTTGTGAGCTTGATGTTCATAAGCATAAATAAGGATGGATAAATATAGTTCTATGTTGACTATAGACTTTTGAATTCCACTTGCATCACTGACTCATTCTCGACCCCATTCACTAATGAGGTCCTAAATGACATCATAGGTTGTGAAATTTATACTTTCATTGATGGTTTCTTGGGTTAATATCAAGTGCATATTGAGGAGGAGGATAATCATAAAATAACCTTTATAACTAAATGAGGTTGTTTTGCTTATAATTTGATTCCCTTTAGCCTCAATAATTCACCCACCATATTCTCCAAATTGGTGATCACTACTTTTAAGGACTTCATCCATTGGTTCCTCCAAGTCTATATTGATGATTAGTTTGTGTATGGTCTTGTAAAGGACCACTATGACAATTTATGCCTCATGTTTGAGAGGTGCAGGTAGCTCCAAATATCGATAAACCTAAATAATTGAATCTTCACAACCCCCTTTGGTACATTTCTTTGGCACATTATCTATAAGGATAGTTTTTTAAATGACCCTATGAAGATAGCCATCATAATTTAGCTCCAAATTTCTTCAACATAGAAATATGTTCATGCCTTCTTAGGCCATTGTGGCTAGTACAAGAAGTTTATACAAATCTATCCAAATATCATAATGATCCTAGAATAAATCTTTTGAAAATATGTTCCATTATATTAGGGTGGGGTGTAAGAGGAGGCTTTTGAAACATTGAAGCTAAAGTTGGCTAGCATGCCAATTTTGCACTTCCCAAATTTGACTACTCCTTTCCACATCCATGTCAATACTTTAGGATTTTTTATTGGTTCCATATTGTCATAACTAGGTGAGGGCAAGATGGACCACCCCATCTTATTTACAAGTAGGAAATTGATGTGAGCAAAATAAAATTATACCACCACCAAGAGTGAGGCATTGGAAATAGTCTATGCCTTAAAAAACATAGGCAATATCTATTGACAACCCCATTCATCTTTTTCATTGATCACAAGGTGCACAATAAATTCATGAATAATTCTATCCTATATGGGCATATGTGCATATAGATATTTATATTCTATGAATTCTAGTTCTCTATTGTTGTTAAACTAGGAAATTAGAATTTGGGGCCAAACCATTTGTCTCACATAGATTCTTGTGATGTTGTTGTTTCAATTAAAGATGACATGTAAAATGTATAGATATATAGAGTCTAGCATGTCCCTAAATAATTTTAAAATATTTTCACTTTCCAAAGATCTAGGTTTGTACCATAGACCATGTCAAAAAGGGAGAAGTAACTAGTGGTTCATGTCACCCCCTTCTAGCTTATTGAGGGGGAGATGTACAACCTAGGTAGAGATGAAGTCCCATGCTGGTGTGTTTTGGGACATGAAAGGGAATCCACCTTATAATAATCATATGAGTGAATTGCAGGAGGACATTATGCTGGAGACATAATGGTGTGTAAGATATTGAATTTAGGCTTGTGGTGGCCAAGCCTCTTCCAAGACACAAAGAAGTGCACCAAGCCATGTGACATATAAGATGGTAGCTATGCTTAGGCCCAAAAAATAGAAAAATATGATGGTCCTATCAAGATAATATGAAAAAAAATTGACCCCACCACATCTAAAGTTATGTTGAATCCAAAATTAGTAACGTTGTGTGTGCATAAAAATCCCATTCTTCATTTATTTTCCAACTACTACACATTCCATTATCATCTACCATTACATCACCAAATCAAACCTATCATCCAATATTTATCCCTATTTAGGGTCCATGTCCTCACTTTCATTTGCATAATCTACATTAATACCTTGTCTCAAAGTTTGAAGGAAACTAAATCAATGATTGACAAAGATCACAACAACATCATTTGTATCTAAATCTGTAGCCAATTCTTGACAGAGCAATTATTCAAATAAGGTGTGGGATAGAAATTAACATGATTGATTATTATCTTTGTATTATTTATTGATCATGATGTGCATCTCCATATCAATAATAATAATAGAATCCAAAATCACACCGAGGATAAACACATGTATCATGTTGTTTTCATTTTCCATTCCTTTTTCCATTGTCACATTCCCATATAATCAGTTCATCACATGGGGGAAACCAATATTATTATCCTTTCATTATACCATCCTAACATCCCTCTTAGCACATTACCCTTCAACCAACCCATCATTATCCTAAACAATGTCGACTTACCACTCCATTCCTATCTAGACCAAATCCTATTTTCAATCATCCTACCTAATCTTATTTTGATCTTGGTTACTTTAGTTCTTCCTACACTTTTTGTTAGGGTATTTTGATCAAGTTATAATAATCAATCAAATTTATGTTTACAATGATAGTCTATGAAAGTATTGTGATCATTGATTTAGCAAGGAATATTTCATTTTCCATCCTATGTCAAATTTGTTTATGTGATCTTGATTATAATCACTTATGGGCAAATAAATGTTTCACTAATCTTGCTACTACTTATAAAAACCTATGGGAAAATTAGTATCATTGATCTAATCCATTGTATCCTAGTTAAAAACATATATGGGTAAACTAGGCTAAACTTTATTTATCATGCATTGCCACATCACCTTGCCATTATTGTTTCCATTTAACTAGCCATTTCCCAAATCTGAGAACTTATTGGAACCTTGTCAAGTTTCTCCTAGCACTTTATGTGTGGATATAATTACTATGACTTGAGGTCATTTTGGGACAAAGTAGGTCATGCTCAATTCATGTTGATGTCACCTCAGTCCCACTTTTCCATATGCTCTCACCATTTTGAGAGAAACTTAAGCCAACACTCTCACCATTTTGCAAGTAGGTATCTTGTCATTCTCTAAAAAGTAGAGATGCCTCAAAGTGCCAAAAACATTTCAAAAATCCAAAAACATTTGTCTTGTCTAAGCCTAGTCAAGTATCCTCAATCCACCCTACTGGGGAAAAGTCATTGTTAGGATGCTTTCTTTTGAATTTATTTTTAGGTTGTCAGTTTGTTTGTTTATTTCAAGTTATTTATTTGTTTGTGTGCTTTTTATTTGTTTTTTCACTTTCTTATTTTTCACTTTCAGCACTATTGCCTCAACTCAGTTTCTATGTGTTTATTGGGTGATTCCTTGCACATTATTGTTGAGTCCATCCCTATTCAAAAATTAACAATGCCATCATAGTTTTTATAATTAGTGCATTGTGTTCAATTATTTATTTGATTAGGAGTCAGTCCTTGTGCACATTTCAACCAATTTCTCATGGTGTTTTATATCATGAGGCATACCAACATGTGCTATAGAAAAAATCATCTTCAAGAAGGTATAAAAGTAATGGATCCACAAAATTTTCTCCTTGGTACCTTGGAAAATCCTTCCACCCATCTTGATCAAATCAACCCATTAACCATTCTAGTTGTATTATTTATAATAAGGATGAACATCTCCTCATTGGTAGGTAAAAATAAATCTTTTCTATTGATCAATATCATTCTTCTATCTCTTTCATCACCTTGCATCATCATATGTTTTATTGTTTGTGGCTTATTTAGTCATTATACCATCACATATATGTTTTCATCCACTCATATTTAATTCATGCAATAGGTTTTATCTTTGATTTATGCTTGTTAATCCACCCTAACTAGGGTAAAACCATATTATACATAATCTTTAGATAATCCATTCCCTCTTAATGATTATAACTATCTATGGGAAAATCATTATTTCAAATTTTATTCTTGATTATAACCACCTTTTAGAAACTCAACATCCTTTTTAAATCAATGCATGTAAACATTTTCTCATTTGGATAAAACTCATCCATGGGTTAGTTCCACCTTTATTCTTTCTTATTTTCAAGGGACTATCCAATAACCAAACTTATGGCCACTCCCTCAAGGGGGAATCATCCTAGGCTTCATAAACATTGTTGGGATTTTTTTTCTTTAACCATCACGTTCTTTTTGGCATACATGCCTTTTCTCATGCTTTGAGAAGACATTGTTGTGCCTATGGTTTTGAAACATCATTCCAAACAAGGGCAAACTGTAGACACCTAATATTGGCCACTAATGGCTTCATATCCAAATTTAGACAAATTATTACCAACCATTGACCATTTATCATAAGAATTTATAAATGTCTCAAATTTGGCTTTATAACCATGCAATAATCAATTTGGCCTATTTATCAATTAAATTAAACAAATGCACCATCAATTAATTAAAAAATGTTCAAAATACTAAAAGATTAATTACCATGTTAAAACAAAGTAAATCCTAATAAAAACCTAATTGAATTCATCCATGAGAAATTAAATCAATTATCAAAAAATAAAATTAAAATATCAATATCATCTTAGAAGTAATCATTACCTTTTTTGAGGTGTCACTTTTAGAAAATATCTAAAAATATATATTTGGAGACCCATGACTTTTTATTGAAAATCATGAATTCTTGACAATGTATAACTCTACTAGAGTTAACTTTAAGATAACTGAGATAAGGATTCAACTAATTCCAAGTTGATTTTAAATTCTAAAAATACATTCCTAAAGCTCTTGATTTAGAGAGCTTGAAACATAGTAGATTTATAATACTAGAGTTGATCCATAAAGAAAATACATAGTGTTATAATGCCAAAGTCAAACCACTCCAATCCAAGAATGGTTCCAATAGGACATGGATATATCCAACCCCCATTGATGAATACCTTTTGAGCACAATTCAAGCAAGCCAATGAACAAATCATTTGGAGCTCTCAAAGAAGGTAACGATTGTTTTTCTTTGCATTTTAATTGGGTTTTAAATTATTGTTTGTTCATTAAGCTCCACCTAAGATTTAGGATTACATATTCTAGTAGGTTAGTGTCTTTATTTCATGGTTTTATGGATTAACACTTGATCTAACCTCATCTGTTTGTCAAATTCCTTAATCATAGCTCTTATAGGTCTCATAGAGACCTATTCACCCATTAAGATCACCCTCAAGCAAAAAATGAACATAGGTCCACTTAGAATTACATAGATCCACTCCTTATATCACCTAGGACATCATAAAATGATCATAGTCAACTTATCTTACCTTTATGTATGCTCAAACAAATCAAACACAGACCTTATACATAGGAACACCATTACCGAATATACACTCAATATTTTAAGCAATGTTCATACTCAAGATAGATTAACACATCTATAAAATACACATAGATCATCCTAAAGGAGTATAAATCATGATCCAATATTCAATTCATAATGAGACATTGATATAGAATTAAAATGAACTCAAACATCATTCTCAGATCACTCACAGAACAAAGTCAAATAAATTATCTACTTTGGAGCACCATAACTATGTCTGTATTCAGTCTCAAATCTTTAAGTCCATATTTTCATATTCACCTTGAAGTCTTCTACCAATTTTATTTTTTTCATGAGAAAATTTGTCTTTTTTTTGAAAGATATTGTCTAAAAACTAGACACTAGTCTTTCCTTTGCAAATTCAAATATTCAAATCTAAACAAGAATAGTTAAACTTTGAATACAATGATCAAATATCATGTACTCACTACTCAGATCAAATTAAAACCACTAATATTATCCAATATTTGTAATATAGGTGACAAGGATCAAAATTTAACCTTTCTCACTTTGACCTCATCTTGTACAATCTTGTAATGTTGACTTTATGCAATTCATCGATCTCTACAGATCAATCAAGTCCTTATCAAGTACCACAAGCCATTTGATCAATATATAAAAGAACTTGCTTACCATTATATCCATATATTTTACCTTTTATCATACATTAAACATCATTCACCTATCCTCATTTTTCTTAACATGCATTATTGATCTTTGATCTGTATAATCACCTATGCACCATTGGATCTTCATTAGGTCTTAAAATTTAACTCTACTAAATAGCTATCACATTGAACCATTTGACTCTATGCACTCCATTTTATATATAAGTATGAACTCCCATGATACATCATATCTTCACTAGGTATAGATATTTAAAATCACAAAAATTGACTATGGGAACCCTATCAATATGCATGAGTAGCTAGTTTTGCACCTCAATAACTTTTTATTTGCTTTGACGTAAGCTCTCAAATTTAGAGCAAATGTTCTCCTTCCTTAGGATAATAAAATAATATGATACACTTCTCTTAGAACTATTTCATGTTGAGATATAATGTCATAAACATTCCTTCTCATCAACATTTTTCATAGATCCAATAATGTCCAAATCTATCTAAGAGGAAAAATTTGTTGCACTTCATCACATGATCTCAAACTTAGCAAAAATGATATTTTTTCAAAACTCAACAAACCAATATGATAAAATTATCTTGACAGCTTCACACATGCAACATATAACACCTTCAACATGATCACTTAACTCTCTTTGCCACACTAAAAAATTGGCTAAGTATGGGAAAACATAATCAATCTACTTGGGATCCTAACTTTGCACATGCATATCTTCTAATGTGATACATCACATGATCTAAAAATTATCAAAAATAAACTAGGTCTAATAATGAATAACCCATATGATCACCTTCTCTTGAAATGTCCACACATGTGAGCTATCACCTCATCAACATGATTAATCAACTCTTTTTGACCATATTGCAAATTTGGCTAAGTATGGGAAAATGGTGAAATCTATCTTAGAAGCCAGCTTTGCACCCTCATATCTTTGACCATGATTCAATGAATGAATTAATATATAGTGAAAAAAAAATAGGGACTATATTGATCACAAACATATGACCAGATCCCCTTGACTCCTTCCCATGTGTCAATGGTGACATCATCAAACTACCAACTAATCTTTTTTACCACTAGACCCAAAGTGTGTAGATGAAAACTATGATCAACCAAATGATATCTAATTATTAAAACAAGATCTCAAAGCATGGATCATATCCTATAGTAAACCTTATACATGATCAATCCTCCATACTCATCCTTGATCCTCTCAAGCTATGTTAATACTGACGATCAACCAACCATACATAAAGTACACTAGAACAAGCAAATTAACCAATTTGTCATTGTCACATAGAATCATATTGCACACTTTATCATTATCATATATAATATTAAGGCACTTACTAAAATCATAAGGGAACCTATATGGTACCACTATGAAATCATCATGACAACTCTCCAACAATCTCCCCCTTTGTCATTGATGTCAACACCTATCAATAAAACAATATATAGCTCACATTCTTCTATCTTTGAAGTACTCCTATAATGGGGAATTTATCCCTAATAGGAAATTTTATCCCCCTTTGATAGAATGAAAAAGTGGGAAAAAATAATCTTGAGGACCTGAAAAGACTAAAAAAATAGGAAAGGACCATCTTAGGAAGATGATACAAACTCCTTACCTTGAGCCACCTTTTATTGTCTTGACAAACTTCCACTTGATCCAAGCCAACACTCTATTAATTCAAGCACTACAACCAATATATAAATAAAAAAAAGAACTAAAATATGATATATATTACCAAGAAACATCTTAGAGGAAATCCCCATAATAATTTTGATACATTTCACCTTTTAAGCATCTTCATATCTCCACACACCATGAAGAACCACCATGTAGGCTTACTAGCCTTCTATCTCAAGAGACTTCCATGAACACCAACTCTATATCTAGACTCTACAAAAGATAATAAACATGTACTAAGCCAACTACCTTTATATACTTACAACTTTCTCTTTTGGATAAAACTGAGTAAAATTCACTTTTATTCAAACTAGGTCTATTTAGCCTCCTTGTAACCCTACCTAAAACTTGCAGACCACACAATTTTTAGTAGATACATATTCAAGACCTATAAATTCATATCTATATAAATCTCATAATCCCCCTTAAGCAAACTAATTTTCATTACCAATATTATCCTCTACAACATACTTCTTTCACAAACCTACTAGCTGATTAACCCTCCATATTAGCAAAAAAATAAATAATATGAGAACAAAAAACCTTAAAATCTATGTGAAACTTTATTTGACCACCCATTTGGACCATTTAACAAATATATAAGTATTAGACATTAAATTTTAAGGTAGACCACTTTTCTAGCATAGCCCAAAACCCTAAAATCTTAAAACAAGCAGGGTCAACAAACCTCCTTCTAGTCAACACACATCTATGAAACATATTACACTCCTAGAGACACCCATCACAAACTTATGGACCAATAACTGATCCTTCATACCTTTGGGAACCTTTAATTCCTATAACCCATTATAGAACCTATAAGCTCTTAAGCACAAATTGGGAAACCTGAGAGCTTAAAAAAACCTTAATTGGCACATACATACCTTTAGACCTCAAAAATATCTATAAAACACCACAAAGAAATTCACAAACCTTTATGATCACCAAAAACTTATTGAAAATGTATCAAATTCATTGAGCCACCTGAAACTACCCATTTTGACTCTGTATTATAGATCCTTTACAAACCTCTAAAATAGGATCATGAAATTATTGCCCCCTTAATCAAGGACCAACTCTAATAAACACTGTCATGTTGAACACACAAACTTGCTTCTACATGTCTTCTTTCTCAAATTCAAATACTCAGTCCTTTGATCTTAGGACCTAACTAATTACAAAGCTCCCCCTAACTTCATGCTTCATTAGGAACATGATATCTTCAATAGGATTTCAAAAACTTGTTTTCACATCTTCTTACTAAATAATATCTGATAGCCACCAAGCTTCCTTTGATTAACAAGTGTCTCCTTAAATCCTAGATAGAAACACCCTCTACACCAAAAATCTCTACCATGGTGTGTAACAAGGAGTTACCCACAACTACTTATATTCCTGCTCTTCCTTGCTCATCTAATATTTATAGTTTTTCTTTTTCTTATTATTCTTTGGCTTAGGAGAAACAACTTATTTTTATATATCACTCTCTTTTTCTTCTAAGATAGAATTGATAACACATGTTGACAACACAGATTCATGACATACATTTTCATCTAAAGAAACCATCTGACTAATTCAAATATTCAAACTATGCATTTTGGTAGGAATTATCCAAATTCAAATTTTATGAACCATTAGACACACTAAAATCCTCCAATGGACTAACCTATTCTTTATATGAAACTTTCTTAGTAATAACAAGATGTTCACTTAGATCTATACACACTTCAAAACTATCTTGCTATGCCCTTAACCTTTGGTATGTCTTGGGATATGTGTGGTTGACTTATGGCTTACATAACTCTTTTATATTCTTGTTACATTTCTCTATGTTCTTAGTTAGGTTGGCCTATGGAATAACCATGGCGTAGTAGACAATATATAATAGGTAGTGTTTAGTATTTGATCATCATGTTAAGTATTATGTTCTCAGTGCATTATTGTGGAGGTTACCCCCTCGAAGTGGATTTATTATATTATCTAGTATTCTGCTCTATTATCAATTATTGCTATGTGATCTCTCATATTTTTTTATTGTATTTGATATAAAATCATTATGTGTGAACATCTAAGTAATTTCATTACAAGTGGTATCAAAGCTTCGATTTGGGAAAGTTTCCTATGGCATTGTTTTTTTGGATTTGGTGAGGTGTGACTTCTATGAGGGGAACGAGTAAAAAAACATAAATTGCAATATGGTAAGAATTATTTTTTTCTATTAATGTGGTATTGTTCAAATTTTTTTTTTGAAAAAAAAAACTAAGAAAAAGGTCCTTGTTCAAAATTCTTTTTTGAAAAAAAAATACTAAGAAAAAGGTCCAATAATTTTTCTTTTTCACCTTACACAATTGTAGTCATTGGATTCATGTTGACAAGATGATCAAAATGGTATATTCCACCAATATACTTTTTTATGCCATAATTATTTACCCTAGTGCACAAAGGTAGTCATTAGATTCATCTTGGTGCAGAGATCATAATGGTACCATCCCTTGGTACAATTTTTCTAGGGAAGAAACCCTCCTAGGGTTTTTATATGGTCGGTCCTTCTACATGGGGATGAAATTGGGGGCAAGAAACTCCTAAGACTCCTATAATTGACATGGAATCTAGAACTTTCGATTCATTGATCTATCAAATTCAAGCTGACATAAAGGGCTTGGTATGGCATGATGAATTTGTTATAGTTTAAACTAATGTTTTAGGGATGCACAGAGAGATTAATGGGGTTCGTAATCAATTGAATTAGATCACTACTTCATTAGCTTCTATTTCATCTCAATTACAATAAAACAACCATCTACTTCATCATTTAGGTCCTCCTCATCTCAACACTAACAACTCCAATTCCAGTATGAAACTAATGTTTCCCAAAGTGTAAATACATAAGTTTTATGGTAAGGATCCTCTCACTTGGATTACCCAACTTTAGAATCTATTTGATCTAAATCAAACTCCTAGTTCTCAGAAGGAGATAGTGGCATCTCTATATCTGGAACTTGAGTAGTTCATTTGGTATCACTATTTATATGCTCAAAATAAAAATAATGGTCTACTATTACATGGTATATTTTCATTGGTGAGTTTTTGGCTCATTATTAGAATAATTTCTATGATAACTAATTCATCTAGTTAGCCAAACTATGACAAATAGGAACTATGAAGGATTATATTCATCAGTTTTAGAATCTATCCTTACAGGTGGAAGACATCACTAAGGAAAATTTGACTGATCTATTTTTTGGTGGTCTCAAATATAGCATAAAATTAGAGGTTAAAAATTTTAAACTATCATCTATATCAAAAGTTATCCCACAAACATGCATGGTAGAGGAAAAAGAGATGGTCAAATGGAAAACATTCACTACTAGTCATGATCACACCTTTCTAGCACCATATTATCCTCAACCCACCAGATTGACAACTTGACAAATTAAGGATAAGTGAGCTAAAGAGTTGTGTTATGGTTTTGATAACAAATGGAGCAAAGACCATCATTGTTCTAAAAAGAAGCTATTTTACATTGAAGGTGCCAATGAGAATGATAATGACAAGGAGGCATTTGGTGAGGATGAAGAAGGTCCTAAGGAGGAATTTGAATACTCTCAGCTTATTATTTCTTATCATTCCCTTTTATGGATTAGTACTTCCCAAACTCTTAAGGTGGTGGGTCTCTTAAAAAATATAAAGTCATTATTTTGATTGATTCTAGGAGCACACACAACCTCAACAATAATAAGTTGGCTACTCACTTGAACTATTTCATTTATCCCACTCCAAAATTTTAGGTCATGATTGTAGATGGTGGTACTTCAGCTACTCAAGAAAATTTCATAGTATTAAGCTAGCCATGGGAGACTACTTGTTAGATTGTCTTATGTTTTCTATTCCCATAGGGGGAGCTGAAATTGTTCTAGGAGTATAGTGGCTCACCATTTTAGGCACTATTAAAATGAATTTGTAGGAATTACTGATAAATTTTCATTCTAAGGGAAGGACATTTGAGATAATATTATTAAGGGATAAATATCCATAAATTGTTAACTCCCATCAAATGAAAAATTGTATGAAAGGGTGCTAAAGGATTTGTACCTCACATGTTTTCCATAGAAGTTCATCCAACTCAGCCATCTACACCTCCTAATCTGTAATAAGTTATTGATGTGTATTGATTTATTTTGGTGACATGTTGAAAGGAATTCCACCTAGCCACATGCATGATCATTCTATCAAACTTATTATTAGTAGTACACCACCTAACATTAGGCCATAAAGATATCCCTATACCTAAAAAAGGGAAATTGAAAAGATGGTATAATAAATTTTGGATGTAAGAATCATTTTCCATAAATAAAGTTAATATTATTTACCAGTTGTCATGGCACAAAATAAAGATGACACTTGGAGGATGTGTCCTGAATATAGGGAACTCAATAAGTATAGTATCAAAGATAGTTTCCTATTCATGTCACTGATGATTTACTAGATGAGTTAAATAGTGCTCTTTATTTTACCAATTTAGATTTGCATTCTAGTTATCATCAAATCTAGATCTATGATGAAGACATACCCAAAACTACTTTTAGGACTCATGAGGGCCATTATAAGTTTTTTGTTGTGCCTTTTGGGCTAGTAAATGCACCATCTACCTTTCAAAGTTTGATGAATACTTTTTTAGGTCATTTTTGAAAAAATTGCTCTGGTATTTTTTGATGATATCCTCATTTATAGTAAAAAGTGGGAAGATCATTTGCACCATGTTAAATAGGTACTCTCAATTTTGGAATAACATCAGTTACATGCCAAACCTTCCAGATGTATTTTTGGAGCTTGTGAGGTTGAGAATTTGGGTCATCTAGTTTCACATACAAGAGTACAAATAGATCCTTAAAAAATCCAAGTAATGGTGTATTGGCCAATTCCTAAGACACTCAAGCAAGTAACAAGATTTCTAGGGATAACTGGTTAAGGTTTGTAAAAAATTATGGTAGCATTATAACCCCACTTACATCTTTTTTGAAGAAAGACTCCTTTTAGTGGACTAATACATCTACCAGGGCAAGTAAACAATTGCAAGTGGTGATGTGTACCACTCTAGTGTTGGCTACTCCTAATTTTTCCATAACTTTTATGGTTGAATGTGATGTATATGGGTATGGTATCAGTGTTGTACTCATGCAAGAAGTTATACCACTTACATTTAAAAGTTGACAACTAAAAGGTAAAAATTAGCACAAGCCCATTTATGATTTTGAAATAGTTTACAAGAAAGCCAAGGACAATATAGTGGTAGATGAACTATCTAGGAAATATGAATTAGTTGAGGACTTTCTATATGCTATGATCATTTTGTAGTCAGATTGACTAGAGGAAGCATGATCAAAATGGGAAAGAGATAGTGTTACCCATGATTTGATTCAAAATCTTCAACAAGGTTTGGGTGGATTTGAAAATTGTACATGGAAGGATGATGTATTATGGTTTTAATAAAGATTATACCTATGTAATAATTCTCTTCTTAAACAAAAAATCCTTTAAGAACTTCATGCAACTCCAATTGGGGGTCATTCAAATTTTTTGAAAACCTATCATAGAATCAAGTAGGATTTTTTTTGGGAAGGACTCAATGGGGATGTCTAGAAATATGTGGTTGAATGCATGATCTATCAACAAAATAAAGGAGAAACCATCAAAACCCTAGGTATTTTGAAACCTTTATCTATCCCAAGCCAATGTTTGGAAGAGGTGTCTATGGATTTCATTATATGGTTATAAAGATATAATGGTCAAAATGTTATCATGGTTATAGTAGATCATCTCAATAAGTATGCTCATTTTTGTTTTTTATCACAACCATTTGTTGTTAGTACAATAGCATCTACTTTTTTCAATATAGTTCATAAATTGCATGATACCCCTAAGATCATTATTAGTGATCGAGATCCCATCTTCACTAGTAATTTTTCGACTGAGTTATTTGCATGTTTGGGCACCTAGTTGGCTCATAGTTCATCATATCATCCTCAATATAATGGAAAAACTAAGGTAGTGAACAAATATATAAAATGATATCTCTATTGTTTTCTTTCTGATAAACAACATAAATGGGTTCATTAGTTGTCACTTGATGAATGGTGGTATAATAATTATGTTTAAATTCATTCCAAAATGTCTCCATTTTTAGCATTATATGGATACCACCCACCATTTATCACTTCAACCTTTAAGGTCCATCCTAAGGTTCATGCAGTTGAATAACATATTCACCATCAATAAGAGGTCCTTGTCAATTTGCATGAAAATTTAGCCATGGCCCAGAATTGCATGAAATAATATGAAGATCAACATATAAGTGAGAGGAACTTTGACATTAGTGATTGGGATTTTATTCACTTATAGCCATACAAGTAGATGTCCTTGAATCAATATAAAAAGGATAATAAGCTATCCCCAAAGTATTATGGGCCTTATCAGATCTTGTAAAAAATTGGTAGTGTGGCCTACAAGTTAGAGTTTCCTTCTTCCATTCGTATACATCCAATATTTCATGTATTATGCCTAAAAAGGTCATTGGACATAATTATTTACCCAAACTAAGTTACCAAAATTATATAATGAAGGAAGACTTGTTCTTTATCCTGAGGTGATCATTCAAATGTACACTAATTAGTTGTGGTCTCGAGTGATTAAGGAGTACTTGATCAAATGGAATAATCTACCTTGTGAAGATGTTACTTGGGAGGATGAATCCTCTATACAAAAACATCTAGAGTTGACTCAATGTTGAGGACAATGTTGTTTGGAAGGGGAGGAGCATACTACACCCTTAACCTTTTGTGTGTCTTGGGATATGTGTGGCCAACTTATGGCTTACATAACTCTTTTAGATTCTTGTTACATTTCTCTATTTTCTTAGTTAGGATGGCCTATGGAATAACCATGGCTAAGTAGAATATATATAAGAGGTAGTGGTTAGTTTTTTTATCATCATGTTAATTATTCTACTCTTAATGAATTATTGTAGAGGTTTCCCCCTCAAATATGCTTTACTATACTATACAATATTCTTCTTTTCCATCAATTATTGTTGTATGATATCTCATATTTTCTTATTATATGTGATATGAAATCATTTTGTTCAAACATCCAAGTAATTTCATTACATAGACTTAGGTAGTACCTTGGTCTTCTCATTCAACTTGGTTTATTTATTTTAAACATGAGTAAACTTTTGATTTTCCTTTTTTAGATGGATAGTTGACACATTCTCTACTTTAGATTTGTCAATAGAAACTCTTGACTTTCCTTTATTTATGATTCTTTTTATACCTTAGAAAATAATCCATCAACACTCTTTTGACACAATAGGATTAATCTTCTTAATCTTTACTACCTCAGGTATCCATACCATAATTTTACCCTTCTTTTCTTCTATAGCTATCTTACCTACTTGATCCTTAAGCTTATTTTGATTTACATCATAACCTTCTAGATCAACTTTCTTATTAACCTTTGGACTAGTGTGATTATCATTTATAATCTTTAGTTTCCATACCCAAATTTGTCCTTTCTCAAATAATCTAAGAGCTCTATTTCTCTTATTTTTATTTGGGAACTTATTCAACATGTTCTTGTAATAACTAGAAATTTGACCAAATCTATAACATTATAAACAAATAAGATCTTTCATACCTTTTGGTTGATGATTATTGTGATCTTTCTTTTCTATCTAGATAAATGACAATTCCTCTTGTATCTTCTTGATATTTAATTCCTTATTTGTAGTAGTAGGCAATCCACCTTGATCAAGATTATCCTTCAAAGTCTTTGGTCTCAGCACCATTGAGTGATCTTTAGGAGAAAAATTATTCTTCAAACTATTCTTGTAGAATCTAGCAATATGTCCTACTTTATTGTAACTATATCAAATAGTATCAATTAACATACCTCTTGACTAATTTGAGTTAAGTCTTATCCATGACCAATTGCTCCTTCTTCTAAGGTACCATGTGAACTCATTTTTAGAGATCATATTTATAAAATCTTTTTCCCTATAACCATATTGATAGCAAAGATGACACTAGACATAAAAATTACTAGCAAACCTTATTGCATTGGGATATCTAACTAGTCTTCTTTCATTTTTCTTGCCCTGATTTGACTTCTTTTGATCTTCTTTAAACATGTTTATCTTGAGAAGAAATTGTTCATGTTCATACTTCAATAAATCTAGCTTGGTTTCTAAATGAATGCACTCATCCTCTTTTAAACTCAACCTTGTCTTGGAATCTTATATCTAAACCTTGAGATCATTGATAACACTCTCATCTACTTTGGCATCTTTCTTCAAAGTACATATTTATTCTTTAAGTGCCTTTATCACATCCTACCATTGTTGATTTTATTTCTTCATCTACTTATCCATATTTTTTAATAACTTAGGATCACCCTCAAGATTTTAATATTGTATATATGACTCACTCTAATACCAATTTTTAGAGTTACAATCATTGAGAGAGGGGGGGGGTGAATCAGTGAGCCTAGATATTTCAACTTTATTTCCAACTTCAATTCTAATATTTATAATTCCTTAATAAATTACCATACGCATTAATGAAGTATACACATCATTCATAGTAATGTGTAAGAAATAAAATACAAGATCAGGCACAAAACACATAACATATATGAGAAACCCTCTTGGAGAATAAAACCCACTAGAACCTATAATTAGACTACTATCATATGCAATAAGAACCAATTCATACTAGTTGCAACTAATCAAGGAACTACAATCCCTATTTAGTGACATCATAATCCCACAAGGTGTTACCACACTTATGTAGCTAAGATACAATAGTAACTAAACCTTTATCAAGGTTTACCTTGTAAGGAACCTATAATAACCTTTAGATGTTGAACACCCACAATAACACCTATGAACACATCTACCTTTGAATTGATGTTTTCAATACTTGATGATGGAAATATGATTATAAATATATCAATGTATCCAAATCCACATTTTGGATCACACAATACTTCCTATTGATCAAACCACATTAAATAATTAGTTAAAATTACATATCCCAAATATCCATACCGTTCAACTTTATACACTCATTGCATCCTACATAGTAACAACTTTATCATAGCTTCAATAACATGACTAGATGGTCATATAAACTATCCATATTGTGATTATTATCTAAAACTAACCACCAAGTTATCACAAACACAAAAAATCCTTTTCTCATTCTCAAGACATCCAAAACATCCTTTTGGATCACTCTAGGCCTCTTCTCTCATGCTCACCCTATAATAGCACTATTCTACCATTAAAAACATGACCTATAGGTCATACTCATATTTATAAAACTAATCTAATCCTTAACTCATCCTTCAGGCACTCTATGCCTCCTTCACTCCACAAAGCACATACAAAACTCTCTCAATTCACTCCTTAGTCTCACTCATACAAGTCTAGAACCCAATATCTTTGGTTCTTTTCTTTATAGAGCAATCTTGATCAACACCATCTTGGTTGGACATTAGGTGTATTTTAACCCTTAATAAATATATCATATTAATATGAGGATCAATAAAATCTACATTGGTTGGCCATGGCACCTATGAGTCACCCTTAAGCAATTACACCTTTTAACAAGGCACTTGTAGCTCTTGTATGTATCATAGAGACTTGTTCACCCATTAGGCTCACTTTCAAACAAAAAATGAACATAGGAACACTTATAAATACATATATCCACTCCTTATGTCCCCTAGGACATACTAAAATGATCATATTCAACTTATCTTTCCTCTATGTATGCTCAAACAACTCAAACACAAACCTTATACATAAGAACACCATTATTGAATATACAATAAATTTTTTAATAAATGTTCATACTCAGGATAGATTGACACATCTAAAATATCTAAATAAATCATATTTATGGATTCTACATCATTATACAATAGTTAATTCATCATGATACTTTGATACAACATCTAAACAAGCTCAAACATCCTTCTTGGATCACTCATAGAACATAGTCAAACAATAAATCAACTTTGGAGCACCATAACTATGTCTATATTCACTTTTAGATCTTCAAGTAAATATTTATAGATGTGACTTGAAGTCATATACCACTTTTATTTTTACTTCATGATAAAATTCATCTTCTATAAAACGTTATGGTATAAAAACTAGACACTAGTCTTTCCTTTTCAAATTCAAACATTCAAATCCAAATGGTCACAATTAAACTTCAAATACAATGCTTGAATCTCATTTACACATTGATAATATCAAATTCACACCATTTATATTGTATAATATTTAACATATAAGCATGAAGGCTTAGTCATTAAACCTCTATCACTTTGATCTCATGCCATGTAATCTTGAAATGTTGACTTCACGTGCTTTGTCGATCTCCATGGATCAGTCAGGTCCTTGTCAAGCACCACACACCATTTGATCAATCTATACAAACAATTACTCACCATTTTATATATATCCTATACCTTTTATCATATATTAAACATGATTCACCTATCCTTAATTCATTTAACATGATTTGTTGATCTTCAATTTGTATGATCACCTATGCATCATTAGATCTTCATTAGGTCCTAAAATTTAACTCTACTAAACAAATATCACATTGACCCATTTAAATATATGCACTCTATTTGATCCGTAAGTATTAACTCCCATGAACCATTAGATCTTCACTAGGTCTAGATCTGTAACATCAATCAAATTGACTATGGGAACCTTGTCAATATGCATGAGCAGCCATTTTTGCTCCTCAATAACTTATTTTGTGCTTCAACGTAGGATCTTAAATTTGGATCAAATGATTTCATTAATTAAGAGAATATAACCATATGACACATTAATCTTATAAATATCATGCATGTGATATATAATGTCATAAACATGCCTCTTCATTAACTTCTATCATAGAGCCAATAATGTCCAAATCTCCCTGAGAGGTCAACTTTGAGTAACAATAAATTTTGTCACACTTCATTGCATGATCTCAAACTTAGTGAAAATTATATATATTAAAAACTAAAAAAACCCATATGATTAGAATATATTTATACCTTCACATATGAAATCTATAACACCTTCAATATGCTCACTTGGTTCTTTCTACTACACTATAAAATAATATATGGGAAAACACAATCAATTTGCTTGGGAGCCCAACTTTACACATGCATATCTTCTAATGTGCTACATCACATGATCTAAAAATTAGTGAAAATAAACTATATATAATAACAAATAAACCCATATGATAAAATTATATTTAAATGTCCACATGTGTGAGATCTAACCTCATCAACATGCTTACTCAACTCTTTTTGACCATATTACAAATTTGGCTAAGTATGGAAAAATAGTGAAATTTGTCTTAGAAGCCAAATTTGCACCCTCATATATTTTATCATGATTTGATGCATGAATTAAGATATAGATCATAAAAACTAGGTTCTATAGTTATCATAACCATATGCTCAACTCCCCTTGACTCCTTCCCATGTGGTAATGGTGACATCATCAAAACTACCAACTCATCTTTTTTGTCAGTGGACCCAAAGTGTCTAAATGAAAACTATGATCAACTAGATGAATTATAAATGTATACACACACTCTCAAAGTATGGATCATATATTATAGGACCCATTGAATATGTTAAATCCTCCATACTCATCCTTGATCCTCTCAAACTATGTTAATATTGAAGATCAACCAACCATATATAAAGCACACTAGAACAAACACATTGACCACTTTTTCATTGTTACATAGAAGCATATTGTAAACTTTTTAATTTTCATATAGACTATTAAGGTACTTAATATAATCATCAACACACCTCTATGACACCAATATGACATCATCATGATGAATCTCCAACACTTTTCCTCAAATATCTCCAATTAGGTTCTTATTAGGGTTTTAGGAAGGTTTAAGAGTGTTTAGGACTCTTAATGATGATTAATACAGGTTAGGTCCTAACCTATGAACTAATTACACTAATTTCATGTATAAAAAACTATTCACCTCTCCTAAAGTGATCATATTCCCATACAGAGGTTTTGTATAGTTATGATCATGTGAAAATGTTCCTCAAGT
This sequence comes from Torreya grandis, assembly GCA_037957365.1. Taxonomy (NCBI): domain Eukaryota; kingdom Viridiplantae; phylum Streptophyta; class Pinopsida; order Cupressales; family Taxaceae; genus Torreya; species Torreya grandis. The sequence goes on from JARHVA010006547.1 coordinate 726,748, forward strand.
GAGAATCATGCTTTATAGACAACCTCTGAGTGTTTGTAGGCTAGAATGGGTTATTGTAGCAACTCTCCTATAACCCAAAGTGATAAAATAGTTCTCAAGAAACATTAGGACCTATTTCATGAAGGTTTGAAGTAACCCTTCAATCTCATTTTTCCCTCTACTCTACCTTCAAGTGTCATTGTCTCAATGGAGGAGTTAGGAAAACATGTCTAATTATAGGGTCTCTAAGTTTTGGCCCTAACCTAGGGTTTGTGAGGAACCTCTCCACTATTTTCATCATTAATATCATCTCTAAGGTTCCTTAGAGTAATAATGTTGGCTTGATTAATCCATTGACCTTATTTTTCATGCATATAATCTTTCATCTAAACACCTAGGTATCTTTGCTTGAATATATAGTCTTGGATTCTCCTTTATATGACTATTAAAAGATTATTTGGGAATTTTAAGACCCACTCTCTCTCTCTCTTAAATCTCATGATTATACATATACTTTTCAATTCCTTGATTTTATGCTAAAATTAGCCTTCTCAAGCCTAGTCTATACAACATGATCCCTACACATGTCAACCAATAGGTTATTTTGATTCTTAAAATACCTAAGGGTATGTAAGGGACCATTTCATAACTAAACAATTCCATCTAGATGTATTTTGGGGAAAAAATCCACCATCAAGTACATATTGACTAATTTGACCACAAGTCAAATTAGGTCAACCCCTTATATAGTCAAACTTGTTATAGGGGTCTTGTAAGGTGTAAAATGTGTCCCATGGTCTTTAATGAGGTCAAAAATTTGTGTTTTAGCTTTGTCATATTTTTATAGTTTGTCCTATGTCATTCTAAATTTGCTTTTGGGTCATTTATTAAACTTGCACAAGTTTCCCATAGAGGATAGGTGTTCTAAAAGCATATTAAACATTCCCCATGTTACAATATGTTATAAGAGCTATTGTAAAATTGATAAATTGTAGGTGTAAACTCAAAACAAGAATATCAGTGGGATAAATGGTAGTTTTCAATTGTTGTACAACTTGTATAACACATTTAGCATGTGGGATAAATTTAAGAGTGTATATTGTCATTATTATAGTTAAATTCCATGCTTTAATAGCTTTGACATGTCCAAAAATTACAAAATCATTCTATCTTTCCTATCACTCTCTAAGACAAGCCAAAAAGGTCAACCGGTCAATGCTTTGTATAGAAAGGAGGATGTGAGATAGAAAAAATGATTTAAAGGGATGATAGTTACTTTAAATTCAAGGTAATAGTTTTAGTTTTGGTTGTTTTTGATATATGAACTATTGATATGAGTGTTAACTCCTCTTTTCTACCTACACATCCCCATCACCTCATTCTTTCTTCCCTATCTAGATTTATATGAGAAATTAAAATGATATACATGTTCTAAAAGGACATGATAATTCTTATCACATGGTTTTCACATGTAAAGGCCAAGGAATGAGCAAGAATACCTCATTTTTCTAGTTGAAGATGCATTGAGGTCTTCAGACATTGTTTCATCATTTGCAAAATTTTCTCTATCTTTTATTGGTCTCAAATCAAAGGATACATGTTGTTTCCACTTTATCATTTCATGGTGATCAATTATCCTTTGATGTTTTTGTCTCAAGATTATTCTATATGGAGTGGAGAGACCAATACATAAACACAATCATGTTTCTTTATTATTATCACCTACAATCAAGTGTAAAGGATCCCTAATCAGTCATGTTCATGACACATGAAGGTTTCAATACGGTAAGGGGTTTATATAGTGAAAATAATAGGATTGAGTATTTCAAATAGATAAATATTGGTTATCATATATAGTACACCACACACAATCTTATATGTCTACACCTATAGGTAGTATATAGTGGCATGAGATCAATCCACAGAGGTTTAAGAGTATTGAGGTGAAAATGGTTGAACTCATTTGAAATCTTCATTGAGATATAGGAGAATTGTGAAGACCATTATGAATATTATGAGGTCATTTTGTGTAGAAAATTTTAATTTCAATGTTTTCAAGTTAGGAAAGTTGTATTTGAGACACTTTACCTTAACATCTCTGAATCACATTTTGCTCATACCCTTGGTCCTTCCATAGTAGAGTGTTTTGAGGAATGGAAAGGTCTTATAGTTTTTCTCATGTAGCCCAAACATATGGGAAATTATTTGATAAAATAAAATGGTTTCTTGATCAATAAATTATGATGTTTTAAGGGTTTCTAGCTCAAGTAGGTTTTGACATGAGACACTCAGTAAACACTATGATAAAAGGACTAAAAACAACCTAATTTGGAGTGACCTATAATAGTGATTAGAAATATGGTCTCTAGGCATAAGAATAAACTCGTACATATATGTAATGTTATAGTAACCTCAAGAAGGAAATAAAAGGATTTGAAATACAATGGTCATACATATGTGATCTCCTATAAGAGTCCCTTTTTCTCTCAAAATGTCATTTACAGTCTAAATGCAGACTCATTCTAGTGTCAAAACAAAGGTAGTTTAGATGTGAGCATAAAACCTAGGCATGAGATGAGTTCAAAAAATTGTGAAATGATCTTAGATATTTCAATAATAATATATTCATGAAACACAATGTTCTCAACATCCTACAGAAATCTCATTTGCCTAAGAATATACACCTATAGTCAACATAGTCCTCAGACTAGCCTAGGTAAATGAGGGAGATAGTTTGGAAAGTTGGCAGAGGTGTATGATAGATAGATCATACTAAAACCACTTTCAAAATTTTAAGGTAACATTCCAAATTTATCTCAAGAAGAAAATATCAAAACCTATAACCACCATCTTGAATTTTCTCAAAACCCTATCAGACTTGCACAATTAGCCCCATAAGTCTAACTAGAAGATTTGAAAAGTTACATACCTTGAAAAGGTGATCAAGAACTGATATTTGGTGTAAAATGTGCTCATGATATAATATAACCTTTCATATCCTTAGTTTGGCTAGTCAAATATGGGATATGCCCTATGTTTTGTCTCAGATAGAGGGCACTTTTAGAGTGAGATGACTATAAACATAGGGTGTGAATGACGAAAAACATGTGATGAGGATTATGGAAACATTTTATAAAGGTGTGACAAGTTGAATTAGAAGTGAACAAGTGTTAATATTAATTCATAACCATTAAGACCACTCAGAGGTGGTCATGTATATAAAGACATAGGTTAGGCATATTAGGCATATAACTAGACCTAATCCCTAAAAGGGTCTAAATTCATTCACTTGACCATGGAACCTTTCTAATCCACTTATAAGCCCTAAAGGATAGGTATAAGGTTTATTGAAGCCATAATTTTTAGGAAACCACTCAAAGTGGTCACTTTTGGCCTAAAACCATGATAGGTGTACCCAATTTGCAAGAGAAAGATTGATAGTCCATTTTCAAACACTCATATCTATATGGACACCAAACATGAGACCTCAAGCATCTAGGGGTAGCTAGGGAGGGTCCTATACTCAATATTTTTGGAATTATTTTAGGGTTTAGATTTAATGTTTTTATGAACTATTATTAAGAACCAAAACTTGCTAAAACCCTATTTAAGACTTGATGAAGGGAATATCACTTGAGATTCATTCAGGTAGGGGTAGTTTGGCCTTGAAAATGTTTTAAAACTTTTGAATACTCTCTTAGTCTCCTAGACATCAAATTGGTCTATACCTTACTTATACAGACAAGCTAAATTTAGGGTTTTTTACAAGTTTTTGATTGTTTTACAAGTACAAAGGAGCTTTGATGGATGAAAACTATTTATGGATGTCTATAGGGACTTATTATAAATCCTTATGCTTACCTATCCCTTAAGTTAAGATAAAAAATACCTTTGATACACATTTCATTTTAGGCAGTCTTGGATAGAAATTGAAAAGAATATGTGACTACCTAGTTAGAGGATGAAAAGCTTGTTTTTAGATCTTTTTAAGGCCTATTTCATGGAGTATAAGGTATAATAACCTTGAATAAGTGTCTTAACACCTGTTCCATGGATTTTATTTAGAAACAGAAGGTTAACTTGATGAAAAATGTGAAGAAAGAGGCATAAAAGACTAATTAATAACTATAGATGGTGAGTAATAGTGTCATTAAGAAGGCTATTAGCTACGGAGACATATGACAACTGACAGACCTTGTTTTCAACCTCCCCAAGACAATGCATATGTGTCAAGTCTTCCTAGTTTAGTTTCAAGTGGTCAAGAAATGCTTCATTATGAAGGTAGTTTCAAGAAGGCTTGATGAAGGTTTCTATGCCATTTTTGAGGAGTTTTTCATGCTTCATATGTACACTTGTCCAAGAATACCTTTATTGTATATTTCAATCTCTATCCTCCTATAATGTATCTAATTCTTAGAGTTTGAGAGTTTTTATTGTGACCTTTGAGATTCACTTATTCTCTCTCCTCTCACATGATCTATAAATGCAACCCATTTTGGCTTTTGTAATATAATACATGTATAGTATGGACAATCCCTACTATTTTAAGTAATGATGTTTGCCTTTGAATAAATATTTGAAAGCTAGTTTTGATTTTAAAATCCCTTGTCTAAGTGTGTGGAGTAGTGAAAAAGTTAAATGATAAGTGTTAATCACCTATCATTGCATTTATATTACTCTCTCATATTGTATGAAATAAATTCATTCTCTAACATGTCACATAAAGTGTAGCCAATGTATTTGTCTATCTCAAAGTGTAAGAAGTGACATTAGTGTCTAGGATTAGAACTTTTATCCTTTCACTTTGAGAAGTGTAGTACATATCATATTTATGTTTAAAATACTTATGTTGGAGTACCCTATAGGTTTTAAGCCAATCTTATGAACAATATTTCATAGTGAAGGTCATGGTAGTCTAGTGGATATCAATTTGGTGTATCACCTTATTATAATATGTTATTTTCATGTTACTCTCTATCTGTTTTCATCTAGCCAAACTAGTAGTATAGGTGATAGGATATCAAATTCCAATCTTGGGAGATATCCCTTAAGCCTAGAGGTTTACCTATGATATAGACAACCCACATGCCTAGAGGTAATCCAATGTTGACCAAATCTTAATGTAGGCTTGAATAAGCATCTCTAGGGTACAATATTTGGTGACAATAGTTATGGCATGACCAATGAGAAAATTATCTCAAAGACATATTATCGAGGTGAATGATGGTCTTCATAACATCAAAACTACATATGGAACACTACTTAGCATTTGGTGACTCCATTCAAGGTAATATCTCATTTTAGACAAAGTTTTATGAGTTATTTGTTCATACTTCATGATCTTTACCATGTCAAATTCTAGTAGAGGTATCAATCCTATACACCCACTCTTTCAACTTGAACTTCCTCTTAAAGTTCAACATCCTCAGCTTATCTTTTCCTTTGAAGAATAAGAGGACTTTGCAAGCCAAGAAGATCAAGAGAGTAAAGAGGAACTTGAGGACAACATGAATAGGTGGCATTCCTTCCCAACCTTAAATAATAAAAATACCATACACCTCAATACATATGATGATATACCACACAATTCTACCAAAAGTGTTCCCACTTTCAATGGGGAAGGTCATGTCACCCCTAGTGAGCATATTAGGGACATCTCTAACTTTTTTAGTTCTCACAATGTCATTAAAGTCAATATTTCAATTAGAATACTTGTCATTTCCCTCATAGGGAAATCACTTGACTAGTATAAGACATTTCCTAGAGGGTGCATCACCACTTAGGATGATTTTGAAGAGTTATTGACTTCAAGGTTTGAAGACAAAAGTGAACACACATCACTCATTCATCATCTCAATGTAATTCAAAGGGGTCCTAAGGAGATAATGCATGACTTCAATGAGAGATTTAAAATAACTTAAACTAGGCTACCTCCTTCCATGAGACCACATGCAAGCTTTGTATTCCCTATATATCTAAGGGCTATTGGAACTAACATAGCCATCATGTTGTAGTCCATGGGTGGTTACACATTACCTAAATCTTATGATTTTGAAATTTGATCTAGAGGATTTTTAATTCATCAATCTTCATCACTCATTTGAAAAAGGTAAGATATGGAGACCCTAGCTGGTAGGATCCACTCTTGTTTTAGAAGGGGATCTAGCCACCATGATATATTAATGTCATTTTAATATGTCCAATTACATTATAGTTTATACCACTTTATTTTTGTATATCTTATGTTAACAAGTGGTAGGTGGAAGATAATATTATGTGGTGATATTTGATAGGAACACATGGTATTCATGATGTTACCATATGGCCTTCCAACAATTTCTCCATACTTTCCAAGTCACTTATGCATGACAAGTTCAACTACACAACTCAAGTTGTTATTCCAAGTCTCTATCCAAGTTCGAGCCAAGTCATAATCTAGTTTAAGACAATGTTCAATAATATTTAGAATCAAGCCAACCCAAGATAGCTAAGAAACAAACTCAAGTTCTATATTGACGAGATTAAGTTTGAATTATGCCATAAAACCAACTCCATGAATAAATAATGAGTAGTTTCCATCTAAAATGTCCTATCTAACAAAAGGGAAAGATACGCGGATGAAGACACAAGTCACATAATAATTCTAACCTATTTAAAGGATTATAATTCTCTTATCCCATGTATGTGGGATTTTTTATTATTCAAAGAATTCCATGCCATGATATAAGGTTTGAACACATGACCTTTCATCATAAGTTTATGACTTGGATCAAATGCATCAGTGAGACATGTTATTTTCAGTTAGATGGCTGAGCCTATGGGGATTGGCCATTTCACCTTTTGGTAAAGCCATTAAACTATGTCTAGGTGGACAGGTATACGAGTTTTTTATGTCTTGGATAGACATGATGGAATATCTCCTTTACATAGTCTTGAATAGGGATACCTTTGCGTATTAAAAAGCCATTAGTACTGGGCAAAGGGCTGAGCCAAGAAAATTAGGTGGTATTAGATTATGTATGGATTTGAATCCATGGAAGACATAAAATTTTAAGGAGGTAGACTATGATAAAATAGATCTGAGTGAAGAGTGAATAGAAAGTATGTTAGAGTTTTTTTTAATATCAGACCAAACCTACAAAAACATGTCTTCTCTTTGGAGAATATATAGGTGTTTATCTTATTTGGAAAAGGTAGTTATATAATGCATGTAAAATAGGATATAATTGAGAGGACAAAGCATGTTTTTATAAGGTTGATCTATGAATGAAGCTATGTAGATGTGTAGGCATCAATTTTTTTAGAAGGCAAGCCCACAACATATAGAAAAGGGACATTTTGAGCCAAATTGAGAAGGTATTGGCGTCTTCAATTTTTGAAGGCCATGAGAAAATGACCCAAGTCATTGACTATTTTAATACATGGATCAAATGGTAAATGGTTTATTTGGTAAAAAAAATAGTTATGAATGTAGGGTAGAGCCATCCTATATATTGCAAGTTATTAACTCAAATTTAAGTGTAGGTGAATGATGCAGATTGAGGCATGACTGTATTAGTGAAAATATAGGTATCGATGGCTAATATGATTTCATCCATTTGTATGGAAGAGCCCAATCCATTTTGGTGTTTAAGAATCAATTTAGTATAGATCATTACCCAGAAGGTATGAATATATATCATATGTATGCATTGAGCTTATAGGTAAGAAAGGTATTATAAATAAAAATTCATGGGATTCAAACCTTTGACCCATGGTATAAAAGGATAAGTTTTTAGCCATTTTATCATGATATTAAAAGATAAATGATTATGTGTGATTATAATTTTATAACACACAGAGATCTGACTGTATCATTATTTGATGCCTCTATTTTGTAAAGCCTTTGGCCATGGAGGATAGCAACACTTTTAAATTGTAGGGTTATTATTGGAGTTATAGGTTTGTTAGAAGGTAGAAAACTCCTTGAGATCATTATGCCCATTTTAAGAGTTTTAAAGATACTCTAAATGGAGAAACATGCCATTATTCATAGAGATGAGATATAGATGTTTCTGATGAAGAAGGATGTTTGTTGATTGGATCAGAGTCTTCACTATCAGGTTTCAACATCACATTACAGATTCTCATATTGCATTTGTATGTGAGTTAGAATTATTGACATTTACATCATTTTTAGTAGACCAGATTGTAATTTATCAATCCCAAAGATGTAGCCCAAAAAAGGGAAAAATCTATTATTAAATTAGTGTTGATGTTCCTATCACTTATTTATGGGTTTACGCTTAATTTGGTTATAAATTAATTAATAGAACACTATAATTATTAACAAGAATTTATAAAGTGACACTAATTAGGGTTTTAAAAGTGTGAATGAGTTACAGAGTTTTTGAGTATTTTTAATTCATTCCTAGAATATTATCAAACTAATTCTATTTAATTAAGAAATTGAGAATTTTAGTATCTAATTTAAAAAACATTTGATTTATCTAATAAATAAACCTAATTTATGGATCAAATTTGGTATTAGAGTAGGTGATTGTAAGATTTTCTTTAGTTGTTGGTATACTTTAGTTTGGATTTTTTGTATATCAGATTGTTGATTTGTGTTCTTATTTTGATTTTATTATGTAATATAGCTAGTGTAAATAAAAATTAAAAGGTTTTCCAATTCACTAGAAGAAGACAAGCTTCTAATAGCCAAGGTTTTGAAACCATTATCCCTATAAGAACAACACATCTAAGTAATAAAGCATATTATCACTTGAGTTGTGAGATGGTGTTGAGAGAGGATCAATATTTCTATCTTGGTATGCATTCATATAAAATATATGGCATTTTAAGTGATGCACATCAAAGAGGAATAATTTTTAGTCCTATTATGGTTCTAACATAGAGGGTAAATTGAGGTATGAATGTGGTCTAATTTCATATTGGTATTGACACAATATTTTGGTCTCTGATAATTAGTTGTGTAACCTTTATATTTTGTATTAATAATCATATTATGGATACCTATGTCCTTGATTATAAGAAAAATGAAAATACCAATTCCATGGTAAGATATGGAAATGGAAATAGGGAATTGTTTAAGATAATGAACATATTTTTTCACTTTATGGATTGAATTATTGCTTGGTTCATAAGTTGGTTTATGTTTCATAGTTCTGTTAAGTGTTGCAGGAAGCAAATAGAAAGTGGTGTTAACACTAGTAGTATGCTAACGAGTGCTTATTTGGTGCACTTAAAAGTATATTTAGAGGTATAAATTATTTACAAATGTAACTATGTTTACACAATTTTTGGTTGAATCCTTTGTGTAAGGTTACTTTGTGAGTAAAATATGTCTATGTTTAGAATTATTTTTAAAAGCCTTTCTGAAATTGAAATATGAATAATCTAACTCTTATTAAGATAGAGTTGATAAGATGAAACAAAATCCAATTAAGTTATGGAAACCATGAAGAGGGAACAACACTTATTAGTTAAATGGTTTACGTGAATAGTTTTGATAAAGATTTACTATAACATTACATAGTATGTTTAAGTTGCACTTTAAAACACTATTTCATGGAAATTTGATAGCCCTTGTGTTTGGAAGAATGTTATTGATATCTCCTATTTTAGTTTCCATTGTGATAAGATTCTAGAAACTAACTCAGTTGGATGAGTTGTGGAGGTATGAATCAGGGAGCAGTCAGATGGTGAAGGAAACCTCAAGTCAAGTTTAAAATTCCTGATTTCTCCTTAATTTTATATGATATTTTGCTTATAGTTACTTGTAGATTTTATAAGTTTATAAAGAATATCTTATTATGTAAATTATATAAGTTGACATTGGATTTTGATAAGTACAGTGAAAAAATCAATAATCATTTTTTGGGATCACAAAAATTAACTATGTTGTTGATGGTGATCACATCTATTTCCCTTGATTATTATTTAATTTATTATTATTTTTATAACCTTAGGATAGACCAATTTATTACACAATTTTATACTTTAGATATACGTTAAAGTCCCATAGTATTATGGGCAATGTTTGTATTATAAACTTTTTGTACATTCACATGTATGTTTGTCATGCACGTCATGTAGATGTATTGTTAAAGACCCACAAATGGGAGACATTTGTAAATGCAAGTATACATATGTTTTAGTTTTTTTTAAATCCTATGAGATATGTAACACATTTAATTTCCCTTTAGTAATGTTAATAATAATGAGAACACTTTATCCTTTATGTAGTTCATGGGTTAATAAAATTTGCTTGATGTTATGACTATTTTTGTTGATAAGTCATTTTTGCTAAATGGATAGAGGATTTGTTTTACTCTCCATAATCAGTGTGTAGTCTAAGTTAGATAAGTAAAAAATTTACTTTCCCTTGAGTAATGTTAATAACAAGGAGAACACCTTAGCCTTTATGTAGTGCATGGGTTAAGAAAATATGCTAGATGTTATGACTATTTTTAGTGATAGGTTATTTTGGCTGAATGGATACATATTTTGTTTGACTTATTATAAGGAAGTATTATAACATCTAAATAGAGTTTTAATGCATCATTTTGACATATTGACTTCATAACTCATTCATAAGCTATATTTGGTTCATGTATGTTTAGAATTAGTCATGAAGATTATCAATGGAAAAGAAGAGACATTACAGAGATCTTATGGGTTAGTTGGATTATTAGAACTTTTAAAGATTAAAAGCCTCTTTATGTGGAGGTTTGAGCTAGAGTATTTTTACTTCATCAATCATTTGTAAAAGGCCATCTATGGAGACTGTAGTCAGTGGGATCCACTCTTATTTCAGAAGGGGATCCAACCCCCATGGTATATTATTATAATTTAATATGTCTAATTACATTATATTTTATACCATTTAATTTTTGTGAATATTGTGTTAACAACTGGTAGGTGGAGGAACTTATTACTGGTGATATTTTATAAGGCCATGTGGTAGGTCCTTAGGCAACTACATGGCCTAACACCATAATCCCCATAGTTTCAAAGTCACTTATGTATGCTAAGCTCAACTATGTAATTCAAGTTGTTATTCCAAGCCTTTATGTCGAGTTTGAGCCAAGTTATAAGCCAACTTGAGACTAATTTCCACAATGTTTGGAATCAAGCCAACTTGAGATAGCTAAGAAACTAACTCAAGTACCAACTCGATGAGATTGATTTTGAATTATGCCATGAAACCAACTCAGTGAACCAATAATGAGTGGTTTTCATCTATAAAGTTTGACATAATAAAAGGGAGATATACATGGCTAAAGCCACAAGTCACATATTACCTATCACCTATTTAAAGGCTTATAACACTCTTATTTCATGCATGTGGGATTTTTGATTCTTCAAATAATAACATGTTATGATATAAGGTTCAAACCCATGACCTTTTAGCATAATTTTACATCTTGGACTGAATACATCAGTGAGACATGTTATTTTCAATTATATGGCCAAGATTATGGGGATTGGCAATTTTTCTTATTGGTAAGTCCATTGAATTAAAACTAGGCAGAGTGGTATAGGAGTTAGTTGTGCCTTGTGTAGATGTGATGGAATATCTCCTTTACACTATCTCAAATAGGGATGTCTTTGACTATTGAAAATCCATTAGCACTAGGCAAAGGACTAACCTAAGAATATAAGGTGGTATTCTATTATGTATGGATTTGGGAGCCATGGAAGACATAAAATGTGAAGGAAATAGATTGTGATAAAACAAAGTAGAGTGAAGAGTGAATGGCAAAGGCTGTTGGAGTTTGTTTTGATATCAAACTAAACCTATAAAAATGTGTCTTCTCTTTGGAGAAGATATTGATGTTTATCTTGTTCAGTGAAGGTAGTTATGTAATGCACACAGACTAGGCTCTATTTGAGAGGACCAAGTGTCTATTTGTAAAGTCAAATTGTGAATGGAGCCATGTAGATGTGTAGGCATCCATTTTTTAAGAAGGCAATCCCACAACATATAAAAAGGTGATGTTTCAATCTAAATCAAGGAGGTATTGACATCTTCAATTTTTAAATGCCATGAGAAAATAACCCAAGGCATTGATTATTTTTATACACAAATCAAATTGTGAATGGTTTATTTGGTAAGACCATTAGTTATGAATGCAAGGGTAAATCTATCCTCTATATTACAATTTATTAACCCAAATCTAAGCTTAGGTGAATGATGCAAATTGAGGCATGACTATATTATTAAAAATATAGGTCTCGATGACTAATATGATTTCATCCATTTGTATGGTAGAGCTTGAGCTATTTGGTGTTTAAGATTCGATATGGGAAAAATCATTACCTAGAAGGTATGAATATATATCATATGTATACATCTATCTTGTAGGTAAGAAAGGTATGCTACAAGAAAAATCCATGGGATTTAAACCTTAGACCCATGGTATAAAAGGATAAGTTTGTATCCATTGTATCACAACATTAAAATACAAATGATTATGTGTGATTATAATTTTAATAACACACAAAGACCTAATTGTATCATTGGTTGATACCTCTATTTTATAAGGTCTTTTTCCATGGAGGACAATAATGATTTATGTTATAGGGTTATTATTGGAGTTAAAGGTCTATTATAAGGTAGAACACTCTTTGAGATCATTATGCTCATTTTTAGAGTTTTACAGATACTCTGAATGGAGAAACATGCTTGTATTCATGGAGATGAGATATAAATGTTGTTGATGAAGAAAGACATTTTCTGATTGGATCAAAGTCTTCACTATTAGGTTTCAACATCATATTATAGGTTCTCATATTCCATTTTAATGTAACTTAAAATTATTAACATTTACATCATTTTTAATGAATCAGATTACAATTTAGCAATCCCAAAGATGTAGCCCCCAAAAAGGTGAACTCCATTATCAGATTAGTGTTGATGTTCTTTTTAGTTATTTTTGAGTTTCATCTTAATTTAGTTGAAAATGAATCATAGAATACTAGAATTAATAATGGGAATTTATAAAGTAACACTAATCAAGAGTTTTAAAAGCAGGAATGAGTTACAAAGATTTTTGAGTATTTTTAATTCATTCGTAGAATATTCCATAACCAATTCTATTTAATTAAGGTATTGAGAATTTTAGTATCTAATTTTTAAACTATTTGATTTATCTAAGAAATAAACTTGGTTTACAACTCAAATTTGGTATAAGAGCAGGTGATTAGAAGACTTGCTTTAGTTGTTGCTATAATTTAGTTTAGGGTTTATTTATATTAGATTATTGGTTTATGTTTTATTGACTTGATTATGTAAAATGGCTAGTGTAAAGGAAAATTGGAAGGTGTTACAATTCACTAGAAGAATGCAAGTTTCTAATAGCCAAGGTTCAAAAACCACTAGTTTTGCAAGATTAACATGGATGATGAACAAAGCATATTTTCACTTGAGTTGTGAGATGGTTTTGAGAAAGGATCATAATTTATATCTTGGTATGCATTTAGATAAAATTCAAACCATTTTTAGTGATGCAAATCCAAGAATAATTAGTTACAGTCCTATTACTATTCTTACACAAAGGGTAGATTGAGGTATGATTATGGTCTAATTTCATATTGGTATTAACTCAATATTTTGGTCTTTGATAACTAGTTGTGTAGCCTTTATATTTTGTATTGATAATCATGCTATGAATTCTTATGTCCTTGATTATAGGAACAAGTGAAAATACTAGTTTCATGTTAAGATATATATATATATATATATCATAGGTAAAAATTCCTATTGGATCTCGAGAAGAAGTGTCTTCACTACCAAAATGTTGTATTTAGGACCTATTACTACAACTTATGCCACAAATTAATCTCAAAGGTTTGACAAAAGTGATATGGGGAACAAGAAGAGTTTATATAAATGTAGAGGAGGTATCTTATGTTTTATTTAAATTAATTATAGTTTTATTTCTATGAATATCTGAAGTTAGGCTAAAATTTTACATTTTTCTTATATTGGGAAGGGCATTCTTGAGGCCAAAATAGGTGGTGGGTTTGTCAACTGGGCATAATCAATATATATATATATATATATATACATATATATATATACATATATATATATATACATATATATATATACATATATATATATATATATACATATATATTTATATATATATACATACATACATACATACATATATATATATATATATGTATATATATATATATATGGCAACATGGCATTGTTCAGTTTAGTGAACAGATTTTTGTACTTTATGGATTGAATTGTTAATTTGTTCATAAGTTGGTTTATGTTTCACAACTTTGTTAAGTGTTGTAGAAAGCAAATAGGAAGTGGTGTTAACACAAAAAATATGTCAACTAGTACTCAGTAGGTACACTTCACAGTTTATTTAGAGGTATAAATAATTTACAAATGTAACTATGTTTACATAATTTTTGGTTGAATCCTTTGTGTAAGGTTACTTTGGGAGTAAAATATGCTTATTTTTGGAATTATTTTCAAAATAATTTTTGAAATTGAAATATGAATCATCTAAATATTATTAAGATAAATTTGATAAGATGAAACCACCTCATTTTCAGTTATGGAAACCATGAAGAGGGAACAACCCTTAATGGTTAAATGGTTTACTTGAATAGTTTTGATAAAGCATTGCATAGTATGCTTATGTTGCACTTCAAAAAATTATTTCATGGAAATTTGATAACTCTTGTGTTTGGAATAATTTTCATTTTATCTCCTATTTATGTTTCCATTGTGATAATATTTTGGAAACTAACTCAGTTGGATGAGTTGTGGAGGTATGAATCAGGGAACAGTCAGATGGTGAAGGAAACCTTGAGACAAGTTTACAATTTTTGGTTTATCCTCACTTTTTTATGATGTTTTTCTTACAATTGCTTTCATATTTTTTGAGTTTGTAAAAAATATCTTACTTTATAAATTATCCAAGTTAACATTGGATATTGATAGGTATAGTGGAAGAATCAATAACCAGTTTTTAAGATCACACTAGTTAACTATGTTGTTGATAGGGAGGTGATCACATCTATTTCCCTTGATTATTCTTTCATGTATTATGTGTAGTTATAACCTTAGGATAGACAAATTCATTGTGAATTTTTATACTTTTCATATATGTTTAAGTCCCATAGTATTATGGGTAATTTTTGTATAACAAACTTTTTGTTAATTCACATGTATGTTTATCATGCATGTCATGTAGATGTATTGTTAAAGACCCATAGATGGGAAATGTTTGTAAATTCAAGTATACATATGTTAAAAAAATTTATAAATAATATGAGGTATGTAGCATATTTATTTTCACTTGAGTGATGTTAATAACAAGGAAAATACATTAGCCTTTATAAAGTGTAGGGGTTGAGAGAATCTGCCAAATGTTATGACTATCTTTGGTGACAATTCATTTTGGTAGAATGGATATAAATTTTGTTTTACTCTCCATAATTAGGGTGAAATTTTAGTTGGATAGTTGAATTCTTGTAGGGAAGTATTATAATGTCTTATTCCACTGATAATTTGTAAATGGAGATTTATTACATCATTTTGATAGATTGACTTCATAACTCATTCATAAGCTATATTTGGATCCTATATGTTTATAATCAGTGTAGGAAGATTTTTAATGGAAAAGAAGAGACATTATAGAGATCTTTGGGTTATTTGTATTATTGGAACTTCTAGATACCAAAAGCATCTTTATGAGGAGGTTTGACCTAAAGGATTTTTACTTCATTAGTATCCATTGGTCATTTACAAAAAGGTGTATATGAATACCATAGCCAGTGAGATCCACTCTTGTTTTAGAAGGGGTTACAAATGTCTTGGTATATTAATATAAATTTAATTTGTCTAATTAAATTATAGTTTATACCATTTTATTTTGGTGTATCTCATGTTAACAAGTGGCAGGTCGAGGAGCATATTACATGACCATATTTGATAGGACCATGTGGTGGGTCCTTGGGATACTACATGGCATGCCACCACTTTCCCCATAGTTTCCAAGTCACTTATACATGCTGAGTTTAACTATATAGCTCAAGTTATTATTCCAAGTCTCTATGTCAAGTTTAAACCAAGTCATAATCCAAATTGAGACTATGTTCCACAATGCTTAGAATCAATCCAACTTGAGATAACTAAAAACCCAACTCAAGTGTTATCTCAATGAGAGAAATTTAAAATTATGCCATAAAACCAAATCAAAGAACTAAAAATGATGCAGGAGCATCGAATGCTTAGATATGCTAGGGATATTTCTTTTAGAAAAAAAAACAAATATATATTGTAATCAAGGACACTTGTCAGGAGGAGAGAATAAGATTATTTGAGTAGTGTAAAGATCAAATTTAGTTATCGACAACTTTGTCACCATGTGAAATTAGGAAAATCAAGCCATAGGTGGCGTAGGTTGAGAAAGTCTATGTTTAAAACATTTGTTGAGTTTTTCTAGGTGTTGGTTGAGTGTTATTCCTAGTAAATTAGGACTATTTCAAGATTGTGGGGCATAGTATAGGAAGTAGTGTAGGAGGTTGTATAGGAGGATCAAGTCCAGAAAAGGACTGGAATTTAATTATTTGTAACAGATTTGAGAAAACACTGATTATTGTATGTTTAGTTCTATACGTTAAGCATTTTGATTTTGTAAAAGATTTTTTTGTATGAAATAATGATTATGGTGTGGTTTTGAAGCAAAAACGTCAGAATTGGATCTAAGCATTCGAAGAATCCAAATTTTAGTATTGTGAATAATAAGAAGAGGCGTTTGGTACGCTTTTAAAAATAGAGTATATTTGAAGCCAAATTTCAGTAATGTAGTCTTCAGTTCTATATCGAATGGATGGTATTATGTTTATGATGCAGGAGTCATTAATATATTTTTAGAGCATGGTGTGTTTATATACTTTCTGAGATCAAATACTATGTGCTATTTATTATTAATTTTAATTCTGGCCATTTCAATGTCTGGCCGTTTCGATTTTTCCTGTTGGGTCGCATTCCTTAATGCTTGGCGTGTCAATGTTATAAGCTAGGCGATAGTCGTTAATCCAGTTAGAATATAGACATACAAAGGTGTGATTGATTTCATTGGTTCTTTTAATATGAATTTAGTTACTGTGTTAATTCCAAGTTTGCCAATTTTCTGTATATGGTTCTTTGGAGATTGTGGTTGCATGTCCTAGATTGGTCTTGGATGCCATCGTGTTATTTAATTTATATGTCCTATCTGGGCGAGGAGATAAATGCATATTTGTAGTCTGTGGAAAGCGTAGGGAGGCTTTATGAGTCTGTTGAAAATGAAGAGACTATAACAGGGGGATCTACGAATAGTCTCTATGGTCTGGGTAGTTCTTTGGTCGAGATCCTTAAGATTAATAAAGTTACTTCTAAAAATGAATCGGATGTTGTTGGCATACTTTGTAATTATCATTACTCAGGATACGCATTGAAGATTTAATGTTTGGCATGCTTTGTGGCCTCATTAGAAAGGATGTCTGAGCTAAGTATTGCCCATCAGTGATGTATAAGGTAGGAGTAAGTCAAAGGGTGTTCGTGGGTTCGATTCCCACAGACGATGCCTTTCAAAAGCATAAAGTCTTTTTGACTCGAGTGATTTTTCAAATGCATTGAAGTATATAGACAAAGTTGTTCTTGTATTCTCATCAGAATGCTCTAAGGCAAAGCTGTTAAAATCAAGACTTTTAATAAGAGTCAAAGACTATTCTGAGCTATTGCAGAAATTGGATTTATTCTAAAAGATAATCAAAATGATCTAGAGACATTGCTACTACATGGAGGGCCTATCAATACCTTTCAGATCATGATGTTGCTATGAGGCACTATCAAAAAGGCTTGCATTTGGATCTCGAGCATATTGAACTTAAGAAAGAGTATTTTAAGCTCAAGAATCTAATGAAGAAGACTAAGAGTGCTATGGTTATTTATACCACTTGATTTTACCTGGCATACATGGAGTGATACAGATATGTAGATGTTTCAAAATATTGGATTAAAGGATGATAAAATTGAAAGGCGCAAACAATCACAGATAAAAAGAAGGGTGGCACAAGAAGCTGCAGATAGAAGAGAAAAGAGTTTGTGATGAGACTAAAAAGATAGAAGTAAAAACTAGAGAAAGTACTGGCTAAACATGAAGAGCAGCAGGCTAGAGAAGCTGCAGAACTTCAAATGAATATGAAAGAGACAATGCAAGCTATGGACTTAGAGAAGGAAAATCTACGGACTCTACAGGGTCAAGGTATATGATTTTTTATGAAAGGAACTTATGTGTCTATTATAAGGGTTTTTAAATTTAAGTGCCTATTTGAAGACTAAGGTAAGCAAGTCAGGATATTGGATCAGAGCTTTGTTTTGAAGTTTCCAGATAGTCAAATGCATCAAAAAATGAGCAGTTTCCATCTACAAAGTCTATCATAATAAAAGGTTTTGATACGTGGCCAAAGACACAAGTCATATACTACCTCTTATATATTTGAAGGCTTATAACACTCTTATCCTACGTATGTGGGATTTTTTATTCTTCAAATAATAACATGTCATGACATAAGGTTTGAACCCATAACCTTTTAGCATAATTTTATGGCTTGGATCAAATGCATCAATGAGACATGCTATTTTTAGTTAGATGGCTGAGTATATGGGGATTAATCATTTCTCCTATTGGTAAATACATTGAAATACAACTAGGTGGAGAGGTATAGGATTTTGTTGTGCCTCGGTAGATGTGATGGAATATATCCTTTACACAATTGTGAATAGGGATGTTTTTGCCTATTGAAAATCCATTAGCACCAAGCAAAGGGCCAAGCCAGGAATATGAGGTGGTATTATATTCTGACGGATTTGGGAGCCATGGAAGATATAAAATGTGAAGGAGGTAGATTGTGATAAAATAAAGCTAAGTGAAGAGTGATTGGCAAAGGCTATTGATGTTTATTTTGATATTAGACTGAACTTACAAAAACATGTCTTCTCTTTGGAAAGATATTAGTGTTTATCTTATTCAGTGAAGCCAATTATATAATGCACATAGAATAGGTTCAAATTAAGAGGACCTGGCATCTATTTGTAAGGTTGAGGTATGAATGGAACTATGTGCATACATAATCATTAGGTTTTTTAGAAGGCAAGATTTAAACATACAGAAAAGGGATGTTTTGAGTTGAATCAAGAAAGTATTGGCATCTTTGATTTTAGAAGGCCATGAGAAAATGATCCAAGGAATTGACTATTTTTCTACATGGATTTAATGGCGAATGGTCTATTTTTTAATACCATTGGTTATGAATGTAGGGGTAAATTCATCTTGAATATTAAAAGTTCTTAACTTGAATCTAAGCATAGATGAATGATGCAAATTGAGTTGTGACTATATTATTCAAAATATAGGTCCTGATGGCTAATATGATTTCATCCATTTGTATGGTAGAGCTTGAGCCATTTTGGTGTTTAAGAATTGATTTGAGAAAAATAATTACATGAAAGGTATGAATATATATCATATATATACATCGAGCTCATAGGTAAGAAAGGTGTGCTACAAGAAAAATCCATGGCATTCAAACCTTCGACTCGTGATATAAAAAGATAATTTTTTAGCCATTGTATCACCAAATTAAAAGACAAATGATTATGTGTGATTATAGTTTTGATAACACATAGATACCTAATTATATCATTATTTGATGCCTCTATTATTTAAGGCCTTTGGCCATGGAGGATAGTAATGCTTTTATGTTGTAGGGTTATTATTGGAGTTACATGTTTGTTATAAGTTAGAAAAATCCTTGAGATCATTATGCCCATTTAAAGAGATTTATAGATAATATGAATGGAGAAACATTCCTATATTCAAGGAGATGAGATATAGATGTTGCCGATGAATAAGGATGTTTTTTTATTAGATCAAAGTATTCACTATCAAGTATCAACATCATATTACAGGTTCTCATATTATATTTTGATGTAAGTTAAAATTATTGACATTTAAATCATTTTTAATGGATCATAATGAAATTTAACCATATCAAAGATGTAACCCCAAAAAGGGTGAGCTCCATTATCAGATTGGTGTTGATGTTCATTTCATTTATTTTTGTGTTCATCTTAATTTAGTTCCAAATGAATTCATGGAAAACTAGAATTAATTACAAGAATTTATAAAGTGACACTAATTAGGAGTTTTAAAAGCAATAATGCGTTAAATATTTTTATGAGTATTTCTAATTCAATCCTAGAATATTCTATAACCAATTCTATTTAATTAAGGAATTGATAATTTTAGTATTCGATTTTAAAACTATTTGATTTATTTGATAAATAAACTTAGTTTATGGATCACCATTAGAACTAATAATGGTCTAATACAAGCTATAAAATTTCATCCAAAAGTCTTAATTCCCATTATACCAAATATTTCTACTACTACTCCAAATTTTTCTCAAATCCCAAATGCAAACACCAAGCCTGGAGCTACCCTTAAGAAGGTAGAAGTTACCATTTATTGGGAGGCAAGATATAAAGCCTTAGAAACTCAAGTTAGGAAACAAAATTTGTAGTATGGAGTTAAACAAAACCCCTATCCATATCCTCATCAAGTAAATAGGTTTCCACCTCAATAATATGGTCAAGATAGAGGGCAAGGACAACTTAACATTAATAGGACATCAAATACATATAACCCAACTTCAACCTTAAAAACAAGAGCCATGGTCCCAGTTCATAGTAACTTGATCCAAGGAGAAGAGTATTAGAAAGGATAATTCATGGATGAAAATGAAGGTGGGGAACAAGATTTGGTTTCTCAAGGGGGATTTACCCTTCAATTGTTAGCAAAATATGAGAACCTCATGGAAGAAAATGAAGGATGGTAGCCTTAGAGGAGTGAGTTTGGCTAGATTTATAGTAGACACTTTTATCCTAAACCAAGGTAATTTAGTTACAAATAATACCAAGGAAAAGTTAAAGGATTTTGGAGATGTTCATAGTGTTGATAGAAGTCCAAGTAACCCTCCTAAAATGAAATAAGGTGTGACTGCAAGTGTGACAGTCCCTACAACTTTTGCATCTATTTCAAATCATAATATAAGAAAGGTTACTAAAAGTGATCCATTTACTCAAACTCAAGATAATTATTTAAGTATGACAAGACTATTATCTCTCTTTGGGAAGTGTTTCACATGCCTAGTCGAAAGGAGTGTATTTAAGAGTAGCTATCCCAAATTCACATCAATCATCAACCATCAAGGAATGGTAATGCTTCACTCACTAATTCTCCCACTGACATTGTTGAACCCTTTAAAAAATATTAAAATCCTCCACCCTTCTACCTCACTCTTATTGTGGGAGACAAGCTTGTTCACAACTATATTATGGATAATGGGGAAAGCACCTCAGTGATGCCCAAGCTTATGGTAGATAAATTGGGTTTGAAATATGAACCTTATAGTAAGGGAGTGATATAACCTATTAGACACAATATAATTTAGTGGGAATCATTAAATTATTGAGGTTTTTCTTGCATGATTGTCCTTACTTCCCAATTCTTCAAGATATAGTGGTCACTGATTTGCTTGCCCACTTTACTATCTGACTTTCAAGGGATTTCACAACCAAGATAGGAGGCTATCTCTAAACTAATTAGACTTTATTTTCCTTTATAAAAATGTATGGTGTAAATATTATGATTAGAACACAACCATTGGCATCATTTCATTATGAGCCATATGTGGAAGTGGTCTCTAAACTAAATTGTACCATCAATGATCAAGAAGAACATATTATACATGATGAGTCATCCTCCAAACTTGAATGCATACCTGATCTATTACTATATTAGTATGTTACTAACACATAAGAACAATATTCTTATTCCCTCATGAAAGATATTGATTTGGGAGTATATTGATTACGTGAGGAAGAAATGCAAATACCTTCTTCACCAAAGAAGAAGGTGAGAATGATGGAATGTGGAAAATGTTATTTAACAGTTCAAGGAGCAAGATTGATGCAAAATTTGGTGTTATATTTGTTTAATCATAAAAATAACAATAACATTCTTCATATATGTTTCATTTTAGTTTCTCCTACAATGTGGTTGAGTATGAAGGTTTGATTTATGGTCTTTAATGGGCAAGGAGAAAAGGGATCAAGAATTTACTAGTATATGGAGATAGTGAACTAATTTTGAATCAAATTAGGAATGTGAGTGCTTCAAAGAACCCTTTTCTTAAGTCCTATAAGCATATGGTAGGGGATTTACTTGAAGAATTCAATTCATTCAACATACAATCAGTGCTAAGGGAGTAGAATAAGCATGTTGATAGGCTAGATGCTATAGGAGCATAATTTGATACACCCACTACCATAAAAAAAGGAAAACAACCTCACATAAAGGTCATTATAAGACATTCCATCCATGATAATGAAGTATCTTAGAATATTTTTGATAATGACAAACACATTGTATATTTCTTGTAAAATGAAGCTAAATTCTCCTCAAGAAACTAGAAAAAACTCCATGATCAATTTGAGAATTAAATTGTACAATTGAGTAAAAAAAATATACCTAAAGTATTGGTGAATTTATAAAATATATTTAATGAATATGATAAAATAAATAAAGAAACTATGAGCATGTCTACAAAAGAGGATAACTATTAAAAAGGCTTGATCTTTAGAGATAAGCTCCTCAAACTTTGAAAGTATGTTCTACATTAGAAAAATAATAATTCATTGATTTGTGTAGGGAGTTCCAAGACATATTTTCTTGGGAATATAAATACCTAAAAGGGCTTGATCCTAGACTATCCCATCATACCATTGATTTATACGTTTGAGTTAAACCAATTAGTCAAAAATAAAGACCTATAAATCCAAAGGTTGAATAACTCATGATAATGAAACTCACCAAGCTCTTTCAATATAAGATAATATTCTCTATCAGGAACTCAACTTGGGTAGTTAACCTTATGCATGTTAAGAAGAATAATTGGGAATTAAGACTTTATGTGGACTTTAGATATCTAAATATGGTGTCACTCATAGACCACTAGCTCTTACCTCTCAAGGAGGAGATTTTGTAAGTTATTTTAGGTTCTAAATTTTTTTCACTCCTAGATGGATATTTTGGTTATAATTGGATTTTGGTGAATGAATATAATAAGTTCAAGATAACATTTACTATAAAATGAGGGACTTTTCCTTATAGGAAGATTCCCTTTGGCTTGTTAAATGTTGGTGTCACCTTACAAAGGGTAATGGACATAGATTTCAAAGGTCTAATTAATGAAATGTTGTTAGTATATCTAGATGATATAACTAAATTTTTCAAGGATGAAAATGAGCATATGAAATACTCAAGGCAAGTGTTTGAAAGGTGTAGGTAGTATGAGGTATCTCTCAACCCCCAAAAGTTCATCTTTGTTATCCATGAAGTTAAGCTCCTAGGACACATTGTTTAAAATGATGGTCTAACCATTGACCATAAAAAGATAGAGGCTATTCTAGGCCTATCATTTCCCTTACAAAAGAAAGGAATCTAAAGTTTCCTAAGATAAATTTTTTGATAAGGTTCATACCTATTTTTTCATCTTTGGTAAATCCTATCACATCCATTCTCAAGAAGAATCAAGTTTTGTCTTGTAATAAAGAGAGTAAGATAAATTTTTAAGCCATAAAGAAATAAATTGCACAAGATCCCACTCTTTTAAACCTTTATTTTTATAAATATTTCATGTTTTATTTATTTTTTAACCTTGATACTATCTCAACTATGTTAATGTAAAAAAAATGAAAGTGTTGAATAACCAATTGCATTCTTTAATCAAGTTTTGAAATATTATGAAGTTAAGTATATATTTGTGGAGAAATGAGTCCTTACTATTATAATAGGGACAAAACATTATAGGCATATGGTTTCAAAGAATAAGATCCACACCATGGTTTCTCATCCTAGCACCAAAGAGTTCTTTTTTATAAAAGGCCTCAATGAAAAGAGAGAAGTTATATTACAAAGGTAATGGAGTATGATATTGACATCAAGGTGAAAAATTTGATAAGAGATAAGGGTATTTTTGAAAACTTATCTTTAGATCTCCATGAGCCAAAATAATAAACCTTAGTCAACCAAGATTTCTTCCAACCATCTGATCCCATACCTCTACAAAGTTGGACACAAGACATCATCAAATTTATCCAAATTAGTGAGTGTCCTAATGGTTTGAGTAGATTAAAAATAAGTTATTTTATATTTCAAGTTATTCCTTATTGTCTTGTAGTTGGTTTACTTTTTAAAAGAGATACAAATGGTGTATTGTTGAGATGCATTGATAATGACCAGTTTGGAGTGTTGCTTGAAATTTTTCATGATGGAAATGTAGGAGGTAATTTCTCTCCAATAACCAAAATTAAAAATATAATGATGATAGGATAATATTAGCCTATTCTCTTCAAAAATAATTATGATTGGGTGAGAAGGTGTGTACAATGTGTTTTCTTTTTAGGAAAAACAAAATCTTGCATCTCTACCATTGAGGACTATTCAAGTAGATCAACCTTTCATGTAATTGGGTATTAACTTAATTGGTATGATAAATCCTCCATCAAGTGATAATAAAAAGTGGATTCTCATAGAAATTGATTACTTCACAAGGTGGGTTGAGGTAGTTACATTGAAGTAGGCCAACGAGAGTGTTATCTTGGAGTTCTATTAAAGCATTACAATAAGGTTTCGAATTCCTTATATCATCCTTTTAGATTATTCAATTACTTTCATTTGTTCTAAAAAAAATAATTATTCAAGTAGTAATTGTATATATTTTAGTAGATCATCCAAATATTACCATCAAGGTAATGGGTTGACTGAGTCTACTAACAAAAACCTAATCACAATTATCAAGAAGACCTTAGAGAATAATCAAATCATTTGTCACACTAAACTAAAGATAGCCATATGGGATGATATAATAACTCCTAAGAGATAAATAGGGAGCTCTCCTTTTATTTTTATATATGGGAGAGAAGATAGGTTATCCATATCCCAAGAGCATGTACATCAATTAGAGTTTGTTGAAAATACTCTAATGGAGGTGAGGTTGACAGTGTTGATGGAGCTATAAGAGACTATAGACAATGCTCACAAAGCTATGTAACATCATCAAGTGATAATGAGGAGGTCATTCAATAATAAATCAACTCCAAGAGCCTTCAAAGAAGGTGACATATTACTAAAGTGGGATGAAGATAGAGCAAATCTAGGAAGACATAATAAATTTGATACTTTGTGGAGTGGGCCATACATCATCATCAAGTCAAAGAAAAAAAACTCCTTTAAATTGTTAAGAATGAATGGGAAGGAGTTTCCTTACCTTATAAATGGAATCCACTTGAATTCCTACTATTTATGAGATTAAGGTTAGCCTTGTACATACTAAGATAAATGTGTTCTTTTTTTATGTTTTGTGTGTTTTCCCTAAGTATTCTTGAGAATACATGTGTGTTATTTTGTGTGTTTGTTTCTTATTGTTTGGTTTATTTTGGAGTTATTTTAAATTAAATTTAGTTTCATTACATTATATAAGATACTCCATATCCCAATGGATAGGAGAAGGCTACTAGTCTTTGGCATAGCTAACTTACCACCCCTAGGAAATCATCAAAATGTTGACTAATTTGACCACAATTTAAGCTAAGTCAACCCCATATATATTAAAACTTGTTATATGGGTCTTATAGGGTTTAAAATGTGTCCCATGACATTTAATTAGGTTAAGAATATGTGCTTTCTCTTTGTCATGTTTATATAATTTGTCCATTGTCATTCTAAAGTCAATTTTGGGTCATTTATTGAAATTGTATAGGTTTAACATAGATTAAAAGTTTTATAAAGGCATATTAAACATTCCCCATGGTATAATATTTCAGAGGAACTATTGTAAAGTTGATAAATTATAGGTGTAATATCAAAACAAGAAGATCATTGGGCAAAATGGCAATTTTTAGTTATTCTACGACCTATACGACACATTTAGCATGTGGGAGAACTTAAGTAATGTCTCTTAGGATTATTATAGTTTAATTACATTCTTAGGAATATTTTAAAATTCCAAAGATGAGAAAAATTGTTGTATCTTTACTATTTCTCTCTTAGATAAGCCAAAAAGGTCAATCGGTCTTTGTTTAGTATAGACGTGAAGATGTGAGTTGGAGAAAATGATTTTGAGGGATGATATTAATATTTTAATACTTCAAAATTCATGATAATAGTTTTCAATTTTATTTATTTTTCTCTATGAACTATTGCTAGGAATGTTAGCTCCTCTTTTCTACCTATACATCCCGATCACCTCCTTATTTATTCTCTATCTAGATTGGTATGAAAAAGTTAAATGTTTTAAAAGTTTTTAAAAGATATTATAATCATTGTCACATGGTTCTCAGTCTATATTTTATCTGTAGAGTTTAAATAATAAGCAAGAATACCTCATTTTTCTAGTTTAATACACATTGAGGTTTGCAAAAATTGTTTCATCAATTATACAAGTTTATCTCTCTTGTAGTGGTTTTTGATCAAAGGATACATGCAATTTATACTCTCAAATTTCATGTTGATCAATTTTAATTTAAAGGTTTTGTCTCAATATTGTTTTATATGGAGTGAAGAAAATAATACATAAACACAGTCAAGTTTATTTATGACTGTCACCTACAATCAAATGTAAAGGTTCCCTAAAAATTCATATTCATGACACATGAAGGTTTAAATATGGTAAGGTGTTTTAAATGTGAAAAAAATATGACTAAGACTTTTAAATAAATAAATATTGATTGTAAGAGCTAATATATCACACACAATCTTATATATCTAAACCTATAAGTAGTCTACAGTGGCCTACGTTCAATCCAAATAGGTTTGAGAGTGTTGAGTTGAAGATGGTTGCACTCCTTTGAAATATTGATTAAGATATAGGAGAATAGGGAAGATCATTATGACCATGGTGAGGTCATTTTGTGGAAACATGTTTGAGTTCAATGTTTTCAAGTTAGGAAAGTTATATTTGACACTTTACGTTCACTTTTCTGAATCACATTTTGTTCATATAGTTGGTCCTTCTAGAGTAGAGTGTTTTGAGGAATGAATAGGTCTTATATTTTATCTCATGTAGCCAAAAAATAA
Source organism: Torreya grandis (assembly GCA_037957365.1). Classification (NCBI taxonomy): domain Eukaryota; kingdom Viridiplantae; phylum Streptophyta; class Pinopsida; order Cupressales; family Taxaceae; genus Torreya; species Torreya grandis. The sequence goes on from JARHVA010006547.1 coordinate 753,957, forward strand.
GGGAAATACCTTAACAAAATAAAATGGTTGCTTGATCAAGAGAGGATGATGTTTTAAGGGTTTCTAGCTCAGGTAGGTTTTGACATGAGACACTTAGTAAACACTATGCTAAAAGGACTAAAATCAACCTAATTTTTAGTGACCTATAGTAGTGATTATAACTATGGTTTCTAGGCATAAGAATGAACTCATACAAGTATGCAATGTTATAATGACCTCAAGAAAGAAATCAAAGGAGTTGAAATATAGTGGTCATGCCTAGATAATCACCTATAGGATGTTGGCCATATGATTGTCATTGATATCAAAAGGGGCATTATGGATGTCATTGATGCCAAAGGATTAGGAAGGATTGATGGAGAGAAGAACATGTTTTAAAGTTACATAGTACAATTTATCATGCTTTTGTAGAGACCATATTTGGACCCCTTGAAAAAGAATTAATAGAAGATTTATTATGGGTTTTTTAAGAGAATATTAAACATTTGGTATGCAAGTTTATTTGTTAATAAATGAGCTCATAATTGATTTATATTTTCTCTTAAAAATTATAGGGTTTCTCAGTTAAATGCTAAATCTATTTTTATGATGACTGGATATAGATGGGAAATGGTTACTTAAGTTATAACTTAAGTATTCCTCATCATTATGAAACCATCCCCTTTAACCTATTAATTACCAGCTCGAACAATGTTTTAAGACATTAATATTTCATAAATCTAAGACTTAATATTTATCCTATCTTGATCAATAGTAAGATCTTAATAATACATTTAAGATCTAATGAAGTATAGCAAGTCAATTTTTCAAAGGGACCTATGAGTAAATGTGCTAGTGATAAATTTCATAATCATGGTTCTTTTACAATAAATATATAGAGTGGTTTAAAGTAAAATATTCAAGGATTAATGTGGGAATGTCAAGTGTCACAATCATGATCACTGACAACAACTATAAAGAAGTCACGTGAGGGTGTCAAGTATCACATTCAAGGAGATTATTAGAGATAAAGTTTGAAATTATTAGAAGATCAAACAATAATCATGTGATCATGTAATATAGATATAATGGAGTGAGTGGACTCAATGGGATCATGTGCTCAATATTTAGTGACATAGAGAGAATTAAAGACTGAACTAGTTTAACAAGATTGATCGAGTGTATTCATTCCAAATTTATATGAAGTAATGAGATTACACCAAGTACTGAAGGTTTAATATTAGGCAGAGGTAAATTTCATGTAACTATGAAGATTTAATGGTACATGGGAACTTAGATCAAAAGATCCAATGGATGCATTTTCAATTTCGAACATTAAATCCCATAAGTGTACAAGGATCCAATAGAGCTCATGAGTCTGTTATAACTTGATCCAACAAATGCATTTTAAAGTTGATAAAATTGAATGTGGATCATCAGATCATGGTATAAAACTTAATATCTATGATAAATATTTAAATATATGTTCATTATAATGGTCAAGTGGTGGAACATGTAGGTAAGATGATTATATGACATAAAAAATTAAATATATTACTGTGATCAATCAAATTTGTGTGACATGGCATGTACATAAAAACCAGAGCCCAGTATATGATAAAAATATTAATAGGACCAAGAATCATGGTGGTGGAGCATGAATTAAAGATGCTTGAAACTTGTTGTTCAAGAAATATGAACTAAGTCTAGAATTTGTGTGATGTGTTAACAAACAAGTGTGAACACAAAAAATATGCAAACCCTAGATAAAATGTTTACACACACACACACACACACACACACACACACACACACACACACACACACACACACACACACACACACACACACACACACACACACACACACACACACAAACACACACACACACACACACACACACACACACACACACACACATGTCATCTAGGAAACTATAAATGTTATTATTGTTGTTTAATAGAGTCAAATTTAGAGAGAGAGAGAGAGGTAGAGAGAAATATATTGATGAAGTGTGTCAAATAGAGAATATAGAGACACAAAAATAAAGGGGTAGAGAGAAAGAGAAGAGAAGAGAGAGATGAGTAGAGTTTGAGTAGTTATAAAATAGACTTGTAATAGAGAATTGAAATTGGATTTATTTTATGAAACAATTTTGTAATTTAGAGTTATAACTCCATATTTTGAATATAGATCTAATTGGTGGGTGCTATCAAATAAGTTGAGTTGGTCATCAGTTAGGGAGTTGGGGCTTCCTTATAGTAGGTTCTCTTAAATCAAGGGATTGGTATCTCCTTAGGGTTGGTACCATTAAACATTGTAACCATTGAGGTTATTGATTGTGAGGCTAGATTAGAATAATAGATTCTAGCTTCTATTCTCATGGTGATTTTTTGCATATTAGATTTTCCATAGTATATCTAGTGTTATGCATATTTGTGTGTGTGTGATGTATGCATATATTATTAGTTTGTAATGAAAGTTTTAAAAATGAATAAGGTAGTCAGTATACATTTTTACCGCCCTCTCAGTAAATATTTATGTTCCAAAAATTGGTATCAGAGCACTGGTTCCTTAGAATAAGCTTAATCTACTTAGGTAGTTATTAGACGATGAAAATAAATGGCTAGTCAAGAAGGCTCTTCCTCAAATAAATAACCTCTCTTTTATGGTTCAAACTATGTATTTTAGAGCATTAAAATGGAATAATATTTATCTTCATTAGGGTTTGATGTATGGATGTCAATTATAAATGGATATACTTCCCTTACTAAAATTCTTACTAATCAGGATTCAAAGAAGGAATATGAGAGTAATGCAAAGGTAAAGAATTTTATCCTTTATGGATTATATTATTCATATTTTGTCAAAGTGATGCATTTTCAAAATGCATAAGAAATTTGTAATAAATTGAAGATCATCTATGAAGGTGACGACAAGGTAAAGTAGACCAAGATGCAAACATTCAAAGGCAATTTTGAAATCCTTAAAATGAATGAAGAAGAGAAGATTACAAAATACTTCCTTAAAGTAGATGAAATATTCAATGCAATTAGAGGCCTTAGATAAGAGATGAAATAACTAGTCATTATCAAATAGGTCCTAAGATCTTTTCCATTAAGGTATTACTCAAAAATATCTGTAATAGAGGAACCAAGAGATATGGATAAACTCAATATTGATGAATTGTATGGAAAATTCATAGCCTATGAGATGAGAATGGGAGAAATATATACCTTCAAGAGAGATGCATGCAAATCATCCAAACTAGTAAAGGTATAAGTACCTACATCTGGATCTGAGGAGACTAATGAAGAAGAAGCCAAATTTGTCAGAATATTAAGAAGAGGGTTTGGAAATTACAAAGATAATTTACCCTTTAAATACTTTAACTATAGTAAAGTAGGACATTTTAATGCTAAATGCCCTTATAATAAAAAATGATAACTCTAAGCAATAATAGGATAGTAAAAAGATGAAACCCCATTATTCCAAGAAGAATAACTACTTCAAAAACAAGAAAGGTCTATACACAAAACAAGATAGTGATTCATTGGATGATTGTGATAGTTCTGATGATGACCATGACTATGCTTTTATGGCTGAGGAAAAGGAATCCCTATTCATGACATTAGATCAAGTTCTATGGATCAAGAAGAAGTTGAAGACTCATATGAATAAGAGTAAGGAGAAGTGTATCTAGAGTGTGAACTCATCTATTCTCTAGAGGAAATTGACAAGATGAGAAAAGAGAACTCAAAATAGAAGAATCTTGGACAAGAATAAATTGAAAAAATGTCCAAGAGTCTTGAAAAATCTGATCAGATGGTGGTTAGCCTAAAGACACAAGTTTAAGAGGCTAAAATAATAGAATATGTAGTTAAAGTTTAACTATAATCTAAATCTGATGAGTGCATGAAGATAGAAGAAGAAATAGTGGCTTTGAGAAAAGAGCTTGATAAATCTAAAGAAAAAATAGATAAAGGTCTGAAGCTGAAAGGAGGATCAGACATTCTTGATGAATTGATCAACTCTTAAAAGCCTTCAAAAGAGAGATTTGGTCTTAGTTATGAAAAAGGGAAAGGTCCCATAATCAATACATTTTCTAACATATATGACAAATTCAAGGAAAAATAAGAATGAAAAATAAAGAAAGAGAAAGATTGAAATAATATAAAGACAAATAATAGCACTGTTGATGAAAATAAAGTTAAAAATAAGATTGAAGAAAAGAATAAGACAAAGGTAGCTAATGTAGATAGTTTCATAAGGGTGAAAAAATTGAAGAAGCTAAAGTTTATAAGAGCTCCTCATCCTACACAAAGAAATGTTATGACCAAGTATTTCTCATCTTTCTATGGTTATTGTTATACCTATAATCATTTTGGTCATAGGGCTATTAAATGTAGGGTTTTACCTAAAAGGATAAAAAAAAATTTAAGTAAAAATTCATCTACTCCCTTGTTAAATATAAATCTAATATGTTATAATTCTAATAATTTTGGTCACATAACTAAACAATGTAGAACAAACCTTGTAAGACTAGAAACATAAAGTCCTTTCCTAGTGTGGAAAAAGGTTCACAAGTCTCTAAAGAAGGGAAAAATAAGCCAAATAAGAAACCCAAGGACGTGTGAAAAGTGAAGGATCATTTTATGATTACTCAAAATTCACTCCATGCTAAGGAATAAAATTTGTGGGTAATAGATAGTGGTTTCTCAAAACCCTTGACTAGTGATAAGATAAAGTTCATCAAATTAAGAAAATGTAAGGAAGGATCTATCAACTTGGGAGATAACACTACAGTAAAGATCTAAGGTAAATAAACCATGAACATAGATATAAAAATACCTACACATGATGTCCTTTATGTTGAAAGATTAAAGCATAATCTACTAAGTGTTAGCCAAATGTGTGATAATGGATATAAGTTCACATTTAATACAAAAGGATGTAAGATAATGATATCTAAAATATTAGTTATAGAAGGGAAAATAACTAAAATAAACATTTATAATCTTAATGAAGTGAATGGTAATAGCTACCTAATAGGAAAGATTGATGAGAGTTGGTTATAGCATAGAAGAATGGGTCATGTCAACTTTGATAACCTAGTTAAAGTGAGCTCAAATAAGTGTCTTGGACACATGCCCAAGATAACCAAAATTGTAAACACTACTTTCAAGGAATGTCAACAAGGGTCAGATTTCAAATAAAGGAGTATACAACTACAAATCCTCTAGAATTAGTTCATACTAATCTTTTTGGTCCTACTAAGACAAGAGGATCTAAAAGAGAGAGATACTTCATGTTATTTATATATGATTACTCAAGAATGACATGTGTAACCTTTTTGAAGGATAAGTCTTAGGTGTTTAAAAGATTCAAGATCTTTAAGGCCATGATAGATAATGATATTAGATGAAAAATCAAATTCTTAAGATCTAATAAAGTTGGAGAATTCAGCTTAAATGAGTTCATAGAGTACTATGAGAAGCATGGAATCAAAAGTCATTACTTTCCAACAAAGACTCCATAGCAAAATGGAGTTGTTGAGAGAAAGAATAAGATAGTTAAGGAAATGAATAGAATAATGCTAAAAGAGACTAAGTTACTTGATGGATACTAGAGAAAATTAATCCAAACAATTGTATATATCTTAGATAGAGTTCAAATAAGGGTAAATAGTGATAAAACTCCTTATGAACTATGGTATGAAAACCCTATCTCTTTGAAGCATTTCAGAGTGTTTGGAAGCAAATTCTACATTAGAAGAAAAGAGGACAAATTGGGAATCTTTGAATCAAGATGTGATGAAGGAATATTTCTTGGTTATTCTACCCAAATGAAAGCATACATATGTTACAACAAAAGGCTAAACTAGATTGTAGAGAGCATCAATGTTAAGGTTGAAGAAGGCTTGAAACATGTTAAACTTGATAGATAAATATGTAATAAAAAATCATATTATGAAGAAGAAGTGAATGAAAAGGAACCTATAAGATTTGTTCAAAAGGATCATCCTATAGAGCAGATCATTAGTAATAAAAATGGAGTTAAAATAAGGAGAATATTTTCAATAAACAAGGAGTAAGTTTTACTCTAATGTTTAAAATTGAGCCTAAGAGTTATCTTCATGATAATTGGCTAAAATCCATGGAAGAATAAATAAGCCAAATTAAAAATAATAAGATATGGGAATTAGTTCAAATACCTTCCAACAAGAATGTAATAGGTATAAAATAGGTCTTTCGAAATAATCTCAATGAGGATGTAACTCTTATAAGGAATAAGGCAAGATTGGTGTACAAAGGATATACATAAGTTGAGGGCATAGGTTTTGAGGAAACATTTTCTCCATTTTCTATATTGTAATCCATAAAAATGTTTCTAAAATTATCTATTTACAATAAATTTAAAGTATATCAAATTGATGTTAAGTTTGATTTCTTGACTGGGAACCTAGAAGAGGAAGTCTACATAGAACAACCTGAAGGTTTTTAGCTATCAAAAGAAAAATATTATTTGTGAAAACTAAAGAAATCTCTTTATAGTCTAAAATAGGCACCTAGAGAATAGTATTAAAGATTAGAATAGTACCTACAACAACAAGGACTCAATAAAGGATGTGAATAAAAAAAAATTTACTTTAAATCAGAAGGTGAGCATATGTTGATTATGTAGATGATATCATATTTGATGGTATTAAAAATAAAATATGCAAATAATTTACTACGAAAATGTAAAATGAGTTTGATATGTCTATGCTTGGAGAAATTTATATATTCCTAGGTCTATAAATAGCATAAATTGATGTAGGGATATTTATCTCTCAAACCAAGTATATTAAGGAAATGCTCAAGAAGTTTGGAATATAAGATAGAAAACCAATTAGTAATCCCATGATAATTGGATGTAAGTTGAGCAAAGAGGATGAGTCTCTTTATGCAAATAAGACTTTTTTTAGATCAATGATAGGTAGCTTGTTATTCATAATTACATCAAGACCTGATATCATGCAAGTAGTGTGCATGGTTTCAAGATTTCAAGCTACTCCTAAAGAGTCAGATGTCAATGTAGTGAAAAGAATCTTTAGATATATCAAGAGCACAATTGACTATGGCCTATGATATCCTAAAAGTGAAGATTTCTCTTTGATAACATATACAGATATTGATTGGGCAAGAAGTGTGGATGATAGAACAAGCACTAATGGTGGTGCATTTTTCCTTGGAAACAAACATGTCTTATAGATAAGCAAAAATCAAGAGTCAGTTACTCTTTGTATAAAAGAACCATACTATGTTTTAGTAGTGTCATGATGCACTCAATCCTTGTGGATAAATCAAACACTCAAAGACATCAAGGTAGATTAAAATTCACCTATCTATATTATTTTTGATAATTTAAGTGCTATTAACATATCAAATAATCTAGTGATGTATTCTAGAACCAAGCACATATCAATAGAGTACCAATTCTTAAGAGAAAAGGTTGTAGATCAAGATGAAACAATGGAATATGTACAAACATAGGATCAAATTACAAACATATTCACCAAACATCTTCCTAAGGAATAATTAAAGTATCTAAAATATAAGTTGGGAGTGGTGGCTCCTACATTACATCACTAGATCCTAGTGATAGGGCATGAGTCTAGGGGGTATCATAAAATTATTTTTAATCCATAGAAAAAGAAAGAAAAGGTAACCTAGGTATGCATAATTTTGTAAATTTATAATGGTTTTATGGTTGTAGATTCTCAAACAAACTCCTTTATCTAATAAATGGGGAGAAAAATTTGGACAAACTATGAGAAAGTTGGAGTCCCTTTGTCATTGATGTGAAGGGGGAGAAAAATTCCAAATGCTCTCTATAAAAGTATGAAAGAGTAGATCAAGTGTCTAAGTCGATTTTAGGAAAATGTTATATTGCCTAAGTGAGAGTAAGTTTGGTATGAATAGTTTCAGTTTCAATTCATTAGAATTCAATGCAAGCAATGCCAAAGAAAGAGTAGAGTATTATAAGATTAGAGCATTTGGTTTGCCATCAATGCCACAGGGGGAGATTATATTACATATGATTTTTGTTAATGTCAAAAGGATCATTGTGTATGTCATTTATGTCAAAGGATTAGGTAGGATTGATGGAGAGAAGAACATGTTTTAAAGTTGCACTGTACAAAGTTGTCATGATTTTACTGAGATCATTTTTGGACCACTTGAAGAGAAATTAATAGAATATTTATTATGGATTTTTCAAGAAAATATTAAATATATGGCTTGCATGTTTAGTAGAGAATAAATGAGCTCAAAATTGATTCATCTTTGCTCTTAGACATTAAAGAGTTTCTCAGTTAAACCTTAAGGGTTTATACCATGGTGTTCATATGCATGTTCTATATTTATATTGATTGGATATAGATGGGAACCGTTTATTAAGATATAACTTAAGTCTTCCTCATCATTATGCAAATGGCTCCTCATACCTAGTAATTACTATCTTGAATAATTTTTTAAGACCTTAATATTTCCTAAGTCTAATACTTAATATTTATCCCAACTTGATGAATGGTTAGCACTTAATCATAAATTGAAGATTCAATGAAGCATATCAAAGTTAATTTTTCAAAGGCACCTATGATTAATTGTGATAGTGATAAGTGTCACAATCATGGAGCTTTCACAGTAAGTCTATGGACTGGTTTAAATTCAAATAGTCAAGGATTAATGTGGGAATGCCAATTTTCATTAGCGTGGGCACTGATAACAAGTATATAGAAGGCACACAAGAGTGCCAAGTGTCACATTTAGGGAGCTTGTCAGAGATAAATTTTGAGCCTATCAAAAAATTGAATAGTGATCATTTGATTTTACAATGAATATCTAATGGAGAAATTAAACTCAATGGGATCAAGTGCTATATATTTAATGACATAGAGGTGAGTTAAAGACTAAGTTAGTTTGATGAGATCAATAGAGCATATTTGTTCAAAATTTTTAAAAAGCAAAGAGATTATACCAAGTGCTCACAATTTAATGTTAGATAGAGGTAATGTTTTTGAAATTATAAATATATAATAGCACATGGGAGATCGGATCAAAAGATCCAATGGATGCATTTTAAAGTTGTAACATTAAATCTTGGAAGTGTACAAAGATCTAACAGAGCTTATGAGCCTATTAGAAATTGATCCAATAGACACATTTTAATGTTGATACAATTGAATGTGGATCATGAGATTATGACACAAAACTTAAGATCTATGGTCAATATTTAAAGATATGTTCATCCCAATGATCAAGTAGTGGAACATGTAGGTAAGGTGCATTATACGATATAGATAATGAAATAGATTATTGTGATTGATCAAATTTGTGTAATATGGAATTTGAATTAGAACCAAAGCCCATTATATGATAAAAATAGTAATGAGACCAAGATTCATGGTGTTGGAGCATTAATTCAAGACGTCGGAAACTTGTTCAATAAATATGAACTGAGTCTAAAATTAGCATGATGTGTGAATAAGTGTGAACATAGAGAAGATGCAAAACCTAGATAAAATGATTATATATATATGTCATCTAGGAAAATATAAATGTTATTGCTACTTTTGAATATAGTCAAATTTAGAGAGAGAGAGGTAGAGAGCAAGAGATTAATGAAGTGTGTCAAATAGAGAAGATAGAGACATAGAGATAGAGTGGTAGAGAGAAAGAGAAGAAAAGAGAGAGATGAGTAGAGTTTGAGTAGTTACAAAATAGACTTGTAATAAAGAATTGTAATTGGATTTATTTTATGAATCAGTATTGTACTTACAATTTGTAGCTCCATATTTTGAATATAGATTTGATTGGTGGGTGCCATCAGATAAGTTGAGTTGGTGCTTAGTTAGGGAGTTGGTGCTTCCTTAGATTAGGTGCTCTTAAATCAAGGCATTGGCTTCTCTTTAGGGTCAGTTCCCTTAAACATTATAACCAATTAAGTTATTGATTATGAGGCTAGAATATAGTAGTAGATTCTAGAAACTGTTCTCATGGTGGTTTTTCCCATATTGTGTTTTCCACAATATATCTAGTATTATGCATATTTATGTGTATGTGATCTCTAAATATATTATTAGTATGCATTAAAAGTTTTAAAAATAAATAAGTTATTAAATATAATAATTCACCCTGCTCTCAGTAGATAATTTTATTCCAACATAGGATTCTATTTTTCTCTCAAAATGTCACCTACAGTCTAACTATAGACTCATGCTAGTGTCAAAAGAAAGGTAGTTTAGATGTGAGCACAAAACCTAGGCATGAGATGAGTTCAAAAAACTATGAAATGATATCAAGGATTTAAATAAGAACCTAGGAATGAAACATAATGTTCACAATGTCTTACATGAATCTCATTTTCCTAAGAATACACACCTATAGTCAACATGATCCTTAGACTAGCCTAGGAAAATGAGGGAGATAGTGTTGAAAGTTGGTAGAGGTGTATGATAGATAGATCATACTAAACCACTATAAAATTGGTAAGAAAAAAATCCAAGGTGATATAAATAAACAAATATCCCAACCTACAACCACCATCTTGATGTTTCTGAAAACCCTATCAAACTTGCACAATTAGCCCCATAAGTCTATTTTGAAGACTTGAAATGTTGGAGACTTTGAAAAGGTGATCAAGCACTAAAAAATGGTGTAGAAGGTACCCATGACCTAATATACCCTACCATATAATTATTTTAGTTTAATACATAAGGGTTATTCCCTCTATTTTATCTTAGATAGAGGGTGCTCCAAGAGTGAGATGACTACAGGCATAGGGTGTGAATGAATAAAACCATGTGATGAGCAGTCTAGAAACATAATATAAATGTTTGATGAGTTAAATTAAAGGTAAAAAAGTATGAATCTTAATTAAAAACCATTAATACCACTTATATGTGGTCATGTATGCAGAGACATAAGTTAGGCCTATTAGGCATAGAACTAGACCTAAGCCTTACAAGGGTCTAAATTCATTCACATGACCATGGAACCTTAAAAATATATTTAAAAGACTTAAATGGGAGGTATAAGGTTTATTTAGTCTATCATTTTTTAGGAAATCACTCAAAGGGGTCACTTTTGGCCTAAAACCATGATAGGGGTACCCATAATGTAGGAGAAATCTTGATAGGCCATATTCAAACACTCATATCTATATGGACACCAAGAATGAGACCCTAATAAGATATGGGTATTTGGGTAGGGTCATATAATTCAAATTTGTGTAATTTTTTCAAGGCTTAGACATCAAATTTTTATGGACTATTGTTAAGAACTAAAACCTAATAAAACCCTCCTAAAACCATATTTAAGACCCATTGAAGTAAATATCACTTGAGATGCATTTAGGAGGGGTAGTTTGTCCTTATAAATGTTTATACTTCTTTAATGTTCTCTCAGGCTCTTGGACATCAAATTGGTTTGTACCTTACTTGTACGAACAAACTAAATTCAAGATTTTTTTAATGTTTTTGATTATTTTTTTAGGTATAAAGGAGTTTTAATGGATGAAAACTATTAAAGGAGGTTTGTAGGGACTTATGATAACTCCCTACGTTCACTTCTCCCATAATTTAATCTAAAAATTACCTTTTCTATACATTTTATTTTAGGTAGTATTGGATAGATAGTGAAAAGAGTAAGTGACTACCTTATAAGAAGATGAGAAGTTTGTTTTTTGATTTTTTAAGGTCTAATTCATGTAGTATAAGGTATAAGGACCTTGAAAATGTGTTCTAACACTTCTTCCATGGATTTTACTAATAATTTAAGGTGAACTTGATGACAAATGTGAAGAATGAGGCCTAGAAGACCAATGAATGACTATAGATGGTGAGTACAAGTGTTATGAATAAGGATATCAATTAGGGATATGATGATTGTAAAACATTATTTTAAACCTACCAAATAAATTGTATATGTTTCAAGTCTTCTTATTTCAATTTTAAGAGGTCAAGAGATGATTCATCATGAAAGCAGTTTCAAGAAGGCTAGTTGAAGGTCTCTACACAAGTTTGAGGAGTTTGTCATGATTCATATGGGCACTTGTCCAAGAAGACATTCATGGTATTTTTAAAACTCCACCCTCCTATAATGTAACTAATTCTCATAGCTTGACACTTGTTCTTGTGACCCTTAAGTGTTATTCCCTTAAACATCAGCATGTCTAAGGATATGTGTAGCTAACTTATGGCTTGCATAGCCATTTTTCATATTAATTTACATTTATCTATGAATTAATATGATTATTAGGTAAACCTATGTGTTTTCTATGGTAGTATTAGACTATATAGTTGGTAGGTTTAGTTATTCATCATCATATCAAAGTATTCATTTCTTATTACAAGCATTTGGGAAGTTTCCCGCTCGACGTGGCTTACCTATTATTAATATTTTATGATATATTTCCATATAATTATGGTATATTTTTGTATTTATGATTATTTTGTTAATTAATATCATTTCAAGTGGTATTAGAGTGTTAGTTTAGGCCATAATCAAGTAAAAACCCCTATATATTAAAATTTGGATATATCTCATAAACAATTGTGAATTTATATAAATTTTGTTTACTAGAATTATAAAATCATTCAAGTAAGCTTCCATTAAAATTTAAGCACATTTGGATCTATGGTTAAATAATTATCTCAATTTTAGGTATTTTCATAAATTCATTCCATATCTTGTAATTTGTAGAAATTTTTAAATTTATTTACATGTTTGGAAATCTTGGAAAAAATTAGTCTAGGTATATTCTTTGATATTTGTGATTTGAGGAAGAAATATTTTTAAAATGCATGGTCAAAGTTGGGTAAACAGGCTAAAATAAGGTTCACCATCAAACCTTCTTATGGCTAGTCTTAATACTTATGGATAGGGGAATGGGAAAGACACCCATAAAAATCCTTAAGGGGAGGACATGGAGTTTGAAACCTATACTATGATTTATCAAATTTAATCAAATATATATGGCCTAATGCAGAAGGATGTACAAGTCCAAACTCAAATGTCATCAATATAATGGGAGCTTAATGGTGTGAATAATCAGTTGTAGTAGATCATGACACAATTGGATACCATTTCATCTCATTTTTCACTCAACAACCCTCTAGTTTTTCCTTTTGGTCCTCCCCCTCGCAACACTAACACCATCAATATGGGGGTGAAACTAATGTTTCCAAAAGTGTACTTACATAAGTTTGATGGCAAGGATTCACTTAGTTCGATCCCTCAAATTGAAAATCTATTTAATCTACACCAAACTCATAGATATTAAAAGGTGGTCTAAGCCATTGATTTGGTATCATTGGTTTTATGTTCAAAATAAGAAGACTAGTACTCCTATTACATGGTCAATATTATCTAATGAAATGATGTCTCACTATTGAGATAATGTTTCTGAAAACTAATTTAAGTATTTACCCAAACTATGATAAATAGTAATAGCAAAGGATTATATTCATTAATTTAAAAATCTATCCTTACATGTGGAGGACATCATTGAGGCAAATTTGATTGATCATTTTCTAGGTAGACTAAAAGATAGTATTCAATTGGAGTTTTGTATGTTTAACCCCACAACTATATATGAAGCTATACCAAGGGTATGCCTAGTAGAATAAAAATAGATAATAAAATGTCATCCTTTTATTACTATCTAGGAATGCACCTTCCCAACTCCATCACTACCTCAACCTACTAGACTGACACCACAACAAATTGAGGAGAAGTGTGGAAAAGGGTATTTTTATGATTATGATAACAAATGAAGCAAAGGCCATCAATGTGTTGAAAATAATTTATTTTACATTGAAGGGGCTGATGAAGATGAAAAAGATGAGGAGGCATCTGGTGAGGGTCCTGAAGCACCTAAGTATTAAGTTGTAGATTCTCACCCTACTATGTCTTGCCATGCCCTTGTAAGTATTTATACTCCTTAAACTCTTAAAGTGGTGGGTTTCATTAAGAAAAAAAATGTCATGGTGTTTATTAACTTAAGTAGCACACACAATTTCATCAATAAGAAGTTGGTTGCTCATTTGAATTGTTTTATCTACCCATCCCTAGAATTTCAAGTCATAATTGTATATGGTGGTATAGTTATTTATTATAGAAAATGCCACAATATTAAGTTATTAATAGGGGACTATTTTATATATTATCCTATGTTTGTTATTCCTATGGGTGAGACTAACATTATTTTGGGAGTATAATAGATCACCACATTAGGTACTATTGAAATGAATATCCAAGAACTATTCATGTGTTTTTATTTAGAAGGTAAGATAGTGAAACTACATGGATTAAGATTTAAATCTCCACAAGCGGTTAATTCACATTAGATGAACAAGATGTTGAAAAAATTTGCTGAAGGATTGTGGCACACTTTTTTTCCATTGATGTTCAAAAAAATTAGGAGTCTACTCATCTTGACTTACAAAAAATACTAGATGAACATTCAATTTTTTTTGGCCCCATGACAAATGGCATTCCTGATATTTGTACCAATGATCATGCCACCATACTCTAACTAAAATTACACCACCCAACATTAGACCATATAGATATCCTTATTCCTAGAAGAGTGAAATAAAAAAATGGTACAAGAGTTGTTGGAGGAAGGAACCATTCACGATATCCAAAGTGAATATTATTCTCTAGTAATAATGGTGTAAAATAAGGATGAAAAATGGAGGATCTACCCAAATTATAGAGACCTCAAAAATTTCACTATCAAAGATAATTTTCTTATTCCTATAATTGATGATTTGTTAGATTAATTACATGGTGATGTTTATTTTACCAAATTAGATCTTTGTTATGGATACCATCAAATCTAGATCCATGAGGAGGACATTCCTAAAATAACTTTTCATAGTCATGAAGGCCATTAAGAATTTTTGGTCATGACTTTTGGTCTCACCAATGCATCATCCACCTTTCAGAGTTTGATGAATATGGGTTTTAGGCCATTTTTTAAGAAAGTTTGTACTTGTGTTTTTTTTATGACATCCTTATTTATAGAAAAAATTGGGAAGACCACTTTTAGCATGTGAAACAAGTACTTGTAGTTCTTGAGAAACATTAGTTGTACGCTAAACCATCCCAATGTGCTTTTTGGACTATAAGAAGTGGAATATTTAGGTCATATTTTATTACATGAGGGAGTAAAAAAAATCAAATCCATCATGGAGTGGTAGATTCCCAAGACATTTAAGCAACTAAGGGGATTTCTAGGGCTAATTGGTTACTATCATAGGGGTATAAAACACTATAATAATATTACAACACCACTTAATTCATTATTTAATAAATACTCCTTCCAATAGACTGATATAGCTACCAAGGCATTTGAAGAGCTAAAAATGGATCCGTGCACCACCCCAATATTATCTACTCCAATTTTTTCTAAAACCTTTGTGATTGAATGTGATTCATTTGGATATGGTATGGGTGTAGTAATTATGAAAGAGGGTATGCCCATTTCCTTTAAAATTCATCAATTTAATGGTAAAATTTTGCTCAAAACCATGTATGAAAAAGAGATGATGTCTACTCTATATGCAATCAAACAATAGATACCTTATCTATTGGGTTGTCACTTTCAAGTAAAGATTAATCATGATAGCCTTAAAAATCTGAAGAATAAAAAAAATACGTGATAAAAATGTTAGGTTTTTATTTTGACATAGTCTACAAGAAGGGAAAAGAAAATGTGTTGGCTGATGCACTATCCAAGTGTGATGAACTAGTTGAGGTATTTTTATGTGCCATGACCATTTGGAAAGTAGACTAGGTTAAGGAAGTAAGGATAGAATGGGATAATGATATTACTACCAATGCATTAATTTAAATTTTTTATCAGAATTCAAATGAGATTGAAAATTTTACATGGAAGGAGAATGCATTATTGTATAAAGATAGATTATGTTTGTGTCAAAATTATCTTCTCAAATAGAAAATCCTTTAACAACTTCATGCTTCTCCACTTGGTGGTCACTCAAGTTTTGTGAAAACCTATCATAAAGTCAAGAAGGATTTTTTTTGGAAATGACTCAAAGGGGATGTATGGAAATATGTGGCTGAATGCATGGTATGTCAACAAAATAAAGGTGAAATCATTAAAATCCTAGGTCTTTTATATCCTTTATCCATCCCTAGTCAAAAATTTGAACAGGTGTCGATGAATTTCATTAATGAGTTACCATGATTTTAAGGTAGAAATTTTATCATGGTTATTGTGGATAGACTCACAAAGTAAGCTCATTTTTGTTATTTATCTCAACCATTAGTGGATAGTATAACAGCTTCTACCTTTCTCAATACAATTCAAAAATTTCATGGTGTTGTAAGTAGTTACTAAGAGTGGGGCTGAATCAATTTCTCAACAATCACAATTCAATTTAATTCATCTTTCCATGAATCATTCATTCATACAAAATATTAATGTATAATCAAGTTAACTACACAAGCATATAAAAAAGGAACACAAGAGATATATGGGAAACCCTCTTAGGGGATAAAACACACTAAACCATGAACATGGAATACAGTCTTATAATGTTAATATTCATTTTTTAGTGAATCACCAACTTCAAAAGGAGATCCAACCCTTATCTAGATAAGCACTAACTTAACTAGTCTTCTACAAGATCTATCTTGCAAGGAGGATCCAACCCCTTAGATAAATTAACACCAAAAAAATAACTTATAATATATAATCACATTAAAAAAATTATTATTAATCTTAAAATTATGATCACCTCATTTTTTTACACTCTTTACCCTTCAATCTCACTCAAATAGTTGCTTAGGCCTTCTCACTCAAATAACCCTCTCTTTGGCAAAAATAGGTCACTAACCTTCCTTAATCCCTATATAAAAATATTTAGATACTCATGACATGTTTTTTTTAGTTTTTTATGATCTTCAAGATCTTAACTTGTTCTTAAAAACATTATATTCTTTGCTTAATAGCTCAATCCTCTAACTAGTCAAAATAAGCTTATTAGGCCTTGACTTTATTCTTGATTCTTTCTCATACCTATATTAGTTAGATAAAGATCTCACCATAATTTGATTATTCTTTAAATAGACTAATACACATTTTAAATGATTGAATTAAATAATACATAAGTTTTTCACAGTCCATAACGACCAAATTCTCCATTAGGCCTAATGGAGACCTAATGCAATTAGGTTTATCCTATCCACACATTACCATTATGAACCTTAAGAACATTCCATATCTTAAAAACTAGATGAAAAAATTCATACATTCATTAAATATACACCTTAAAATTTTTTGTTGAGTCCACAATTCTATTTGGCCCATTTCACTACTTAGACCTACCAATTAGTTATCCTCACCAATATGCCTTCTCACTACCTATAAGTTTGTCTTGAAAATTTAAACCAAATACACAAATTTATCACATAACCCATAAATAAAATAATATGAGTAGGATCATTATGAATTGAGAAAGTTACCTCAAATATTTTTTCTCCACCACAGGTAAGATGGCCTTGAGAACACTCTTATAAATGTCTTAATAAAAAACACTAAACACTGTGAATACACAGTCAAAATCATTTGACTTTCCAATCTTGATCAGGGACTTCCAATGAGAAAACATGCATTCACATGATATTATAATTCCTTTATAACACCTTTAATAAATTTTCATCATTCATATTAGTGAAAATTGACCTAGGAACATCCTTTTCATACACAAAAAAATTACCTATAGGACCAAAAATGTACTCAAGATAATAAACTTGTAGAACACCTGTGGGTAAACTTATGTGATATTAAAATGGATTTGTGTGAACCTTTAGAATTTTTATAACATATATGAAAATATATATTTCATTATCACGTGTCAAAATTGGTCTTACAAACCAATCTCACTATGTTACTCTACATAGACTCCACTATGTTATACAGACCAGTTTGGTGATAACTTTTTGCATATGTATAGGAATAATAAACAATTATATACCAAGGGGATAAGAGGGGTAGGCATTTAATAATGACCTCAATACTTATTATCCATCCCTAGTCTTCTACAACCAATCCCTAATCTCATTCTCATTCTCACCTAGCTTCTTCAATGTTGTGCTCATTAGGCCAGTTTAGCAATAGGTTAACTTTCATGACCGGTTTTACAAAATTTTGGTTAGTAACCTATGAAAAAAATTATTTAGCATAAACTATAAGTATTTAGCACCATCATCCATCCCCTTTCATACTTTGATCTGGTCAACCCTACCTATAACATCAAAAACCCTAAAAATAAGGGTTTTCCTATAGCTTCTTTCACTATCAGGACAATAAAAAACCACTTGAGGAATCCTTGAAGAGTCATTTTCATGTTACAAACACAATAATAGGTCAAATAGACCATTCTAATCCATAACTTATTATATCCTTCCTCTCGGGTCTTTATAAGGGTTATAGAATTATTTTGACCACCTTACCTTATTAGCAATCATTCATAAAGGATTGCCCCTCAATCCCAAAACCAATGCCAAAGAATTAAATATACAGACATTAACCAAATACCATGAAGTGATTAGGATCTCATTTAAAGGTTTCACATGATAATGAGCATGAGAAACTTCTTCTCAGGTTTGTAATACCCTCTATGTACACAATCAACGTTATCACAAAATTTCTTGATTTATCCTATGGGCTATGAGTTTAAACTTTTTAAAAATGCTTATCACGACCTCTCACACCTTTCTAAATTCTCTCAAGAGATATATCATCCTTGAAAATGATATTTACACTTGATTAGGCCATTGTAGCTCACTTTATGCATCTAGGTCCTATACTACTAGTCCTACATGGAATATGAACATAACCTGGAACCTCTTGTACTATATTCAACAATTCATCCAAATTTCATACATCATGATAACATGATATAATACTACTGACCTTTCTCAATCATGTCTTGAAGGTCTCAACTGACCATGCTACTATGCTTATCTTACTAATACACCAAGCCTGTAACTTCTCACTAGATCTCTTCATACAGTATCTAAGCTTCCAACTTGTCCTTTGAATTAATATTTAAAGGATTGTTTCCCTCTTTTAAAAAATTCAAAAAAATTATAACACTTACCTATTCCTGAGCTAACTTAAATAACAAGGTTTCACCATGCATCATGCATAAAGAGTTAGACCAAGCTACTTAAGATACATAGTACTCAGAGTTTGAACATAAACAAGCTAGATCTTAATGATATCATTCCTAAAAATTGATTTTTAATAGAATTATGAGCTTTGTCTTAGTCTCATCATAACCTTGTATCAGGACCTCATAAGGACTTGTTAACCCATGTGCTTACCTTGTATTTTTCTTCAACACTTAGAGCTTCAAAGAAGATGCTTCCCTTGTACCTTGAACATGACATTGACATATCATCAAACCTTAAAAAGGATACCAGGTTACATTAAAATTTTATCTAAAAAGAGAAATAAAACTTCTTAGTCACACATTATTTCACCAAGAATGACATAGACTTTGAATGTTGGCATGAGAGAGATTCAACTTGACTTTGACATGTCATCAAACCTTAGAAAGGATACCAGGTTACCTTCAAATTTTATCTCAAAAGAGAATAAAACTTCTTTATCACACACTATTTCACCAAGAATGACATCAACTCTAAATGTTGACATGGGAGACATTCAACTTGACTTTGACATCAATTATAACAATAATGCTTTAATACCAACACTAGGAATATACCTCAACAATCTCCCCTATTGTCATTGATGGCAAACATTTTTAATAATGTAGATTATTATCCAATATTTAAACTTGAAACATGACCTTTCTCCCCCTTTTACATTAATGATAAAGGTTCACCTTCTTGTTAGCTATTTGATCTTTGTAATTGGGGAAAATAAACATCATTAAACATTTATTTAGCATAGACTAGGCTCACATACCTACTCATGAGATATGATTGACTCCCTTTATCTCCATTAAAATTCAAGACATTTTCAAAACTTTAACTTGGTTTGATCAAGTCATCATACCAATTTTTTGTGACTTGTCTCTAGATTTCACATCTATATCATATTTTGTTGACTAAAACTAGAACCTGAAGATATCCTAAGACCACACAACTCCCACTATGACCATTCATCCTTCATGCTTATTTATTTACTAGATAAGTTCCTTTATGAAGCCTAATAAAGCCACCTCTACTCTACAGAGATAGAACAACATAAATTTCAGATATTACTAGATCTCCATGTCCTTCTAGGACTGAACCTCCTCCATGATCTTCTTATGCTTGCTTTATCCTTCTAGCTTGATCACTTAAATTTTTGTTTGGATATAATTTTGTCTTGATTCATTGGTCTTGTTTCCTTCATCAATAAATTGTGCTGATAGAGAAAGTTATTGGCATTCTTTTGCATCTTGATTTTGTTCTACCACTGAAAATAGTTCATTTGAACTTGTAGATTGGTTATCAACCTTAGACATATTAAGTTTCTATTTATTATTTCTCTATTGTGTTATTTAAGCCTCAAACTTCTTGTCTTGTCTTGAAAAGTTATGCTTACAATAATTTTCAATGTGACCAACCTTATGCCAATTAAATCATGGTATCCCTCTAGATGGAAACACACCATGACCCATACCTCTTGGTTGATGGTTATCTTCATAGTTTCTTGCAAATTCATTCTTGAATGGCCTTCTATAATGCCTTAACTTATGACCAAATTTATTACATGAATAATAATAGCCATCAAAAGGATTAGAATATCTTATGTTATTAGAATTCTTGATATTTTTGACCTTTGCTCTATCAACATCCTCATTATTTGATTTATATTTGAAATTTTTGATCATATTATTGTCCTTTTGATATCCAATAAAACCAATACTTTTATTTTATTCAATAGTCTTTTGACTACTCATAAGGTTTTTTAGATCATTGGTGCTCTTTTCAAACCTTACAAAGGACTTAACCTTAATTGATGCTTGTTTCAATTCATCTCTAAAAGAGTTCACTTTAGTTACATACCTTGCACATTCTTCTTCTTTTGATTTGAGACCTATAGTCATAATTTTAAATTGACTTTCCACTTGTTTGACTATTTCTTCTTTCTCTTTGGAGTTGTTGCTTAGTCTAGGTTCAAACAAGTTGATTTTCTCCTCATATTATTTGATAATGGACCTCATCACCATACTATTTTTATTAACCATATTAATTTCTTCAAGAGTATTCCTCAACTCATCTTTAAGATCCACCTCATCTCTTTCTTCATCTAAATCATCAACAAAACCTCCAATCCATATTGACTCTTCTTGATTTGAGTAGGTTTCTTCTTTAACCATAAAGAGAACCTCATTGACATCATGTCCATCATCTTCATGATCACTCTTTGAATCACTTATTTCACTATCATTAGATGAGATATAATCTTCCTTGGTGTAAAGAATCCTTTTGTTTTTGAATAACCATTTATTATCGTCACATATTCTAAAGGTTTTATTGCTCTTATCATATTTATAAGAAATTTTATCATCATCATGATCTTCATTATGTTATGCAACATATTTTGTCTTATTTTTGTGAGGATATTTGTTGAAAATGTGTCTAACCTCTCCGTAATTGAAGCATTTGAAAGGTAGCTTGCCTTTGTATTTACCTAAAGCTGTCCTTAAATTTCTTAGAAATATAGATATTAAATCATCATCATCTATATCAGATTCATCATTATTTATGATTTTCTTACGTTGTGACTTCTTCTCTTTTGGTTTATTTTTTTCCTTGAACATTGCTTCCTTATTTATAGGTATTCCTTCACTTGTCCTCATCTAATAGGTTATTATGGTTCCATGAAGTCTATCCATCTCAATTTTGTCTAAAGCTTAAATTTTCTCAATATAACATACTTTGAAAACAAATTTGGCAGTTAGATACCTTAAAACATTTTGAAAAATAGTAGTCTCTTTCAGTTATTCTCCTATACCTCTTATGATGTTGACCACCTCATCAAGCCTCAACAAGTAGGCTATAGTGGTCTCATATTCATTCATTTTCAAAATTGCAAATTATCTTTTATGAGTTTACAACTTGGCCAATTTGGTTTTAAAATCTCCCTCATGAATAGTTTTCAACTTATCCCACATTTTTTGGGTAGATACATAGTGCATAATCTTCACAAGTTCTACTTCACATAGGCCACACATAATGCCATTCATTACTTTTGAGTTATTATCACTGGAATTCTTACCTACTATATCCATAAGAAGAATAGTAGGTATAGTATACCCATCCAAGACTAATTTACAAATATCATGGATTTGATACATTAGATATGTCCTCATCCTTACACTCCAAAACACATAATTGGATCCATTAAACAATGGATCTTTTCTTATAGAGAAACCACCCTGAGTTTGGCTATCCATCTTAGTTTGTTTAGGATCTTTTGTAAGTTATAATACCTCTTTAAAAAGACCTGATATAATACCAAATGTTATAACTATTAATAGGGTTGAATCAATTTCTCAACAATCACTATTGAATTCAATTCATCATTCCATGAAGCATTCATTCATAACTTAATGCATAATGAAAGAAAGTACACAAGCATATCATAAAGGAACACAAGATATATATGGGAAATACATTTTGGGAATAAAACCCACTACACCATGCACATAGGCTATAGTTCTATAATCTTAATATCTAAGTTTTAATGAAGTACCAACTTCACAAGGAGCTATAACCCCTATCTAGATAAACATCAACTTAATTAGTCTTTTACAAGCTCTATCTTGCAAGGAGGCTCCAACCCCTTAGATAAATTATCACCAAATAAGTCACTTATGATCTATTATCACCTTATAAAACATATTTATAATATTAAATTTATGATGACCTTCAATCTCACTCAAAAAACCTCTTAGGCCTTCTCACTCAAATAACCCTCTCTTTAGCATAAATAGGTCAAATGACCTTATTTAATACCTATAAAAAATAGTTAGATACTAATGAAATGTTATTATTATACTATTTATTATCTTAATTCTCTTAACCTATTCTAAAAAACAATATATCCTTCGCTCAATATCTCAATCCTCTAACTAGTCAAAATAATCTTATTAGGCCTTGGCTTTATACTTGATTCTTTATCATACCTATCTTGGTTAGATAAGGACCTCAAAATAATTGTATTATTATTTAAATATATTAGTACACAAATTTAATGAGAAAAAAAACAATACATCAATTGATCATATTCCATAAAGACTAGATCATCCATTAGGCCTAATGGAGACATAATGCAATTAGGTATGTCCTATCCACATGTTACCATTTTGACCCTTAAGAACACTTCTTATATTAACCAATGAATTAAAAATTTCATAAATTCCTAAAATATAACCATTATAATTTTACGTTGGGTCCCTAACTCTATTAATCCCATTTCACTACTTGGACCTACTAATCAGGTCTCCTCACCAATAGGCCTTCTCACTACCTATAAGTTTGTCTTCAAAATTAGAACCAAATACAAAAATTTATCACCTAAACCATGCATAAAATAATATTATTAGGATATTTTAAAAATTTCCACAAATATTTTTTCTCCACCATAGAAGCTGGGGGGCCTCAATAACACTCATATAGATGACTTACTCAAAAACAGTAAACACTGTCAATACACAATCAAAATCATTTAAATTTACAAGCTTGATGAGGTAATTAAAATTATAAAAAATGAATTATAATGATCCTATAATCATTTATAACACATTTAATAAATTTTTATCATTCATCTTAGTGAAAATTGACTCAGGAGCATACTTTTCATGCACACAAAAAAGTTGCCAATAGGTTTAAAAACACAGTCAAGATAATCAACTTGTAGAAAACCTACGAGGAAAATTATTTGATATTAAAATGGATTTTTTTGAACATATAGTATCATTATAACATATATAAAAATATATATTTCATGGTCATGTATCAATATTGGTCTTATAGACCAATCTCACTATGTCACTCTACACATACTACACTATGTTAGACAAACTAATTTGGTGACAAACATTTTCATAGGTGTAGGTATCATAAAAACTTATATAAAAATTATATATTATTTGTATGTCTTTAATAATTACCCCAAAACATAGGATTCATCCCTAGTCTTCTGTAATAAATCCCTAATCTCATTCTCATTCTCACCTAGTTTCTTTACTATTATACTTGTTAGGCCAGTTTAGTGATAGGTTAACTTTCATGACAAGTTTTACACAATTTTGATCAATAACATAATCAAAAACTTTAATTATCATAAAATATAATTCTTTAACACCATCCTCCATCCACTTTCATGCTTTGACTTGATCAACCTTGCCTGTAGCATTAAAAACCCTAAAAATTAAGGTTTTCCTGTAGATTCTATTCATTATCAAGATAAAAAATAACTTGAGGAAATATTGAAGATTCATTTTCATATTAAAAACACCAAACTGGGTCATCTAGACCATTCTAATCTATAATTGATTTGATCTTTCCTATTGGGTCTTTGTAAGGGTTTTAGGAGGGTTTTGGCCACCTTACCTTATCACTAATCATTTATAAAGGATTTCCACTTAATCCCAAAACCAATACCAAGGAATTAAATATAAATAACCTCCATGTATACCATGAAATTATTATTCTCTCATGTAAAGGGTACACATTCCAATGAACATGAAAAACTTCTTCTCGAGTCTACAACATGTGTACATAGTCAACCTTATCACCAAATTTCTTGGTTTATCTTATAAGCTATGACTTAATTTTTTTTCAAAATTATTATCATGACATATCACACCTATATAAATTATATTAAGATATATATAATCCTTTGAAATGATGTTGAACCCTACTTAAGTCACTATAGGTCACTTTGTGCATCTAGGATTTATACTGCTAGTCCTATTTGAACTATGAACACAACCTAGAACCTATCATAATATATTTAAAACTTCATAAACCTGTCATAAATAATCATAACATGATATTATACTACAAACCTTGCTCACTTAGGTGTGTAATGGCAGAACTCACCATTATACCAAGCTTATCCTACTAAGACACCAAGTCTACAATTTCTCACTAGGTCTCTTCATACAAGAGCTAAGCATCCAACTTTTACTTTAAACTCATATTTGAAGGATTTTTTGCCTCTCTTCCCATGTTTAAAAAATTTATAACACTTAAATATGCCTAAGATGACTTAAATCATAAGGTATCACCATGTATCATGTATAAATAGCTAGACCAAGATACTTAAGATACCTAATACTCAGATTTTGAGCACAAATAAGTTGGATCTTAATGATATAATTATTAAAACTTGATTCACAATAGACATATGAGCTTTGTTTTAGTCTCATCACAACCTTTTATCATGACCCCATAAGGACTTGTTGACCCATGTGCTTACCTTGTATGTTTCTTCATCAATTAGAGCTTCAAACAAGATGCTTCCCTTATACCTTGAACATGTCATCAAACCTCAGAAAGGATACCAAGTTTCCTTTAAGTTATCTATTAAAAGATAAATAAAACTTCTTAATCACACAACATTTTACCAATAATGACATAAACTCTAACTTTTGACATGAGAGACATTCAACTTGACTTTGACATCAATGACAACATTAATGCCTTAATACCAACACTTGGAACATACATCAAAACATGGTACTCCCAAGATGATTGCCAGTGATCAAGATCTCATATTCACTATTATTGTTTGTAAAGAATTATTTAATTATTTTGGAACCTAATTGGCTCATATCTCATCCTATAATCCTCAATCTAATGGACAAATTGAGGTAGTCAACAAGTGTCTAGAAGGATACCTTTTTTGCTTTATGTTAGATAAATAGGATAAATGGGTTCAAGGATATTCTTGGATTAATGGTGGTATAATAAATAAATTATTTATTCATCTAAAATATATATTTTTATATCATTATATTGATACCATCCTCTATTTCTCATGTCACCCTTGAAGTCCCACCCAAAGGTATGAGTAGTGGAGGAACACCTTCAACATCAACATGAAGTCATTGCTAGTTTATGTGAAAATTTATCTTTGGCTTAAAAATGTGTGAAGCAACAAGTAGATCAACATAGGAGTGAGAGGAATTTTGAAAGTGGTTATTAGGTCTTGATTCACTTGTATCAGTATAATCATATGTCCTTAAATAAATATAAAAAGGATAAAAAACTATCTCCAAAGTATTATGGCCCTTATCATATCTTGCAAAAAAATTGTAGAGTGGCCTACAAAATGGAATTTCCTCCATCCATTCACATTCATCCAGTATTTAATGTATCTTTCCTTAATAAGGCCATTGTAAATAGATTTACTACTCAAAATTATTTACTATAATTAGATGAGGAAGGGATATTTATTCTTGATCCTTAAGTAGTCCTTCAAATGTGCACTAGGAAGCTATGGTCTAAACTAGTTATAGAGTATATGATTAAATGGAAGAATATACCTTTTGAAAATCCTATGTGGGAGGATGAATAATTCATGTAAAAAAATCTGAGATTGCTTCAATGTTAAGGAAACCATTATTTTTAAGGGGAGGGTCATGCTATGACCTTCACCATTAACATGTCTAAGGATAGTGTAGCTGACTTATGGCTTGTATAATGCTTTTGCATATTATTTTACATTTTTCTATGCATTCATCTACTTAGTAGGTTAGATTATGGGTTGGCCATGGCCTTGGTAGGATATATATAGGAGGTAGGGTTATTTTTTCATCATCATATTGGAGTATTAATTTCTTATTCCAAGCATATGGGAGGTTTCCCCATCAAAGTGGATTATCTATTATTAATATTTTCTACTATAGTTTTATATCATTATGATGTATTATTATATTTTTGATTATCTGATTAATTAATATCACTCCATTGAGATTCACTTCTCCTCTCTCCTCTCACATTATATATAAAAGCAAACCATTTTGGATTTTGTAATCTAATCCATGTCTGGTATGGTGAAGCCCTACTAGTTTGAATATTGATGTTTACCTTTGAATAATTATTTGAAAGTTGGTTTTGATTTAAAAATTCCTTATCTAAGTGTGTGGATTAGTGAAAATTTTGAAAGGTAAGTGTTAATCACATATCCTTGAATTCATATTAATCTCTCATATTATGTGTAAGCAATCCATTCTCTAATAGTCACATAGAGTGTAGTCAGTGTTCTTGTCTATCTCTAAATGTAGAAAATTGTATTAGTGTCTAGGATTAGACCTTTTGTCATTTCACTTTGAGAAGTATAGTACATATAACCTTCAAATTTTAAATAATTATGTTGGAGTACCCTAAAATTTTGAATCTATTATTGTGAAAAATATAGTGAAGGCCATGGTATTCTAGTGGATATCAATCTGGTGTATCACCTTGTTAGAATAGGTTATTTTCATGTTACTCTTTATCTCTTTTCATCCAGCCAAACTAGTACTATAGGTGATAATATATCAAATTCAAATCTAAAGAGATATACATTAAACCTATAGTTTTACCCCTGATATAGGAAACACATAGGCCTAGAGCTAATCCAATGTTGACAAAATCTTAGAGTAAGATTGAATAATAGTCTCTAGGGTGCAAGATTTGGTGACAATAGTACCATTTGGGGTTTAGAAAGGTTTTATGAGGTCTACCATCTTAATTATGGTTTATAAAGTATTATAATCATAACCATAAATAATTATCATGAACTCTTAGTACAATATCCCCTCCATCTCCCCTCAATTGCTTAGGATCCCATGTAGAATGTGTGTAGAGATAAAAGTGTTGAAAGATGACTCTTGAGATCTCTATTGACCAATTTTATTAGGTTAGCTTCTTAGGGATCATTCATAAAATTGATCCCATAAATGGTTTTAATTATTTTATGGATTTTTATTTGATAAGGGTACTTAAATTTCCCTAAGAGACATGATCCTAAGTCTTTGTGGTGAAGGGTGTGAGCATTTGAAAGTGCACCTTGAAGTGACTACCTAGGGATTTATGACTCTAATAGGGTATTGAGACCAGTTTGACCCTCTTTTTATCTCCCTTTTATTGAAAATAATTTTATAGGACCTAGAACATCCTTCCATACCTTTCATGGTCATCAATATTGTTTGGGAAGGTCTAAATATCCCTCAAAATGGTAATAGAGTTTAAGGCTAGGTTTAAGGTCTATCTTTTTTAGCCATCCCTCAAGGGTTTTTGAATTAAATCCTAAATGGTAAATACCAAAAAGTGTATATTAATACATTAAATACCACATATTATTACCTTGGAAAACACCTTATGAAGTCTAGCCTACCCTTCTTGGTATCAAACCATCAAATAACTCATCTAGTCTCATTATTGATTGATAAAAGACTGGACTAAGTCTAAGATAAAATAGTGGATTTATCTACTAATTTTATGGCCTTGAGGAGAGAATTAACACTTTAACCTACTCATAATTACAATTTTTACCAAATATAAAATCTTGATCACACCTATAGAGTCTTCAAAATGACAAACTCTCTCATAATTGGTTATAGGTCTACCTACAAGTCTAGGTGCTTGATGGTATTAGGGTGTATAAGTAGGCCTTTATCTCAATTTGTTGCAATAATTATGGAATTATAATGTTTATAAAATTGATTTATGGTTAGTGACACCCTTAGGTACTAGTTATTCACCATCCCTTTTCTTTGCATACTTTCACCTCCATAGACTAGGTCTTAAGCACAGTTAGGCCTATATAGCCCTCAAGTTTGTGTTCAATGTGTTTTTTCCCTTGTTGGGGTGGAAAACATGATTAATAAACTTATTAAATTTTAATCTTCCCTCTTTATGAATAGATAATATCTCTTACTCTGGGTAGAATGTAAATCTCAAGACATGTCAATAGTGTTGAAGGTACTAATTTGCACATGTTGACTATCGATAGGGATATTGAAATAAGTATTTGAGGGAGGAGAGTGTTTTTTAGCTATATGAAATATATATGACTCTTTTAAATTATCATACACCTCCTTGAGATATCCACTTGATTATTCACATCACTTCCTATGCTCAGGGGTGGTTTATACATAGTGATCTTGAAGGCTTTTATACATTATGTGTAGATGATCTCCTGTAGGTGGTTTCTTAATTTATCAATATGGTAAATGGATATATATATATATATATATATATATATATATATATATATATATATATATTCATGACCTTATGGTTATTTTAAATCCCAATTGGGTATTTAGGCCTTAAAACCATTATTTAGGCTTGGAAAGAGGGGTTGATGGCTTATGGGGAATGACGGTGGGGTAGAATAGGACTTGAACATGGAGTGCCAGGTCTTAACTAAAGTGAATTGACAATAGAAGAATCATGAAATGATATAAGTTATTACATGGCTTGGAATGAACTATGGGGACAAACTCAAGAAATTTCAAAAAGACCTTGGAGACCTTCATATGCATACCTATCAAAACATGATGCTTTAGAGGCCATAAAAAAGCATACATATTCAAAAGATGAAACCTAGGACTTTCCATGGAACCTTAACATTTTCTAGGAAACCTTAACTTCTGCTAAAGGGACTATGAAGAATTTTTAAGGCATGATTGTGGTTTCAAGGAATATGGGGATATCATAAAGATTGTGAACCTACACAAAATGATGTAATGGTGACTTTATCATGAACAAACCACTCCACTCTATGCTTAAACTATGTTTGAGAACCTTGAGACCACCATTGAACATTACATTATCTTCTTATATAATAAGCCTCAGATATGTATATAGTATTCTCTTAGAGACACCATGAGAGAGTTATAAATCTATATGAATAAAAACTTGAATCAAAGAGTCATACACAAGCTTTAAATCACCCCACTAATCCTTAAACACTATTACCCTTAGGTGAATGCACTGAACACTCCATTTTACCATTCAACCTTGACTGTAGACTATATATTTTGGTAGTATAGGTATTTATTATCCCTATAGGTTCATAGTGTGGATCAAATGTTGGGTAAGTTATGAAAAATATCTTCAAGACTTGGGGAATTAGGAATAACCATTAGTTTAGTCAAATAAATTAGAAACTCAATAAAACCATTATGCTTCTTTTGCCTAGTATAGATGTGAATGGTGACTAGACCCATTAAGTTTTTAATGAATATTAATAGAGATAAGATAACCAATTTCCATGAATGAGAGGTGACCAATTTTAATTTCTCTTCTCAAGAGCTTGGGCCCTCTTTCTCTCTCATTTGTACAGTCTGAGCATTAACCTAAAGTTCTCTCTAAGCCTACCAATGACCTTGATGGGAAGATGGATCATTTTTGGGATCCTAAAACACTTAAACACTTTTTTCTCTTCCACATATGCTATTAGTGACTTCCTCCTAAAGATCACTAACTCCACCTAAGTCAATTCATACTATATAGATCTATACCACTTAGAAAAATCTTGAAACCTAAAAATTACCTTATTTTCTAATGTTTTAGATCATAATAAATTATTAATAGGTAGGATGAGGTAAAATAAGAGTTATGTGATGTATTAAATCCTATGGTATAAATTGGAAAAATTGAAAGGGCATATTTTGGCATGTGTGGGACCCATTAGTGGAAATTAAGTGTTATCTTTTGTGTAAAGGGTGATAAATAGTTCATGAAATTCCTTATTTATGGATTAATGGAATCCATTACTAATATTAAATGTTTAGATGGTGGTTTAGTGTCCCATTACAGTTAAATGGAGTCTCATTATGGTCAAAATTCTCACTTTTAAAACACATACATGACCTTAAGGAGGAATAACAAATGAATATCATATCAACACATATGAGAAGACTTTTTAAACTATTAAGGACTTAAATTATGACCTAATTCACCTTCATAATATTCTAAAAAATTTGTAAATGAACCATACCTTACATTATTTGAGTACATCAGAGGTGTTCATGATCACTCATTAGCTACATTATCAACTCACCTCCACCACGTCACCTTTAAATGTTGAGGGATATTAAAAAGTTAATAA
Source organism: Torreya grandis (assembly GCA_037957365.1). NCBI lineage: Eukaryota > Viridiplantae > Streptophyta > Pinopsida > Cupressales > Taxaceae > Torreya > Torreya grandis. Next base: position 785,091 of record JARHVA010006547.1, read on the forward strand.
GGACATTCATACATGTTCCAAAATTATAAAAAAACTTGACATAAGATAAAAAATGAGGTGAGTAGAATAATTATGTATGTCATAACATGAATAGATAAAGGACTTGCTGCATATAGAAAGATAACTAATGACTTGTTTTGAACTACCTAATTTTACCAAGATGTATGAAAACCATGAGAATTAATGGTGAAATAAGGTTAAAAGGGATTTACATTGACCCATTTCTAGGATAAATACTAGGAAGTGGTCAAAAATTTTGGTGACTCAGCTGGCTTGACCATCCTGCTAGTCTAGAGAACTCGTAATATCTTAATTTGCCCCTCATGAATAGCAAGTGAACCTTTGACTACAAATAAAATATACCTAATACCATAAAAAAATTAAGAATAAATGAGACAAAAAAAGACAAAAAAAAAAATTCAAGAAAATAAAAACAAACACAACAACAAACAACTAGTAAAAAACAACTAGCAAGCATGTGCACCAACACTTTGAAGAAATAAACTAAACTAGATACTATGTACAAGAAGACCTAATTTTCCTAATAACAATACTTGAGTAACATACCATTAATATTTATATGGATTTACTCACCATTAAACCTCTATATTTGGAAATAATTTCTCTCATTGAAGCTGGTAATGATGTATGGTCCACTTCAAAGATTGTCAAACTTTGAGTGTTTACCTAGATTGGCATGGTCTTCATCACACTTAAGCACAATATATCCTTGTCAAAATTTCTTGGAAGAAGATATATTATCAAATTATATTTTTAATTGGTTTTGGTTATAACACATATCATGCATAACACTATCCCTTTTCTATTCGAACTCCCTCAACTCATTCATCTTTACTTCTATTGCATCATCCTCCATGAGGTCAATTTGGTGTGAAAGTTTCAAGGCTAGAAAAATTTATACCATAAATAAGCAGGTAAGGAGAGTGACCATTAAAATTATTATGAGTGATTATATCTTCCCACAAGGTAGTCCTTAACCTGGTATGCCATTCTCTTTGACTATCATCTATTGTCCTTTTCATCATCTTAATCATGTTTTCATTGGTGGACTCTACTAGTCCATTTCCATATTGGTAGTATTTTTATGAATAATTGGGATATATGCCATGGTTAAGTTACCACTCACACAATTTAACACTATTTAAGGCCAAGGTATTATTTGAGATAATGGTAGAGGGAACCCCAAACCTAGTCATAAGACTCATAGAATTCTAAAACTAAATTTTGATTTGATTCTTTGAGGGCATCTACCTATATGCACCTAATAAAGTAATTATTATATGTTAAAAACCACTTATTACTAAAAATAGATGAGGTGTGGATCATGCCTATGAAATCTAAGCACCATTTCATGAAGGGTTGATCAACTTGGATGGGTTTTAGGGGTAAGAAAATTAGTCTCTACTTACCAATAGACATATCACATTGTATAAATATCCTAATACAAACATGTGAGTCCCTAATTAACTTGGGACAAAATTTATCCTTCTCATATGATATTGGATGTTGTGGTTTTGACTGCAAAGTATCCACCTACAATACCATCATGAAAATTCTCTAATAACTTGTCAATCTGACTAGTCACAACACACATTAGGAGCATACCACCCATTTAATTTTTGAAGAGTACTCCAGATACCAAGATTTAAGGGATGGAATTAAATATAAATTTTCTCCTTATTTTCTTATGTAATCTCATAATACATTATATCATTTTAAGGAACTTCACTATATCTTGGGTCTATTTGAAAGGGTCCATGTTTGCAACTGCTTGTTAACTATCATAGACTACCAAGACCATATCCTTTTCTTATTTACCCTTTGCTAAAATATGTTAATAAATACCCCTACATATAATAAGTTTATTAACTTTCACTTATATATCATACTCCATGAACTTGGTCACCCAACCAACCCTCTTCCCACTTAAGTCTTTATTGAGTATGAAATCCTTTATAATAGGGTGAACTACCATCACAAATACCTTGTTATTAGACACCATGTGTCTAAAATTTTATAGGACTCTCATGATACCTAGGACATGTTTTTCAAAAAATTAATATTTCTCCTCACACCCTTCTAATTATTGATTGGAAAAAGTAATGGGATGCCCTAGTCCTTCATAATTTTTTTGTATGAGCATAGCAGAAATAACATCACTTAAGGAAAAGGCATACATTAGGAAATATTTTGTGAAGTTAGGATTGAGAAGGGTGGGAGCTTAAACAATGTACTTTTTGATGGCCTCAAAAACCCTTTTTCCTTCTTTATTTCATGCAAACTCCTTATTATTATTAATCATATGGGTTAGTGACCTCACCAATTTTAAAAATCCGAATCTCCTAATGAAGTTAATTTTGACCAAGAAAATTTATAATAATTTCTTGTGTTTAAGTGGGGGAAAATAAAGGATTGTTTATATACTCTCAAGTTCAATTTAGAGGCCATATTTTGACATAATTTGTCCTATAATTCTTCCTCCATGGGTTGCAAATATGCATTTTTGGGGGTTCAAAGAGACCCTAAACTACCTACACCTATCAAACACTAACCTCAAATGTGTCATGTAATCTTTAGGATACTTTGAAAATATAGTGATTCAATCAAGGTATATGATCACCATATCATTAATGATCCCTCTTAAGGCTACATCCATTTTTGTTTGGAAGGTAACCCCTATGTTGGATAGTCCAAAGGGCATATTCATGTATGCATAAGTGCCCCACTTGGTTGTGAAGGATTTTATGACTATCCTCTTTTATAACCAATATATTATTGAATAAAAAGTATCCATAAATTAAATAAAATATTTATTAACCTAGAAATATCTAAATAATCTAATCCATGGATGTTAGGGGGTAGTGATCTTTTAAAGACATCTTGTTGAGATCTCTAAAGTCCACACACAAATATATCTCCCCATTCTTCTTCCTTATAGGCATAATATTTAATACCAATGAGGAATGTTTGATGGGGAAGATGATATTGAATTCAATGAGTTTTATCAACTACTTCCTCATGATTATCTCAATTTTGGGGTTGACTAATCTTTATTTCTACCTTGTAGGGTTGGCATTCTCTTCCAACTCTATGATATGTTGGGACAACCTAGGGTCAAAAAATTTCAAGTCATGGTATTTCCATGAAAATACAACCATAAAATCTTGACATAATGTTATGAATGTAGCTCTTTATTCTTTGGTATTCACCTTCCCCAACTTCAATAATCTATCCTTAAATGTGAAAACCTTCTCATAATGTTCATCTTTGATGGAAATGCTTACATTGTCTTTCCTTATATGGTAATCCTCATTGAATAGACTATCTAATGTCACCAAGACTTTAGTCAACTTATTTATCCTTATTTTTACAATCTGGTCTCCAAATTGATGTTGCATCCTACTTTAGTTCTTTGAGTTAAATTTTTCCTCATGTTATAAGAAGCAAGAAATATGACTATCAATTTCAAAAACCTACCAACTCACCTAATTATTAAGGACTAAGGTCCTACACACCACTTTGGTTTTTTACTACTCTTTGGTGTTGTTAACTCCATCCAATATACCATATTGTGTTCTAATCGCAACTAACTAGTCCACATGATAATTGGAGTCCCAAAATATGGAATGAATGTCAGGATTTTAAGTCCTCCAAGAGGTCCCCAAAACCTATGATTGTAGGATTTCAAATGTATATTATTGACTTCACTTAGGCCTCTTACTTGATATACCACTAATTCACTATCTCCTTAATACCTCTTTCATTTCCCATTATATCCCATGAATGAGGGCATCATATTCTATAGTACTATAATACAAAATAAAATTAAACCTTAATTAATAATAATAAATTTATTTATAATGGGAGAAAATCATAACACCTACCTCACTCCCATTCTTTGAACTTAACGCATCAAAGAAAAAATTCCATATATCTCCATGTTATTGAATTGTGCTAGTGAAACTAGGAATAAAAACTCCCTGTTCATGAATACAATACAGACTAAACCTTCTTCAATGGTATTGTAAGTATCATAACCATGATTATTTATTACACACTCATCAAGGAGAAACTTTTAGATGCCTTCTAGTGGTTCCTTAGGTTCTTGATCATTGAGATACTCATCCTCATCCAAGATAGTGTAGTTGACATTAGATAGGTTAGTAATTTAGGGTTCTAAGTGGAACCTATAAATATGTTTAGACCTTATGGTAACCTTTATCTGATAACTAGTCTTAAAGACCATGTATGACCAATTATAAGAGAGATACCCCACAATTTGAGTAGTGAAATCCTTAGATAAGCATAAAGTAAATTAGGGAGGAAGGTAATCTAACATGAAATCTTGAGAGAGGGTACATTTAGGACAACAAAAAAAATGATATTAAGGTCATTAAGGACACCTATAGTCTTTGTAGGAGACCCATCCAATTATAAAACTCCCTTTTCATTAGGTTCATACTTAAGCTTCAACTTATTAACTATATATTTAGGTATGATAGAAGTGATAGCACCACTATTTATCATGCAATTATACATAAGGGAATCTCCTATTATGAATGAAAAATAGAATGGTGGTGGATTGACTACCTTAGATGCTTTATATTCATGAGGTTGAATAGAATTATTAAGGACTGCACTTACCATTTCTATTTGTTTATCCATGATAAGAAATTTGGAGAGCTCTTCTTGAAGGAGATCCTTTTATGTCAGATTAAACAAAACAACCCACATAGGGTGAGAGACATGGGACTTATTCATGTAGTCCAGAATGATAAAAGGATAGATGTTTTCTTTGGAGTACAACTTAGGGGCAAAAACATTATTTAGAACTTATGTAAACTTGGGTATAAAAGGGCCCTTCTGATTCTACCCATGGCCCTATTGCATATGTTGAGTTGGTGATGTCTTGTGAATTACGTCTTGATTATAATATCCTTAAGTAATTTTAGAATGTGGAGGAGTTGTTTTGGAATACCCCAAACTATCATCAACTACCCTTTTTTTTAACCCTTGTATGGGCTACAATTAAATTGTCTACCTTGGCCACATTGAGACCTTAATTTGCTACCACTTGTTCCAATGAATGCTTAGCCTCTTAAAAAGTTAAAAAATTAGTTTCAAAGGGTGCTTTAATTCTAATTCCCCCTTGTTGACTTGGAATCTTAGCCTGGTTCATGAAGGGATTGCCCCCATGAGGTATAAAGGGGACTTTCTTATGTTTTAGAGGAGGTATGTTATCATATGATGGAAATGTAGGGCCATACTACATATAATATGTTTGAAACCCTTCACCACTTGGATCCATTTTCATTTCACTTGATTTTACCCATGGATAAAACTACTAACCTTTTTATGAATTTTTTTTTGAGTTGAAACCAAGGCTCTAGAACTATTGGCATCATTAGGATTGAAATTGTTGTATGGTCTTGATTGTGTAATCTACCCTTGGCCTTGTTAGTTAGAATAATAAGGAGGCTTGTTGTATTGATAGGAATGATAAGGGGATTGGTATGGGGATTTATAAGGCATATAAGGTGGATTTTATTAACTATCTAAGGCTAAGAGATTATTATTTTTGGCCTTGAGTATCCCTTCTATCTCACCCAACTTATCTATTTGGATACCATTTGCTTGATATTTATTAGTTAGAGCTGGTTATGGATAAATAGTAAGTATATGGGATTTAATTTTTAGGAACAAATGAATGAGGGGTCTAGGGGTGATTTTGCCTATGTGAATTACATAGTTTTTTTCTCTTATGGATATCTCATAAACTTATGGCAAGGTGGTTTCCCTTACTGATTATATCATGACAACCACATCAGATTTTAAAGCCCTTAGGTAGTATAAGAAATAATATTTAAGGTTCAGATTGATGATGATAAGAATCCTATCTAAGGTTTTTTAGAACCTATAGTTGAAGTCTACCATGAATTCTTGGGGGGGATCTTTTGAATGTAGTAATTTTTTCTACCAAGGAGACATGATCACTCATATCCTCAAATTATTTACACAAGTATACTCCAAAATCATACCATGTGTTTATAGATGTAGATGTTAGTTACCTATACCATTGGAGTGCCTTACCCCTTAACGTGGTTTCTGAAAGTCTTATAGCCACATTTTCTTAGATTATGTTATAGACTGAACACAAATTGTCTATGTTTTTTATATGCTTTACAGGGCTAGTTGAGTTATCTCTTGTGAAATAGGGAAGGATTTTGAGGGTAACAACTAGTATGTCATCAAATTGATTAAGGTTAAAGGGACTTCCACCATTGAAAGGCACAAATACTTTCATCGCAGGCCTAGACATTGAGGTTATAGGATTTAAAGTAGTATTTGTTTAGGAAGAATTGGGAGAGTTGGGGGGAGTGTAGGATTAGGATTGAATATAAATTACCTCTTCCTTCTATAAATTTCTAATGATAATTCAACAAACTCAATGTTATTACCTTTTGAGGAAGATCAATTGGACACCTTTCAAATGTAACTTATCTATAGACCTACCTCAAAATGTCCTTATCTTATATATTTCATCCAAGGATTCCAAAGAATGTTATAATTAACTTTAACATTGTGTCCCACTAGGTGTGCCATAATTATTAGCAACCAAATTTGTACCCTCTAAAGGAGACTATTCATTTCTGCTTCAAACTTGGACTAACATGGGATATGACTAAAGGTTATTGGTTACCTATAGTCTAGACCAAACCTATATATTATGGGGATAACTACCCTAATATATCATCTTAAAATCATCTTATAAGAACTAATTTTATTGGGATGAAAAGGGTTAAAATGAAAACTTGGAAGGGAAAACTATACTATGATAGGTGATGCACCAATGTTTGCTTATCCTCTCTTGACTAATCCTTCAACATGATTATGAATAAAATGAAAATAATTAATTGAATAGGATTATTTAAAAAATCATAGACATGAATATTTCATATGGAGGTTAGGTATAAAGTTTATGACTTGAAGGCAAAGAATGTAAGTCCATATAAGACACTACTAGCCAATTCACTCTTCAACACCACTATTAAATATGAATACTTTATACAAATTTAATAGTATAAAATTATAACATTAGGTGAAATAAAATACATAAAAAATAAGATAAAACTCATTAATTCAATAAATAAATGATCATAACACACACTAACACTCATACATAAGTCTGCAACTATTCTTTCTCTATTGATTCAAGTTGCAAGGTACAATTTTGGTAGAGATTTACTACACCTAGCTAAGGATGTTAAATAAGAGATAAATTCATAAATATATGTATTTATTCATAAGATACATAAAAATATAGGCCATGAAGAGGCCAAGGTGGCCATGTAGTGTTACAGTAGTCTCCATTACTTTCCCCATGCATTTCTTGAGTGGATAGTTGCTTTGAATGGGCCATTTGAGGCATTGAAGCCTAGTTTAAAAAAATTAACATGTGGATATATCATCTATGACAAATTCATATAAATATCTCTCTCTTCCCATCATTTACCATCTTTGAAACTGAATTAAATGAGACCTTTTCCACAAGGCATTAAGTGGCTACCCATACTTGCAAATTGACTCTGATGTAGAAACCACCCAAATATTTCATGATGATAATCAATATGGGGTATAATAAATTTAATTATTATTTAAATATGTCCAAATTTTTTTCATTAATTCAATGATGTCTTTCTATGTCCATTAGCACCTCCTTTTTCTTGATTAAGTAAGCCTCATCAACTAGTAACCTAATCTTTTATCCATCAACTATTTAGATGACTGAGATAATTAAACAAAACCTTTAATCTATATAATAAGGATTGAATAAATCTTTAAATAATCATATTAAATATTACATAGGCCTTTCAAACATCTCTCACCTACAAATTCATCTTCCTTACATGACTAGGCCATCTAGACTAGCCTTGTAAACTAGCTAATTGGTGAAGGTTATAAGAGGCACATCTAGGTAGGTAAGTGATAATTTATAGATTTAGGGAGGTGAAAAAAGTATTAATCAAAACTTAAAATTATTTATAACTTATTATTAATTGATACACCTAATTTATTTCTTAAAACCCTAAAAACTTATAGTTTATAGAGATGTCCATATAATTTTTGTAAAACAAAGTACTAGGAACATGGCCTCTTATGAGTGGGAAACATGATCCATGTTTTTTTCAAGGGTTTTTCATAAATTTGGATTCAATTTGATTAATATATCTCTATTTGTGTTTTTATTAGGTTTTTAGGGAGGTTTAAGAGTGTCTAAAACTTTTAATGATGATTCATATAGGTTAGGGCCTAAACCTCTAAACTAGTTACACTAATTTCATGTAGATAAACCCATTTATATCTCATAAAGTGATAATAATACAATTTATAGGTTATTTATAGTTATTATCATGTGAAAATGTTCCTTAGGTGAGAATCATGTTTTATGGATAGCCTCTGAGTTCCTACAAGCAAGAATGGCTAACTATAATAACTCTATTGTAACCCAAAGTGATCAAATGGTCCCCAAATAAAATTATTTCCTCCTCCATGAAGGTTATAAGTTCCCCTTAAATCTAATTTTTATTATTTATCTACCTTCAAGTGTCATTATCTCAATGGATGTGTTAGTCCAACATGTTTAATCATAGGGTCTCCAGGTTTTGGCCCTAACCTAGGGATTGTAAGGAACCTCTCCACTATTTTTAGAATGAATATCATCTTTGAGGTTCCTTGGAGTAATAATGTTAGATTTATTAAACCATTTATCTTATTTTTCATGTATACAACCTTTAACCTAAACACATAGGTCTATCTTCTTGAATAACTAATCATGGAGGCTCATATAGGTGATTATTACAAGATTATCTAGTAAATTTAAGACCCATTCTCTCTCTTGAATATCATGATATATACAAATACTTTTATAGGTAAAAATTATACTTTACATGATTATTCCATATAACGTGATCCCTTTATGTTTCAACCAATAGGTTATTGTGATCCTTATAAGACCCAAGGGAACCCCAAGGACCATTTCATAACCAAACAACTCCATCTAGATGTATTTTTTAGTAAAAAGCTACCATTGGGTACCATCTTGAGTTTAATAAGTCCACCATCTTAATAATGGTTCATAAAATAAGGACCTCAAAACAAAAAACAATTGTCATGAACTATTATTACATTTAACCCTACATCTCCCATAAATATCTTGAGATCCCATGCAAAATGTGTGTAGAGATAGGAGTAATAAAATATGACTCTTGACCTCTCTATTGACTAATTATAGCAAGTTAGATTCTTAGGTATCATTCATAAAATTGATCCCCTTAATGGATTTAATTATTTTATGGATTTTGAGTTCATAGGGTTATCAAATTTCCCCAAGATCCTTGAGCTTGGGTCTCTTTTTGGTGAATGATGTGAGCATTTGAAAGTGCACCTTGAGTTGACTGCCTAAGGCTTTATGACTCAAGTAGGGTCTTGAGACTAATTTGACCATATTTATATTTCACTTTTCTTTAAAATAATTTTATAGGTCCTAAAAAATCCTCCCATACCTTTCATGGTATTCAATCTTGTTTGGGAAGGTTTAAATATGCCTCAGAATGGTTGCAGGGTTTAAGGTCTGTCACTTTCATCCATCCCTCAAGGGTATTTTAATTGAATCCTAAATTATATTTACCCCAAATAATATATTAATAAAATTTTTCCCACCTAATATTACCTCTAAAAACCCCTTATGAATTATAACCTATCTAGTTTGCTCTCAAACCATCAAATAACTCACCTAATCTCATAATTGACTATTAAAAGACTAGACTAGGTCTAAGAAAAAATATTGGTTGTATCCACTAATTATCTAATATTGAGGTGAGAATGACCACTTTAACCTAATCACAATGACAATATATAATTTTTTAAAAATCATTATCACACCTATAGAGTTTTTCAAATGACAAACTCTACCATGACTAGTTATAGCCCTACCTACAAGTCTGGGTGCTTGGTAATATTAGGGGGTTTGAGTAGGATTTTATCTCCATTTTTTCAATAATAATTTAATTATAATGTTTATATCATTAATTTAGTTTTATATACACCCTTAGTTACCATTATTTCACCATCCTTTTTCTCTATATACTTTCACCTCCTTAGGCTAGGTCTTACGCATGTAGTGCTCAGGTCTATGTTCAGTGTCTTTTTTTTGTTGGTGGGGTGGCCACCATTTTTCATCACCATATTAATTTTTAATATTTAATAATTTTTCATATATATTTTCTCTTAGTCTAGGCAATATGTATATCTCAAGACATGTCAACAATGTTGTAGGTACTAATTTTCACATGTTGACTGTGTATATGAGTCTATAGAATAAGACTCTAACAGAGGAGAGGTTTTTTTGGATATAAGAAAGCTATGTGACTCTTTTAAATTATTATCTACCTACTTGAGATATCCACATACTTATTCACATCACTTATTATGCTCAAGGGTGGTCTATATATAGTAATCTTCAAGGCTTTTACATAATAGGTATAAATGATCTCTTGTAGGTGGTTACATACTTTATTAATAGGGTAAATGGATATGTAGGTCTATATCTTAATGAAATTATTGTTACTGATAATCAAAAGTGGTATATATGACTTAACCCCATGATTTAAGATTGGAAAGAGGAATGGATGGCCTATGGGAAATGATAGTGGAGTAATATGGGACTTGAACATAGAGTGCAAGGTCTTAACTGAAGTGCAATGATAGTGGAAGAATAGTGGAATGATATAAATTATTCCATGGATTGGAATGAACTATGGGGATAAACTCAAGATAAATCATAATGACATTCGATACCTTTATATGCATACCTATCAAAACATAACACTTTGGAAACTAGAAAAAACCATACATATTTAAATATAAAACCTTAGACTTTCCAAAGAATGTTAACATTTGCTAGGAAACCTTGACTTCTGAAAAAATGAATACGAAGAGGTTTGAAGGAAAAATGGTGGTTTCAATACTTTTAGGGCTATCATAAATCTTGTGAACCTATACAAAGGGATGCAATGGTGACTTAAGCATGAACACAACACTCTAATCTATGCTTAAACTATGTTTGAGAACTTTGAGACCACCATTGAATAGTACACTATCTTCTTATATAGTATGCCTAAGATATGTATGGAGTCTTCACTTAGAGGTACCATGTAAGATTTAAAAATATACCTGAATATCAACTTGAATCAAAGAGGCATATAAAGCTTGAATTCACCCTATTGATCCTTCAGCATTGTTACCCTTAGGCAAATGCACTAAACACTCCATTTTACCATTCAACCCTACTTTTAGAATAAAAATTTTGGTATTATAGATATTCATAAACCATATAGGCTCACATATGTGGATCAAATTATAGGTAATTCATGAAAATTCTCTTCAAGACTTGAGGAATCAGGAATAACCATTAGTTTATTCAAACAAAGAATAAACTCAATAAAACCATTCTGCTTCTTTTGCCTTGTGCAAATGTGAATGGTGACCAAACCCATTAATTTATTAATGAATTTTCATAGAGATCAAGGAACCAATATTGAAACCAATTCCCATGAATGAGAGGTGACCAAGTTAAGTTTCTCTAGCCAAGAGCTTGGGCCCTCTTTTTCTATCTTCCATATAGTTTGATCCTAAACCTAAAGTGATATTTAAACCTACCAATGAGATATATGGGAACATGGATTGGTTTTTGGATCCCAAAGCACTAAAACACTCTTATATTTTTTATATATTCAAATAGTAACTTACTCTTATAAATATATTACTCCATATGAGTCAGTACATACTGTAAAGATTTGTACCACTCAGAAAACTCTTAAAACCTACAAATTCCTTATATTTTCTCATTTTTTATACCATAAGACATTTTTAATGTGTAAGAGGAGGGAAAATAGGATTTATTTGATGTATTAAATCCTATGGTAAAAATTTTATAAATTAAAAGAGCCTTTTTTGGAATGTGTGGGGCTCATTAGTGGTAATTAAGTGTTGACTTTTGTGGAAAGGGTGATCAATAGTGCATGAAATGGCTTATTTATGGCCTAATGGAGTCCATGAAACATATTAAAGGTGTGGATGGTGGTTTATTAATCCATAAAGGTCAAATGGAGTCTCATTATGGTCAAATTTTTCACTTTTAAAACATAGATGTGACCTTAAGGAGGAATAATAAATTAATATCATATCAAAACACATGAGAAGACTTTAGAACCTATTAAGAACTTCAATTTGGCCCTAATAGACCTTTATAATTTTATAAAAATATTTTAAATTAATCATACCTTACATTATTTGAATACATCAAAGGTTTTCATGATGACTCATTAGCTACATTATCAACTCACCTCCACCATATTACCTTTGAATGTTGAGGCATCTTCAAAACTAACTAAGGACCTTCATACATGTTAAAATATTATAAATAAAATTGACACAAGATGAAACATGAGGTGATGGTAATCATTATATATCTCATAACATGAATAGATATTGGACTTGTTATATATGGAAAGTTAACTAATGACTTGTGTTGAACTTTCCTAATTTTACCTAGATGTATGACAACCATGAGGAATAATGGTGAACTAGGGTTCAAAGGGATTTAGGTTAACCCCTTCCTAATCTAGAGTCTAGGAAGTGGTCAATAGTTGGCATATTAAATTCATAAATAATTCCCAATATCCTTATTTCAATTTCCTTTCCTTGATGTGACAATCATATCATGCCTTCCTCTGATATTGAAGAAACTCTGCCTAATGCAATGCCTCAAGTATAATCTCATATGCTTCATTAAATTTAATAATTGTTTTATTTTGGTGATTTTTTTAGGTTTATGCCTACCTCCATTTATGTTCATAATTATTTCATCTCAAACTCAACTAGATGTAATAACTTCTTCCCATATATAATTTCATATGGATAAAATCATGTGTTGGACTTCCATGTTGTGTTATAAGACCAAACTAATTTAATTATTTTTGCCATTTTTAGCCCACATATATAGCTTGTTCCTATATGGATAAATTTTATAATGGATGAGTAGAGTAATATATGCTATGGATGGAATGAGTGGACCAAATATATCATGCAGATTGCAATGCTTTTCAAACACTTTAAGTTCACTTAAAGTGTATTTTGTCCAAATTTAGGAAAATAGGTCTCCATGGTGGTCATAAAATTTAGGAGCATGAAGTAGGTATTGAAAAATCACCAAGATCTCATTCAAGCCTTGGTAATTCATGAAAAAGGTTAAGTATAAGCCTAAGTGAATGAGACCATCACTAAGACATCATGCATGAATAAATGGACTAGTTAACTTATGTATTTCATAAGTCCACTAAAAAATCATTTCCAACAAAGATATTATAGCACTATAGATTTATCCATGCTAGGAGCACACTTTTCAAGTTTCATATCCATGTGAGATTTATATCTCAATATCTAAGTGTTCAAACTTGAACCTATAACATATGATGTTCATGCGAGTGTCAAGTTTGAGATTCACCAAATGACCATTTGGATTCAAAAGTCTTTAAAAGGTTTAAATTTGAGAAAGATATAATGGGAAACTTGATCTTTCATTATAAAAAATAATATCTAATAGTTTTCAATAGGGTTCAAATTAGTCAAAGGGTCCTTGGGTTAAATCCCTTTAAAGAGTTACACGTTGGGCATGATCTAATAGTGTGGATCAATCAAATAGAAATTTGATAGTGCATGTTCATTAACAAAAGGTGGGTCTGAGCCTATATCAATAAAATAAATTCATTCATACCAATTATCATATATTGTGTAGAAATTGATAATAAAGTGGGCCCAATGATATTTAAAACTCATATTTATTTGTGTATCTTGATCCAACTATGCTGAGCAGGTCAACATGTCAAAGGATCTTCATGGCAGCAAATCAAGGCCCCACATTACTTCATACATATTGATCCTATATTGTATAGGAGGTGAAAAGGGTCAATATCTAATAGTGATAATCTATGAGGCCAATTTGAATTAATATAAGTTAGAACATTTAGATAGGCCTAAGAAATATTTGACATACAAGGTCAAACCTGAGAACCAATTTTTGATGGAAGCAAACATAAGACTTGTAGGGTTGTTTCACCACCATTAAATATAATTTGATCATCATTAAAAGTACATAACCATGTATTTATCTATAAATAATATAAATTAATGCCATTAATATTAAATATATACCTTTGGTTTGTGGGTTTGTAGCATATAGGATCTATTCTATGACTATGTTTGCCATTCTTTAGAGGATACATGTACATAATGAGCCCTCAATTTTTATAGACTCCCAAAGGTAGAAATAGGTATTTTGGACCTAAAAAAATGAAATTAGCTATGTATTCTATAATTATTCATTGATATATGTGACCATAGGAAAACCAATACAGGAGATTAGTTTTTCATCTATAGAAAGGATTTGGTCTAGATTTGATCAAAGGTAGTTATCTATGATTATTGAAGAAGCTCCTTATCCTTTAGCATGGCCATATTTTTGAAAAACAATTTCCTAAAATACATAAAGCCATGTTTTGTTAGACCCATGAGTATGAAGTTTTATCCTCAAGTGAGAGATGTTATGAAGGATAAAAGAAAAGTTATAGTGTTGGGAACTGTAGTTAGAAAAATTCAATGCATTCTCAAGGCCTTATGGGGACTTTCAACTTGGTAAGTCATGTGTAGTATCCTTATTGATCAAAGATGTTGAAAGGATTTCATTAAATAAAAAAAGTGGTAGTTAAAGATCAATTAATAATTTAAGATAGTGTGTTACCTTTGTGATGGCATGCTCCCACTTTATTTCTCTCTCTTCCTTATCCTATATATATTGGTCTAATTCCCATTATAAGGGGTTCTCATCTCTTGGAATTTATCATTCTTTTTTGGGACAAGGATACTTATTAAGACTCTTTCAAAAGTGTGCTCCTTTTATATGGTTAAACCTTATCAAAATATTGTAAGAAATACCATTTTAAGTAATAAGACCAGCTCTTTGCCTATCTCTTATCTTTAATTAGTGCTTAGTATCTTGTGTAAGGTGAATTTGTGAAAGAGATTTTTCCTAGTTTATTGTCCTTCTTCTTGCATCTTTGAAGGTTTTTTCAATCTAACTTGCAGGTATAGATTAGTGTTATAATTACAACCTATTTTATGAAACATTTATGTAACTAGTGACATTGAGTAAGCCATAGTTGTCTTTTGTTGATCTAGTGTGTGTTCAATCTTATATGAGTGTCCATATTAACTTTGGTGAATCACATTTTATCCCTTTTATAAGGCATTAATCCTTTTATAATAATTTTTTGGGTTATTTACATTAGTTTAGGTGAGCATGAAGAAGAACCCAACCTTCTTTGAAGGTCCAACCCCACCATAGGTGACTGATATCCTAGGGTTATTCCCATTGTGTATCTCAATTGGAAGGAGCCTGAAGAACTCTCTCTAATGGTGAAAATTGAGCCTATAATATTTTTTATCATTCCTATTGAGACCATAATCCAAAAGGAAGATTGACCAAAGTTGATTCTAGTTTGATCAAATTTGTAGTAGTTAAACTCCCAAGCAATAACATCTAGAAACTCCAAAAAGAACAATCAACAATATGATGTAGAGTAGTAACTCTCTCTGATGCCAAAGGTGACAACAAGGTTAGCTTCAAGAGGTATTCCCTTTATATTTTTTAAACTACCTTTAAATTTATCAAAAATATTAAGGTTTTCCAATACACATCCATATCAAGGAACCTTTGCTCTTAAGTCATTTACAAGACCTACTCCTACAAGATGACCTTTACTAAATCCTTTTGTATCTATGGTAGTCCCTAAATATTTTGTGGCTTTGAATGGTAAAATTAATCTACCCCTTACCCAATATTATCCTATCCTAGTTTCAACCCTTAAAAGTGTTCCTTATTATGTTGGTGACCAAGATACAACACCTTTTGAATACCTCATGGACATAGCCAGTTTTTGCAATATCCAAAATGTCACTGAGGAAAATATAGCTATTAGGTTACTATATACTCTTTTTAAAGGAAATGCCCTAGATTGGTATAGAGGACTTGGTAATAATTACATTCAAACATGGGAAAAATTAGGAGAATCCTTATGTAAAATATTTGAGGATAAAAGTGGCCATTTTTCACTTGTAGAACAACTAATTAACATTAAGAGATCTCCTCATAAAGTCATGTAAGACTTCAACACAAGGTTCCAAAAAACTTGGGATAGAATCCCAATCTCAATTAAACAAACCCCTAAATTTTCCTTTCTATATTATTTTAAAGCTTTACATAATGACAAAGCAGTGATGATCTAATCTATGGGGGGGGATATACTTCTAGATGCTTATGAGGTGGCCATTATAGCAAAAAATTATCTATTTCAAGAAGTCAAGCTTACACCTAGACCTCCAATGTACTTATTTCCTAAAATCAAACCACCTCCTATTGCTATCCCTCCACTTTATTTCATCCCTTCTACACCAACAATATCTACAATACCTGTACCAAAACAAGAGAAAGCTTCCACTAGTGGATCTAGTGATTCCCAAGACCAAATTTTTTTCTAAGAGCTCAAGAGCATGTTTAAATCTTTGAGAAATGAGATATTAAATATCAAGAAGAATTAATATTTCAATAGGCCTTATCAAGGTTCATATCAGCCTGACCAGTAAGCTTTTCAAGAAAATAAGCCACCATACAAAGGGAACTACCAAGGTCAAAACCAAGGACAAAGGACACATGGCTATAATAGGTAGAATAAATACATTCCTAATGTTTATATCACTTCTAAAACCTTGGTAACAATTTAAAATAATTTGTCTCAAGAATTAGAGGGCATCATGCCTTGGAATTAGTCTTTTGGTCAACATATTATCCCAAATATTGACCTCAACCAAGCCTTTAATGATCATTGGTAGTAAGCTGCCAATTTTGGATATAACCAAGCTCTCATGGATCAAAATATAGAGGTACCTATGATTACCAAGATTTAATAACCTTCACAAATTCAAGGGTCTAATTAGGGACCAAACAAGTTGGATAACACCATAGTCAATTATGAGAAAGAAGAGTGTTATGCATCTAACCAACAAGCTAGTTCTAGCCAAGCCTACATTCGAGTGGTTGAAAATACTAGAATCAAAATAAGGAACATGGATGGTAACTAGGAACCAAGAAAACAGCCTCCTATCATTACTCCTTCAATATCCAAACCATTTGTACTTTATACTATTCTAAAGGTCCAAGTAGCTTGAAGGGATCAAAATCAAGGAAATGTCTTAGTCCCTCAAAAAGCACAAGCTCAAGGTGCAATTTTGATTCCTAAAGCACAACCAAAGGTTGGTATTTCACCTATAAACATTATAGAAAAAATAAAATGTCCAATGTGAGTGTGCCAATGTGGGATATGCTCTCTATACCTGGTCAAGTAGACATCCTTCAAGGATTATCAAAGATCAATGTTGTAGACAAGACACCAAGCAAAGAAAATGTGGTACTTACCGATTCATCTAAAGGACCAAATGAAGGGTAATGAGGTAAATTAGTCAAGCCTAACCCCTAATATATTTTAGTGATTATTTTTAACTATCTAGTGCACAATTGGTTAATGGATGGTGGGGTTAGTACATTAATAATGCTAAAGTCCATAACTGATCAACTTGGTTTGAAATATGAGCCCCAATATAAAGGAGTGATATAACTTAATGGTTCTTCTACCAATCTATCTATCATAATCGAAGGCCTCAATATGACCCTACACATGTGTCCTAGTATCTTAGTGGCTCAAGATGTATTAATCTTGGATGTACCTCCTCACTTTGAACTATGGTTATCTAGGGAGCTCACTACAAAAATTAGAGGCTACCTTACATCATATTGGTCATATATGGAATTAAAAACAAGGTATGAGGCCAAAGTGTCAATCAAAATTGATCCTATTATACAAATAAAAATATAACCTTATAAAATATATAATTTCAACATCAATTACACCATCATTGATGAGGATGAATTTGTAATAGGGAAGGAACTAAACACTCATCTAAAAGAGGTACCAGACATGTTATTGCACGAAATTTGGAATGAAATAAAGTTGGTAGATCCCTTAGAGGTTTTTGAAGAAATGAACTTGGGTTTCTGTTATTTACATGAATAAGTCTAACCTATGCCATCCCTTGTGAAGCCTCAAGAAGACCCTAGTGGTCTATGGAAGTTTTTATTTAATGGATTAAAGAGTAAGCATGGAGTGGGTATAGGTTTTATGATAATATCCCATTTAAATTATAAGTACTTATCTTCATATAGGCTCTAGTTTAGTTGCTCCTATAATGCAATATAATATGAAAATTTCATCCATGACCTTCAATGGGATAATAAGAGAGTGATTAAGCAATTGCGAGTCTATGGGGAGAGTGAGTTCATTGTGTACCATATTAAAATACAAAATCTCACAAATAACCCCTTAATGAATTCCTACAAACATAGAGTGTGAGATGTAATTGAGGACCTTGAGGCCTTCAACATCCAATCAGTGCCAATAGTAGAAAATCAACATGATGATAGACTAACAGCTATGGGGGCTCATTTTAACATACTCAACGAATTGAAAAATACCAAGGTGTAACCACATGTCAAAGTAGTAATAAGACCATCAGTGCTAGATAATAAATTTCATTAGTAGGTCTTTAAAAATGATAAATAAATTGCATGTTATTTATAGTAATAATTAGAGTTTTCCTCCATCAACCGATGAAAATTATAGCATTAGTATGGGGAGTAGATTCTTTAATTAAGTTCTAATAATATTCCTAAAGGGATAGTCAACCTAGAAGTTTTATTTCATGAAGGGGACCATATGAGGAAGGATAAATCAGTGATGTCAATTGATAAAGATAATTATGAGAGAGTTCTTATCTTTAAGGACAAGCTCCTCAAGCTTGAATAGGTAAGCACTAAAGATAAAAGGCATGATTTCATTGAGATTTTTAAGGAATATGTGGGTATGTTTTCTTGGCAATATAGTGACCTAAGGGGATTTGATCCTAAATTGGACCAACACAATATATAACTAGAGTCTAATACCAAGCCTATCAGGTAGAAGTAGAGGCCCATAAACCTTAAGATTGAAGAGATCATGAGGAAGGAATTAACCAAGCTAATTGAGTCCAAGATCATATTTCTAATCAAACACTCCTCATGGGTAGCTAATCTAGTACCTATCATAAAAAGGAATAGGGAAATCAAACTATGTGTGAACTTTAGGGATCTAAATAGGGTCTCTTTAAAGGATCACTACCCATTTCCATCCATGGAAAAACTCCTTCAAATAGTTATTGGTTCAGAACACTTCTCTCTCCTAGATGAGTATTCAAGTTATAACCAAGTCTTAGTATGAAAAGAAGACCAATATAAGACTATCTTCACCACCAAGTGGGGCACATTTTATTATTAGAAGATGCCTTTTGGATTTTCCAATGCTAGGGAAACCTTTCAAAGAGAAATGGGCATGGCCTTCCAAGGACTTGTAAATCAAATGGTATTGGTCTACTTGGATGTCACGGTCTTTTCCAAAAATTCTAGTGAGCACATAAACTATCTAAAGTTGATATTACAAAGATAAAGAGAGTATAGAATCTCTTTAAATCCTAATAAATGTGTGTTCTCTATGCATAAAGGTAAGTTGTTAGGTCACATTTTTTCAAAAGAAGGACTATCCATTGATCTTGATAGAGTAAGTGTTATCTTAGCCTTATCCTTTCCATAGCACAATAAAGGGATCTAGAGCTTCCTTGGGAAGATTAATTTTTTGAGAAGGTTCATACCTAGTTTTGAAAACTTGGTCAAACCTATAACCACCATGATAAAGAAAATCCAAGATTTTACTTGGTCTAATGAAAGAAAGGTAGATTTTTAGGTCATCAAGCAGGCCATTGCTAGGTCTCTTCATTCATAAATCCTAATTTATCTAGGGACTTCATCTTTTACACCTTTTCAAATGTTAACAACATATTAACTATGTTGATGCACAAAAATGGTGAAGGAATGGAGTAGCCAATTGCCTTTTTTAGTCAAGGGCTAGAAAGATATGAGGTGAGGTACACTCTCATTGAGAGGAAAACTATTGCATACTTGATAATCCTAAAGAAGTTTAGGCCCATGCTCTCAAATAGCATGATCCATCTTATGGTGTCTCATCCTAGAGTTAGAGACTTCCTCCTTAGCAAGGATTTGAATGAGAAGAGAGTATGATGGATCACAAAGGTCATCAAATATGATGTAGAGATTAAGGCCACCAATCTAGTAAGAGGTAATGGATTATGTGAGCACATTATAAATGACATACATGAAGATAAAGAGGTTTTGGTGAACTAATATAACTCACAAGCAGGTGTACTTCTACTTCAAAATAGATGTCTTCAAGACATGACTCACTTCTTGACAAGAAAATAATGCCCTCAAGGTTTGGATAGATCTAAAATAAAATATTTTAGGATTTAATCTATACTTTATGCATTAATTGATGGTTTTATTTTTAGAAAGGACCTTAATTGGGTACTCCTTAGGTGCATAGATGATGACCAAGTGACCAAGCTCTTGGAGAAGTTCCATGATGGACCTATGAGAGGCCATTTTGCACTTAAAACCATAATGGAAAAGGTAATGACAGATGGTTATTACTAGCCCAATATTTTTAATCATGCTCATACATGGGTTAGAAAATGCCAAAAGTGTTCCCTCTTTATAGGAAAGTAGAAACTAATAGCCCTTCCACTCAATCCTATTTAGGTAGAGCAACACTTCATGTAAAGGGGGTTATAATTCATAAGGATGATCAATCCACCATAAATTTTAGGGCATAAATGGGTTCTCACTACAATTTAATACTTCACTAGGTGGGTGGAAGCCATTTATTTGAAAGAGGCTAGTGAAGGTGCAATTTTGGACTTCTATGACAACCTTGTGACTAGATTTGGTGTCCCAACCACCATAATTTTAGATAATACATTGGAATTACTTTATATGAAGAAAAGTGAGTGGGATTTTAAATTGGGTATCTACCTCATCATCTCTTCCAACTACTATCCTCGAGGAAATGGACTAGCAAAGTCCATAAACAAGAATTTTCTAAGGATCATGATGAGGACCACGGAAGAAAATCAAAGAACATGGCACACCAAGCTAAAGATAACCTTATGGACTAATAGAATGATTCCTAAAGATGCCATTAACAATTATACATATGTTATTATGTATGTAAGGGAAGCCAAATTTCCTATCTCCCTTGATATACCTACATTAGAGTTATCCCATTAGCTTGAGTTGATGGAATATGAGCCCATGAATGTGAGGATGATAGAGCTCATGGAGTTGGAAGAAACTAGAGACCTTGCTGTCAAAAACTTTGGAATCACATCAAGATTAGGTCAAAAAGAATTTTACAAGAGATATAAAGCAAGGATATTCAAGGAAGGGTACTTATTCCTCAAATGGGACTCAAATAAGGCCAAACTAGGTAACCATACCAAAATTGATAGACTATGGAGTGGTCCTTATTTGATCTACGGATGCAAGGAAAATAATGATTTTTAGCTTGTCCAATTAGATGGTGAGGTATTACCTATCCTAGTAAATAAAATTCCTTTTAATCCTTGTTAGTAGAAGCATTACATATATTGTAACATATTGTACATATTAGAGTAGCTTTTATGATTTCCTCTAAGTTCCTTGTTCACATTCTCTTTTTTGTTATTTGTTTCCTTTTCAATAAGTGCTTTGGGAACTTTGTTATTATATTTATTTTTATATTGTTGCTTCAATAAAGGTTCCATATAGGGATAGCCTTGTTTTATCTTCATGATTAGTTTATAAAAGACTTGGGACTCCATACGCCGAATGAACCAGTCAGGGGAAAATGGACTAGGCTCTCAAGCATAACAGGCATGCTTCCTACAATTTGCCAAAGATCTTGGACATTTTTGTCCCACATACCAAGATTATGCCCAAATGGATTAGGTTTTTAATATAATTAGAGGAATATATGTTATATATGGAATGAGTGGACCAAAGAGATCATGTAGCTTGTAAATCTTTTGAAACACTTGAAGTTCAATTAATGTGTAGTTTGTCCAAATTCAAGAAACATGTCTCCATGCTAGTCATAATATTTAGGATAATGAACTAGGTTTTTCACAAGATCAAGGATCCCATTCAATCCTTGGAAATTCATGCAAAAGGTCAAGCAAACCCTAAGTGAACAAAACCATCACCAAGATGTCACGTAGGAATAAATGGACCAGTTTACTTATGTATTTCATAAGTCCACTAAAAAATAATTGCCAAATAATATATTGTAGTTTCATGGAGTTATCCATGCTAAAAACATTCTCTACAAGTTTCATGCCCACACAATCTTTCTATTTCAAGATATAAGTGTTAAAAGTTAGACCTATAGTATACAATATTCATGCAATGTCAAGTTTGAGATTCACAAAATGACTATTTAGATTCAATTTTTTTAAAGGCTTAAATTTGAGCAAGATCTAATGGGACACTTGAGCTCACATTATAAAAAGAAAGATCTAATGGTTTGTGTTAGGGGTCAAACTAGTCAAAAGGTCCTTGGGTTAAAGCTATTTAAAGAGCTACAAGTTGGGGATGATCCGATGGTGCAAATTAATCAAATAGAAATCTGATGGTGCACATTCAAAGACAAAATTTGGGTCCAAACCTAGATAAATGGACATCATTCATTCATACAAATGATATTATATTTCATAGGAAATGATAAGAAAGTGGGCCTAATGAGATATATGTCTCATTTTTTTCATGCATCTTGATCCAATGTTATGCAAGTAGGTCAAGATGTCAAAGGATCTTCATGGTAGGAGATCATGGGCCTGCATTCATTTGTGCAACTTGATCCTATGGTGCATAAGAATTTAAAAGGGTCAATATATGATATTTGGAATTTTAGGCCAATGATAATGAATACAAGCCAGATTATTTTGATTGGCCTAAGGAATATTCGATAGAAAAGGTTCAACTTGAGAACTAGTTTTCAACAGAAGAAAACATAGGTCTTTTAGGGTTATTATGATACCATAAAAGCTCATTAAAACACCATTAAAAGTCCAAAGCCATGTATTTAGGTATAAATAATAAAAAGGGATGCCATTAAGGTTAAATATAGACCTCTAGTTTGAAGGTTTGTATCATACAGGGTCCATTCTATGACTGTGTTTACCATTCTGTAAAGCAGACCTATACATAATGAGCCCTTAGTTTTTATATATGATCAAAATAAAAATTAGGTATTTTGACCTAATAGAGATCAAAAAGGGATATGTATTCTATAAGTTTGCATCAATATATGTGATTATAGGAAAACCAATAAATGGGATTAGTTTTCTATCTATAGAAAGGATTTGGTCTAAATTTGATCGAAGGTAGTTATATGTGATTATTGAAGAATCCCATTGTCCTTTAGCATGACCATATTTTTGACAAATAGCCATCTAAAATGCACAAAGCCATGTTTCTATCAGACCCCTAAGTATGAATTTTTATCCTCAAGTGAGAGATGGAATGAAGGATCAAAGAAAATTTATAGTGTTTGGAACTGTATCTAGGGGCATTTAATACATTATTAGGGCCTTATGGGGCTTTCCAACTTGGTAATCCATGTGTAGTGTCTTGAATGATAAAAAAGGTGGTAGTTCAAGCTTAATTAATGATTTGGGATGGTGTGTTCTCTTTCTGATGGCATGCTCCCATCAATATTATGTACATAGCTCAGTCTTTATCTCTACTTGATGTTAAGTAGTGAGGACACAAGATTCAATCAAAGTAATCAAGGTTCAAATGTGATCATTTGCATTTGAATATTTGAATTTATAAATGAAAAACTAGTAATCTATATTTTGGCTATATTTCTTGATTTATGAAAAATTTGTTCATGGTGTAAAAAGAAAACTTGTAAAGGATTATAAGACACATTTGGAAATATAAATTTGAAGGTATGAAAATGTGTGAATTCAAGGTTATGAAGGTTAAAATTTGACTATGTTTTCATATATGTTCTGCAAGTGACTCGAGAAGGTTGTTCGAGCTTGTTTTGATATTTTTTATATCTCTTGATGAATTAGATATTGGGGAGTGTTTTAAACTCCATTAGGACCATATATGTACATTGTGAAGGTTTGAACAATCATATATGTTATGAAAAAATATTAAGAAGTTGAATTTATATTCATTCATGATGTTCCTATACACCAAGTTAGTGTTTGAGTTGTTTGAGCATACATAAAGGTAAGTAGAGTTGACTATGATCATTTGAAGATGTATAAGGGGACATAAGGAGTGGATCCATGTAATTTAAAGTGGCCCTATTTTATTTTTTTCTTGATGAAGTGATAAATGGGTGAATAGGTCTTCATGAGACCTATACAGGTTACAAGGGCCTATTTGATATGTGTAGTTACTTAAGGGTGACCCATGGGTACTATGGATGACCTATGTGGATGGTATTGAGTTGAGTATCAATGAGATAGATGCCTTAAGGGTTAAGGCATGCTTAATGGCTGACCAAGATGTTGATAATCATGATAGCTCTATAAATGGTGAAGCCAAATGTGTTGGATTTTATAATTTTGGAGAGAGACTTTTTTGAGATTTTAGAGAGGCTTGGGTATGTGAATTATGGAGAAAAGGATAGGTAGAGTGCCCAATATATGTGTTGATGATCAGATCAAATTAAACACTATTTATATGACATGTAAGTCATAATTTTATTGGTAGAATATTGTTTTTTCAAATTGAGTATGAGCAAAGGTGAAGAGTGATAATCAAAGGTCCATCATTAGGTGTTGAAGACATTAATCTATAGGTGGCTATGTTCATAGGTGTCTTTGTGGTAGCTAAACATCTATGGGGTTATAACCTCCTTTCAAGGAGAAACTTTCTAAAGGTCTAGTTATAATTGTAGCTCAGCTACATAGTTGTGATAACACCTTATGGAATTGAAGTCTCACTAAATAAGGGATGGTAGTTCTTTGATTAGTTGTAGCTATCCTAAATTAGATCTTGTTATTATAAGATAGTAGTCCAATTGTAGGTTACAATGGGTTTTCTCCCCCAAGAGGATTTCCCACATATGTCATGTGTTATGTGCTTGATCTTACATTGTCTCTCTTGTTCATTTATATGAATTATGTGTATGCATCATGAATACTGGTGGTAATTGACTAAGAGTTTGAAATGTTTGGAATTGAAGTTAAATTATCTAGGCTCATTAATTCACCCCCTCTTAGTGATTGAGCCTCTAACAATTGGTACCAGAGTAGGTCCTTTGGTAAAGGCTTGATAGCTTGAAGGTGATCCATGGTAAAATATGGGTAGTCATCAAGGATTTTTCTCTACTAAATAAACACTGATGTTCAATGGATCCAATTATGCTTTTTTTAGTGAAAAGATGAGGATATACATTATGTCCCTACGGTTTGATGTATGATAATCTATTGTGGATGGTTATGTTTCTCCTACTAATCCTCCATATAGTGCTACATACAATAATCTATTTTATAATAATTCTAATCCAATGAATGCCATCACTTATGGGCTTATACAGACTATGTTTACCAAAATAATCCATTGTAAATATGCTAAAGAGATATGGGAAAAAATGACTATCATTTTATTTATCTAATTTGAATTTTAATAAAATTGGATCAACCCATAAATATTGAAACTTTTCCAAATGTTTCCATATGCTTAATAGGGTCTCATGTTAATCTAAACCTCTTATCTGTCCTTGCCGTAGTCCTTATTGAAGCTACCTCCATTGTACTTGCCTAGTCAACAAAAGTCAACTTTGGTTAAACATGGTCAAAGTTCCAAATTGTGTATAACATGTCCTAATATGGTATTTGATATGTTTTAATATGTTCACATGTCATTAATTTACATTTTACTATGTCTCATATGCAAAAATGGCCTATTGGTCATATTTCTAGCCCGATTAATAACTTGTACAGACTTTCTAAGCAAGAAATTTATCACCAAGTTTGTTTTGAATATGGATAAGGCTAAGAGATGTTAGTAGTAGTCATATTTTAGTCCAAAAAATAGTTATATGTAGAATAAGGTAGTTTTCCCTTAAAAATAGGCCATTAATGGCACTTACATGGACTTCAGAAATCTTCCTCCAATAAAAAATGTGGAATGGTGTCTCTTCAGCTCCCTAAAGTCATTTCCATGCCTAGTATGCTGAGAAAAGGTCAAAAATTTCAAGTTTTACTTATACTCCCTCTTTCTTGCCCTTGCAAGCTAAGGAGAGTCAACTTGGGATGCATAGTATAGACCATACAATTGGAAGTTGGAGGAATAATTTCGGGGGTGGAAATTAATTTGAGTATACTTAATTTCAATGGAAATAAGTTTGGATTTCATAAATGCTCATTTATGAACCATAACTAAGACCTCAAGTAGTTTTTTGTGCACTCACATCCATTAGGGGTCTCCTTTTGAGCTAGTTTCAAAATTTTTTGCTTTGGTTTGATGTTTTGATTGTTTTATATGTTCCTAAAGGCCCCTCCATAGGTTTATTCAGTGTTATCTTGGATTTGGAAGTGATTAAATTCCAAAGAAAGCCTTTCCTAGGCTTGTTGTTGTTTTTTTATTACTCTTTCTATCTTAAAACCCAAAATTTGCATCTGTAGGACCATTACCAACATCATAATGGTGTATGAAAGGGTGAATGTGCATTTTAATCTCTTGGTTTTTCTATAAATGCATTAATTGGTCAGATGAAAGTATCAATATTCATTTTTATGAGGATTCTCCATGTTATTCATATTATAGCTCACTATGGTACATCATGTAACCACCTACAAGTGGCCTAAATAGGAGTTTGAGAGAGTCACTTGAATGTGAAAGTGAGATTAGATATTAGTTGGAACCATTTAATAATGAAATGGTACTTGATAAACCCATCCAAGGTGAAATAGGGTTATTTTTAAATTAGAAACACCTCTAAGAGTGTTGACTATGATTTCAGGCCTGTATGTCCTTAAAACACTAAACAGAAGACTAGTAGCATTTTGAGATTAACACATTTCATAGTTTCAAAGACTTTTTAATGCTCCTAGTTGTTTGGATATATAACTTATACCATGGAAAATCTCTTTGCAAAGTGAGAAGGTTAGTTGACAAAATGGGAAGATTTTTATAAGGGTCCAAAGGTACCATGAAATCACTAAATCTATTTAGTGGTATCTCTAGGTCTAGGAACAAAAAGTGTTTTCTCCACCAAATTTGAAATGTGTATTATGCCACCATGATTAAGGTTTTTAAAAATAGTATTAGGAATTTTTTGTATGTGAAGATCATCAAGGAGAAGATGATATTTCTATTGTTTCCCTTGACACTCAGATTCCCTATCTGTACATTGTCTTAGAAAATGCATCTACGGCCAAGGTAGAGTTTCAAGCTTAAAAGAGGTTTCGTATTGCATATATGGAGGTTAGGTTGTGTTCATTATAAGAAAATATGATTATAAACTATATCAATGTCTCAAGTTTCTTCATGAATAAATATGATTT
The DNA here is from genome assembly GCA_037957365.1 of Torreya grandis. Taxonomy (NCBI): domain Eukaryota; kingdom Viridiplantae; phylum Streptophyta; class Pinopsida; order Cupressales; family Taxaceae; genus Torreya; species Torreya grandis. Next base: position 812,796 of record JARHVA010006547.1, read on the forward strand.
CTTTTCAACCTAAGAGCACCTACATGTAAAGGTACAATAGACCCCTACAAATATGTCTCAGTCCTACAAGTAGGAACCTAGTCTTAATGTAAAAAGTGTGTATTAGTATGAGGTTGAATATTAAAAATTATAATTATAATGAAACATAATATAAATTAACATGTTTTAGAGGCCATGAAACCTTCCCAAAGAAGTAGATAGACCTATAGTAGGGGTCTATAAATGAGAAACATAGTTAGTCAAATAAAGAAGTATCCATTTTAAAACTTTAGGTTACATAAGATAAAGGCTTACGGTTATGAAAAGTGATGAATGATCCATAAAAATAAACACTATTATTTTTTCACCTTTATGGCATTCTCACTAGCCCAAATACACCTACAACAAACCCCTAATAGGGTTATCTCAATGTAGACAACTTGTAGACTACTCTTATGCTTACAAGAATATAGAAGGTGTTTGCAAGACTAAAAGATTAAAATTATGCTTGAATACATTAAAAAATGACCATGAAACATATATATTTCATTTACATGATCATATAGAAAAATAAGATATCCCAATTTTGTCAAACAGAGTCCTCATACCCTACCTACATATACAGTTTACCTATGCAAACCCAATCTTGAGATTTATGTATTTTGAAGGGTCAAAAATTAGAGTTAGAGGCTGAATTTTTATAAAAATTACCCTTGTGAATTCTGAAACAACCTAGAATGGTTGGTTTTTTGGGACAAATAGGAAAATGTGCCTCTATTTTATCTTAGAGGTAGTGTACTTTCTCCATGCCTAAACCATACAGATTAGAGGAAAATGATGAGATGATGGAATAAAAAAATTAGATACCCTAAAATATTATTTTTTAATCTAGGAGACACATAATAAAACATTTTAAACTAGTATAGGAGGATTGAAGGCAAATAGAGTGATCTAAGCAACAAGGTTTGCAGTCAGTGTAGCTAGGCAAGGTATAAGCCTAATCTCAAATGAGAGACCATTTCAAATTTCAACCTTTTCCAATCATTCCAATGATTTTGATCATGTTCATAGAGGTATATATTATGTGTTTTATCTATCTAAAATGTTTTTTAGGGTCAATAAATAGGTCTAAATCACAAGTTACAAGTAAGGCCTACTAGACCTAATGTGAGGTCTAATGCCTAGAAAGGAGTCATTTAACTTTTCTAGTTAGATGACTATTGAGACCTATTGTAGAAATTTATTGAGGAATATATAGAGGTTTTGGAGCCTTTTTTGTATAAAAACTCATAAAAATCCATTTCTTGGTTTAAAATGCACATAGGCCTATATATAATGCTAAGGGAGCTCAAGTGGTCATTCTATAATGCTTAGAACTTTCATGAATATTTTCAAGGGACATCACACTATTCATAAATATTATTTAGGGTAGTTAATAATCCATTAGTTTCATTTTTAAATATTTTCAATGTGTAGCCTTTATGAACAAAGGCTAAGACCTGAAATTGCTCAAAACCCTCAAAAACCCTCCTTAAGGACCTGATTGGGGAAATATTGCAATTGAAGCATCTATATGGGGTGGAAATGCCATGAAACCAACTTGAATATGTAGAGGAATCTCTATGGACTTGACACATGTTATTAAGGTGTACTACACTTGTACAAATGATTCAAAATAGGGCTCTTTTTGACTCCTTTATGTGTTTTATGGGTGTGAGAAGGTTTCAAAAGTTTCAATAAATTTTGGGAGATAGTTTGAGAATTTTTATATGTATCCATGGTAATTTTATGATGTATATAAAATCATAATTTTGATTATTATCTTCTCCATCTCAGCCAGTCTAATGAGCAGATAATGTACACTTGGTGAAAACTAGTGAAACTTCAATTGGGAATCTTTTTGAGCTTGGTTTCATGAACATGATGATATTTACACTATTTAAAAGTGTCATCCCTCATTATTAATATATAATATTTTATAATTTGAAGGTTTTGGGTGCCATGTGTGAGAGGTGTATGAGAAGGAGGCATTTTGTAACTATTTGAGATTATTACACATGGAGAGAAGAAGATGGATGATTAAAAACCGATCCAATGCATTTGAGGGATTTTTTTAAACCCCTCCTACTTAGATCCATCATTATACATTACCTTATGTAGTGATGAGGTAGTTTTGTGAAGGCAAATCATAAGGTTAATTTCCTATGCAAGCATAAAAGCATCTACGCCACATGTGGAGGAGTTAAACAAGTTTAAGGGACATTTGTCATAGATTCCCTGTAGGACCTATCTCATAAATGATTATATGAATATTTTAACTACTCCTCATTTCTTGATAAGTGTCTTTATGACTCTTGAGGTTCCCCTTCTCTCTCTTCTCTCATAATTTCTATAAATTCTAGCCTTTTTGGCTATTGTAGGGATCTCTCCACCTAGGTATGGAAAATACATATCAAATTTTTTCCTTGAGATAGTAAAGATAGTTTTTTTAACCTCATTCAAGGTTTCTCTATGTTCATGTAATGTCTTTTGGTCTTGTGCAAGTGTATTTTTCCTTACCTTCACACGTTATCCTTCCTAGTGCCTTGTGTATTTTGAGGTCTCTCTTTTGCAAGCCAGAAAGAAGTGTCTAATGTGGATTGTAGTGAAATGAATAGTTTATTAAATAATGTTTCTAAAAGGCCTATTGTCTAAGTCCTCCTAGCCTAGGCTCTTTTCAAGACCCCATGATTGAAACATTGATGTGCAAGAGAAGATTGTCATTGAATGAAGTGTATGTATAGGCTTATTTTGGTTCCAAGTACATGTTAAATGGTGTGAGTAGACAAAATATTTGGTTTATCACCTCCCCTATAATATATTTACTTTTATTTATCTTTCTGCCTTTTCATCCACCCAAGAGTTAGTATTAGTTTGATCAAAGTGGTGCATCAAGGGCAACTAGCCCCAAATCTAGAGATCTACTTCAAATTTGGGTCACCCACAGCCTTGAGGTGGTTCCATTGTGCCACTTGAATGATGAAATATTTATCATCTCCTCAATGGGTGCAAGCTCAAATGACAATAGTTTTGGCATGCCTGGTGAGACTCTTATTCCAATAATTTGAGGTTTTTTGGTGTTCTCAAGATATAAGCCTTTAGAGGTAATTTCACTAAGCACCAATGGTGACTCTAAGCATGAATTTACTAGTTAAGCAGTCTAGGTACTATAATTGAAGTTATTTTCTTATTATATGGTCTTCTCATGAGTGGTTCATGGATAATTCTAATGTTGAGTTTATCTTAACACAAGTTAGGGAGACATACCCATCTTTGACTTTTCCATATCAATATGAACAAGTCCTTGTCCAAGCTTGTCATGATCCCTATCAATCCTATGTTTCCTATAATTATCCCTATCAAACTTGTTCTTCACCTAGTCCACCTAGTTCCTCTCCAAGTTAGTCCATTTTAATTTTCAAGAAGACCCTCATTAGTTACAAATACTATATGTTAGACCTTGATACTATAAATGGTTGTGGTCAAGTCATTCCTAGTGATTGTATAAAGAGTGTGAGAAATAATTTGGAACAAGTCAAAGAATAATGGATGACTATAGAGAGAGATAATTAGAAAGGTATTTGTAATGAGATGCTTGATGTTTATGCCCTAATTTTCCACCTGTAAGAGAGGTTAAGAGCTTATGAACCAACTTTGTCTTGAAATCTCCAATATACCCCACATCAACCCTTAAGTGTGTCAACTATGCCCACTCAAAATGATAATCCAAGCATGTTTCAAAATGCTCCAACTCCTTCATGCATTCCTTAAAGTTTCCATTCTTAGAGGTCCATCCAAGAGAGTAGCCAAAGGAGGGAAGACATCATTGTTGAGTAGGTTGATTTACTTGAAGAATATTTTGAGAAACGAAGTTTGATTTTTTAGGCCCATATTGACAAAGAAATTGAATTGGCCAATAATCTTTTAATGCAATCCATCATGGCAGTAGAAAGTGGAGAGGTTCTTAAGCCTACTTTCTCAAGTGGAAGATAAGAAACCCAACCCAAGGAAACCCCAAGTTTCTTAACCTATCATTTACCCCTCCATTTACATCTCAACCCCATGGAGAATTCTCTAAGCCTACCTTCCCAAGATGGAAAGAAGTAGTGGTAACTCATGAAAAGAAGAATAAAGCATGTTTAAGTGGAGAATTTGGAAGTGAAGAGAAACCTAAGACTACTCAACTCCCTTGTACCCCTCCTCAATAAGCCATTGAACCCATATTTCCACATCCTCTAACTGGTCCATTTTTCCCTTCTAATGTTGAGGATTGCATTGCTCCTTGGGAATCTTCTTTGGCTAAACTTCCTATTTTTGAGATGCCTAGTATTGACATCACTAAGAGGGAGGAGGAGGTAGAGATTTTAGATTAGATTAATGATGAGGAAGAGTTGAATCACTGTGAAGATGATGTTCCCTGTGTTGAATAAGATTCCTTGGAAGGAGTTATTTTGGATTCCAAAGAAGAAGAGGAAGAGGTTTCTCTTGTTGTTCTACTTCATAATGCTTATCAAGAGAAGGAATAAGACATGTTGCACATATACATGAAAATGTTTATATAATATGAAGATAATGAGAGGAAAAGACTCCTAAGAACATAAATCCAAGAGGTTGAGAAGCAAACATATCTTGAAAGCCATCAACAGGAAGATATTCCAAACCATAATAGAGTAATCTATGATGGTTATGAAGATTTTGAAGATGACTGAAAGATTGATCCTACAACCACATGTGAAGCTACTCCTACAACATAATTAAGGAGTTTGAACAAGAAAAATTTCTAGAGAGATATCACAAAACACTTCTTGAAGTATTTGAAGAGATTGTATCAAATGAGAAGAACAATGAGGTCTTTCAAGAAGGTATAGACTTACAATAGGTTGTCCCCTACATAGATATGAAAATATACCATAATGATACAAAAGGAAATTAGTATGAGGAATGTTTCCAAGATCAATAATACTTCATCTACCTTGAAAACTTATAGGATATGACTCCATTAAATGACATGTCAAGCCAAGGAACAAAAAGGAAACATGAGTCATATAGCACCACATCCAAAAGGAAACATGCTTGGCATCCTCATTCATCTAGTGAGGAAGGAGATTCAAGGTACTTCCCTTTTGATCTAGGAAGGGAGGTATGTTTAAGTTGAATGTACATAATTACTTTCCTTTTTGCTATGTTTTGTTTTCCCTATGTGCTTAGTAGCACAAGTGTGCCATTGCTTTATGTGTTTTCTTTGCCTTATTGTGTGTTGTCTTTCCTTTTTATGTTTTGAGGTAAATAAACTATTTGTTAGTCAATTCAAGTTTTGGTCCTATAATTTCCAAGATAATTTTGACTCCTTTTTCCCAATGGATAAGATAAGGCTAATGGTTATTAATATAAACAAGTATGTTACACCTAATAATTACCAAAAGTGTTGACCTAATTTGAATTTTAGTCAAATTAGGTCAACCCCTAAATATATTTAAACTTTGAAAAATGTTTCCATATGCCTTATAGGGTCTCATGTCAGTCTGAACCTCTTATCTATCCTTCTTCTAGTCCTTGTTGAACCCTACCTCCATTGTAATTTCCTAGTCAACAAAAGTCAACTCTAGTCAAACATGGTCAAACATTTTAAAAGTTATAGATTATCTTTAATTTGTCCTAATATGCTATTTTAAATGTTTTAAGATGTTCACAAGTCATTAATCTACATTTTACTATGTCTCATATGCAAAAATGGCCTATTGGTCATATTTCTAGCCCAATTAATGACTTATATGGACTTTCTAAGCAATAAATTTGTCATCAAGTTTTTTTTCAATGTGGATAAGGTCAATAAATGTTAGTATTAGTAATATTTCAGTCCAAGAAGTAGTTATATGTAGAATAAGGTAGTTTTCCCTTGAAAATAGGCTATTAATGGCACTTGGACAGACTTGGGAAGTCCTCTAACAAAAAACATAGGATGGTGTCTCTTCAACTCCATAAAGTCATTTACATGATTGGTGTACTGAGATAAGGTCAAAATTTTCATGTTTTACTTTTGCTCCTTCTTTCTTGCCTTTGTAAGCTGAGAGTCAACTTAGGATGCATAGTATAGACCATACAACTAGAATTGGGAAGAATGATTCTGGGGGTGGAAATTAATTTGAGTATACTTCATTTATATGGAAATAAGTTTGGATTTTATAGATTCTCATTTATGAACCATCACTAAGAGCTCAAGCATTTTTTATGAACTCACATCCATGAGGGGTCTCCTTTTGAGCTAGTTTCAAAATTCTTTACTTTGGTTTGATGCTTTGATTATTTTAGGTGTTCCTAAAATCCCCTCCATAGGTTTTAGTGTTATCATAGATTTATAAGTGATCAAATGACTAAGAAATCATCTCTTAGGCTTGTTTTTTTTTGTTGATTACTCTCACTATTTTATAACCTAGAAGTTTCATCTGTAGGACCATTGCTAATGTCATAAGGGTGAATGTGCATTTTAATCTCATGGTTTTTATAAAAATGCATTTATAGGTCAGATTAAAGTATCAATATTTATGTTTATTAGGATTATCCATGTTATTCATATTATAGCTCACTATGGTACATCATGTAACCACCTACAGGTGGCCTAAATAGGATTTTGAGAGAGTCACTTGAATGTAAAAGTGAGATTGGACCTCAGTTGGAATAATTTCTTGATTAAATGGTACTTTATAAACCCATCCAAGGTGAAATAGTGCTACTTGAAAATTGGAAACACCTCCAAGAGTGTTGACTATGATTTCAGGCCTGTCTACCTAGAAAACACTAAATAAAGGACTATAAGCATTTTGAGATTAACATATTTCATAGTTTCAAAGACTTTTAAATGTTCATAGTTGTTTGTATTTATAGCCTCTACCATGTACATCCCATTTTACAAGTGATAATGGTAGTTGAAAAAAGAGGGAAGGTTTTTCTAAGGGTTCAAAGGTGCCATGAAAGCACTGAATCTATTTAGTGTTATCTACAGGTCTAAGAACAAAAAGTGTTTTCTCCACCAAATTTGAAATATATATTATGCCACCCTAATTAAGGTGATTAAAAATAGTTTTAAGAATTATTTGGAAGTGAATATCATCAAGGATAAGATGATATTTCTACTATTTCCCTCCACACTCACATGCCCTATCCATACACTGTCTCAAAAAATACATCTATAGCCAAGGTAGAGTTTCAAGCTTGAAAGAGGTTTCTTCTTGAATGGATGGAGGTTCAGTTGTGTTCATGATAAAAAATTATGACTAGAAAATATATCAAGATTTAAATTCTCTTCATGAATTAATATTATTTCTTTTCAACCTAGGAACACCTACAGGTAAAGGTATAATAGACACCTACAAATGTGTCTCAGTCCTATAGGTAGGGACCTAGTCTTAATGGAAAAAGGGTGTATTATTATGAGGTTTAATATTGAACATGATAAGTAAAATTAAACATAATATAAATTAACATGTTATATATTCCATGAAACCTTCACAAAGAAGTAGACAATCCTAAAGTAGGGATCTCTAAATGAGAAACACACATAGTGAACCAAAGAAGGACCCATTTTGAAAATTTAGGGTACATAAGAGAAAGGTTTATGGTTATTAAAAGTGATGAATGATCCCTAAAAATAAAAATCATGATGTTTTCTCCTTGATGGTATTCTCTGTAGCCCAAATACACCGCAAACCCCAAATAGGGTTGTCTCAATCTAGACAACTTGTAGACAGTCTTGTGTTTGCAAGAACATATAAGGTGTTTGAGAAAAAAAATATTATAATGATGTTTTAAGCCATTAAAAAATTATAATGAAACATATATATTCCCTTTATATGATAATATGGCAAAACAAGATCTCCCAATTTCATCAAACATAGTCCTCATACCCTGCTTACATATGTAATCTACCTAGGCAAACTAAATCTTGAGATTTGTGTATTTTAAAGGGTAAAAAATTATATTTAGAGGATGAATTTTTTTGAATAGTACCCTTGATACTTATGGAACAACCTCTAATGGTTGGTTTTGTGGTACAAATAGGATAATATTCCTCTATTTTGTGTTAGAGGTAGTGTACTTTCTCCATGCCTAAACCCTACAGATTAGAGGAAAATGATGAGAAGGACCAAAACAATAAAATACCATATAATATGATTTTTGAAGTTGGGAGACACATAATAAAACATGAAAAAATAGTATATGAGGTTTGAAGGCAAAAAGAGTGATCTAAGCAACAAGGTTTGCAGGTAGGGTAGTTAAGCAAGGTATAAGCCTAATCTCAAATGAGAGACCATTTCAAATTTCAACATTTGAAAAAAATTAAAATTATTTTTATCATGTTAAAATAGTTATATATTATATTTTTTTTATCTATATCAGAGGTCTAGAGGGTTAATAAATAGGTTTAAATCATAAGTTGCAGGTAAGTCCTACTAGACATAATGTGAGGTATAATGCCTAGAAAGGAGTCATATCACTTTTGTAGTTAGATGACTATTGAGAAATATTTGAGAAATTTATTAAGGATTATATAGAGGTGTTATATCCTTTTTTTATACAAACTCATCATCAATCCATTTATTGGCTTAAAAAGCACATAAGCCTATGTATAACACTAAAGGAGCCCGAGTGGTCATTCTAAAATGCATAGAACTTTCATGACTCTTTGCATGGGACCTAAAGATATTTGGAGATATTTTATAGGTTAATTAATAATCCCTTAGTGTAATTTTTAAATATTTTCAATGTGTATACTTTATGAACAAAGTTTAAGACCTGAAACTACTCCAAACCCTCAAAAACCCTCCTTAAGGACCCACTTGGGGAAATGTTGTAATTTAAGCATCCATATGGGGTGTAAATGATACGAAACCAACTTTAAGCTATATATGACTCTCCAAGGACTTGACACATGTGATTAAGGTGTACTAAAATTGCACGAATGGTGCAAAATAAGGCTCTTTTTGACTAATTTGTGTGTTTTATAGGTGTGAGAAGGTTTCAAAAGGTGAAATAAATTTTGGGAGATAGTTTAAGACTTTTTATAAGTATAAATGGAAATTTTATGAGGTATATAGAATCATAATTGTGTTTTTTATCTTCTCCATCTCAACTATTCTAATGAGTAGATAGTGCACACTTGGTAAAAACTGGTGAAACTTCAATTGGGATGATTTTGGAGCTTGGTGTCAAGAACATGATCATATGGGCACTCTTTAAAATTTTTATCCATCATTTTTAATGGATCATATTTCATAATTAAAAGTTTTTTGGTGCCAAGTGTGAGAGGTGCATGATAAGGAGGCATTTTGTATCTATTTGAGATGATTGTGCATGGCCAGAAGAAGATGGATGATTAAAAACTGATCCAATGCATGTGATGGATTTTTTTAACCCTTGAAACTTAGATACATAATTATACCTAACCATATGCAATGATGAGGAATTTTTATGAAGGAAAATCATAAGGTTAGTTTCCTATGTAAGCATAAGAGCATCAACACCACATGTGGAGGAGTTTATTAAGTTTAAGGAACATTTCCCTTGATTCCCTTTATAAACTCTACCATACATGATTATATGAATTTTATAACTCCTTCTCATTTCTTGAAAAGTGTCTTTATGACTCTTGAGCTTCCCCTTCTCACTCTCTCATAATTTCTATAAATTCTAGCCTTTTTGGCTATTTTAGGGATCTCTCCACTTGGGTATGGTGAATTCCTAACAATGTTTCTCCTTGAGATAATAAATATATTTGTCTTTAAATAATTCAATATTTCACTAAGTATATGTAATGGTTGTTGTTCTTGTGCAAGTGTAGTTTTCCTTTCCTTCACATGTTATCCTTCTTAGTGCCTTGTGTAGTTTGAGATCTCTCTTTTGTAGGTCAGCAAGAAGTGTCTAATGTGGATTTTAGGTGTAGTGAGTATTATATTAAATAGTGTTTCTAGAAGGCCTATTATATAATTGCTCTTAGCGTAGGCTCTCTTCAAGACCCCATGCTTTAAACATTGATGTGGAAGAGAATATTGTCATTAAATGAAGTGTATGTATAGGATTCTTTTAGTTCTAAGTGCATGATAAATGGTGTCAATAGACAAAATATTTGGTGTATCACATCCCCTATAGTATATTTAATTTCATTTATCCTTATCCATTTTCATACCCTAAAGAGTTAGTATTAGTTTGATCAAAGTGGTGTATCAAGTGGAACTAGCCCCAAATCTAGAGATCCACCTCAAAGTTGGGTCACCCACAACCCTAAGGTGGTCCCATTGTGCCAGTTGATCAAGGAGAGACTTGTCATATCCTCAAAGGGTTAAATTTAAAGTGAAAAAAAAATTATTAATGGGATTCAAAGGTCAATCTTGTTAAGTTGTAGACTCACAGAATGTAATTTGAAAGTCTAAAGATGAAGGAAGAAGATTTTGTGGCATCATTTCTGTAGAGAGTTAATGAGATTGTGAACATCATCAGAGGTCTTGAAGATAATCTTGAAGAGGATAGTATAGCATAAAATGTATTAATGTCTCTATCCCTCTAGTTTTATCCAAAATTATCTTCTATAGAATAAATTCATGATCTCATTTAGTTGAATATGGATAAATTACATGACACCCTTACTGCATATGAGATAAGAGTAAATGATGATATACCACTAAAGAAGGAAGAAAAATTCAAGATAGAGATGAATCTTAAGAATAGTTTACAAGGTAATAAACATAAAGAGGATGAAATATATAACATTGATGAGGATAAATTAATTATTTTAATTACTAATAAATTGAACATAGGCTCAAGGAAATATAAGGGTAAACTACCCTTCAAATTTTTCAACTTTGGAGGGATAGTACATTTTGCTCATAAGTGACCTCATAAGCATGAGAATAATGGTGATTAAGATCATGGTGAAGGACAAGATGAAGACAAGAAGACATACAATAAGAAAGTATTTGGAAAGTGTAACAACAACAAGAAGTCCTTCAAGAAAAAGAAGAGTCTCTAGACCAAAGAAGATTGCAACTCATCAGATGAGAGTGAAGATAGTGACCTAGGATATGATAAAAAAATATGTTGGTTATATTTAAGATGAAGATATATTCATGGATAAGGAAGGAATTTGATCACATCAAAAGGATTCTACCTGGAGTGATACCAATGATGATGAAGATAAGGTGGACTATGAGCTACATTGATAAATGCTCTTGAAAAATTGAAGATTGAGAAGAAGATAAATAATAAAATGAAGTCTAAACTTAAATACTATTAGGAGTAATTTAGTGTATATTAATAAATAATTAATGAATACACCAAGGATAATAAAGATATTGTCAAGTATCTCAGTTGTTAATTGGAGATCTTGTCTTCAAGTTTGAAAGCTGAATAAGATGAATGTTCAGGGTATGTTTCTAAAAATGAATCTTTGAAATCTAAGTTAGAGAATACATATAATAAATTGAATACATTTTAAAAGAGATCATGTGATCTTGACAATATTCTAAGTGTTCAAAATCATGCTAGTGATAAGACTAGTCCTAGATATGAAGATAAATAAAAGAATGCAACTCAAGACAAGATGAAGACTATTGTGAACAAGGACAATCATACTTTGAAGATAAATCATTAGAAAAGGATGAAGGTGATAGTATAATGAAGACAAATTATATCATCTAGCCAAATGCCATAAGGTATGCAAGATTCAATGGTTACTATTTCACATGTAATCAATTTGGGCATAGAGCTAGAGAATTCAAGAGACCTATGAGAAATGAGTTTTTATGGGACTATTATGGGGTTAATTAGTCAAAATGAGTGAGAAAAATTAAGTTATTCAACTGTCTTGATGTGAGACACTTTGTAAACCATTATCCACATAATATTAAACAAGGTGAGTCCTCTTCAAAAAGAGGAGGTTGTTTCATTTGTCATGACATAGGACATATTGAATGTTTTTATCCAAATAAGGTATGGAAAGATATGTTTCTTTCAAAAGTTATAGTGTTATTCAATTGTAAATAGTGAGGTCACATTGCTAGATTCTACAAGTAAAGGCCTACAAGATAAAATATATTTAATCAAGCTCTTAGAGTGCAAGAAAAAAGGAAAGTTAACTCATGGAATCCAAAGGTGAGAAGTGTGAGTCATGATGAGTATTTAGGTATAAGTAATATTTTTTATGGTGGAGAAATCTACAAAAGTTGAAGAGTGCTAAAAGGTCTCATTGTCTACTCATGTTGAGAATGAAGATACCAAGCTCAAGGAGAGGACCAAGGTACTAGTTGAGGCTATTTATAAGTTGTGTATGAATCTAAGTGAACATATTATTGTTGTTGATGATGTATCATTAAAAAAACATAAATTTTATGTGTATGTGATGAGGTTACAAACTGGAAGGTGGATTATTTAGATGAAAAGGTATGTCATGAATCTTTATTGTCTCCATGTATTATCAAATCAATATTTGAAAAGGATAAGAATATTGTAGTAGATGAGCATGTTGATTATATTAAGCCTAAAAATAAGAATAAGAACTATAATCATCAGATGACCAAGGAAGAAAAATAATGTGAGGATTTTTGGGCAACTCCTAGTTTCACATTGTTCTAAGACATTGTGAAGTAGAATCTCCCTACCTATGCTTATTACAAGACATCTTTCTTATGGAGAAGAAAGTTTGCGTGCTCAAGATCATAATGATAATCTATACATAGACTTTTGTTTATCTTTAAAGGTCATTGGTTAAGGGGGAATAACAAGTTCTTGAACTTATTCTAGAGGTTTATGAAGGAGCTATAGTACAGAGTCAGAATGGGTGTTTCTAGGTGGCCTAATGAGATTGATGGACTAGTTTGGTGCTTAGAAAGATCTATTCACTTATTTATGATGTGATCCATATGTTTTTATGATATAAAGGTATGTTGAAGGTGAATTAAATATTTTTGAGTGCTCTCAGGTTTCTAAGTTTTTAGCTTAAGGGAAAGTAGGCTTAAAATGGATTATAGGAAGTCAAGACTACTAAAGGTTTTAAGGCTCAAATATTGGTCTAAAAGTGTGTGATGGGTGTTTACATGTGTTTATTAAGTTTTAGAGGTGTGTGTTAACCAAAAAGTGGTTTGTTGACCTTATTTGTAATGATTTTTTAGGGTTTTGGGCTATGATAGAAAAGTGGTTTACATTATTAGTTGAGGATTGAGGCTTCTTATTTTATTGAAATTGACAAATAGGTTTTCAAAAAAAACTTGAAATATATCTAATTTTTTGTGGATTTTAATTTATTCATGTTTTTTTCAAGATGGAAGCTTAATTGTCTAATAGGTTTGTAAAGGAAGTATGTTTCATAAGATGAGATAGGTAATTAAATTTATTATTCTTGATGGGTCATATGAGAGTGATTTAGATATGAATTTTCAGGTCTTGATAATCTCTCTACTAAAAGTTGTGGGATCTACAAGTTCTAGGTAGGGCTACAAGGAGACTAAACATGCCTAGTTTGAAGAAGAATGATTTTTGATTAGTCTCTCCAAAATATTGAGGTATGTTTGTTTCATGGATATTTATTAGGTTGTTTGAGATAATTTTTCATATTTGGTGAGTGGCATGAAGTTTTGTGGATAGTCCTTATGGTAGATTAAGAGATAAGGCTAGTAACTCTGTATGGTGGTTATTAATGGAGTGTGGAGATCTGAAGATGATCTAGAGGTGAAATTATTCATAAATATTAGGGGGATTCCTTAATAAATTCTTCTTGGTGAGTATAGTTATATTCTATTGGTTTTATTTGTTCTTTCTTCATTGGTTGTAGTGCTTGGTTGAAGAGAGTGCTGGTATGGAGAAAGAGGAAGTTATCAAGGCAAGAAGATGTAGGCTCAAGGTAAGGGGGAGTTTATATAGTATTTTATAAGATGGTCCTATCCTATTGGTTTTATTTATAGGTATAAAAGATCATATTGTGCCCACTTTGTCATTGTGTCAAAGGTGGATAAAGTTTTTATTGTGAGAGTGCTTGAAGAGAGAGAAGGAAGGTGAGTTGTATATTGCTATATATGATGGTTATTGACATTAATAACAAAGGGGGATATTACTTTAGAGTTTTAAATGATGTAATTATGATGTCATGGAGGTGTCATAGTGAGTGGATGAAGTTCCTTTATAGTCTCAATGATAATTATAAAGTGTGCAATGTGTTTGTCCTAGTGTACTTGAAGATGATTTGGTTAATCTTTAGTTTTGGAATGGTTTGAAGTGTTTAGGATGAGTATGAAGTATTTATCATATTAAATAGGTTGAATAATATGTTTTATATGTTCTTAATTATTTTTTTTATAAGTGTAATTCATCTAGTAGTCTATAGTATACATCTAAATATTTTGGGTCCAATGGTAGAAAATTTGAGTAGGCAGTTTGATGACATCACCATTGCTACATGTGGATGAGTCAAGTGAAGTTGGTAATATCATTGTGATAAAATTTATTAATATATATAATGTTATAATTTTATATCATGAACCAAAATTAATCAAAATATATGCAAGTGCAAATTTGGGCTCTTATGTGGTTTGATAGAGTTTTCTTGTACTTAGCCAAATTTGCATGAGGCAAGAAAGAACCAAGTAAGTAGTTTGGTGATGGAATATCTCACACATTTGGATGTTTTAGGATAATATCATAATATTGGTTTATTATTTTTTTCCTAATTTATTTTTATTAAATTTTGTATCATGTTATAAAGCATGTCAAAAGATACGTATGTGCAAAGTTAGCCTTGTAGGCAATTCTAGACATTGTTAGCTCTGTGATAGATAAATCTGAGGATAAATTTTCATGTCATTATATATAAAACATGTGAGGGTTATAGGATAATACTAAAACATGTTTTTTTATATTATGTGAAGAGATCATATGGTCAAAATTTGAGAACATGCGAGTGAATGAAGCAAAATATATGACTATGCAAAGTTGGTCTTCCAAGCAGATAAGCAAGGTTCCCATACATAGTCAAATTTGCAAAAGGTAAATTTAAATAAAAATATATGGAGTGAATTTACTTTAATATTTTAGGATTTTTAGATATGATGACATTTTTTTAATTCTTAACATTTATCATAGATAAATATTGAGCTTATTCCAAGGATCAACAGTTCATGGGAGTTCATACATCTAGATCTATGGTGCATAATAAGTCAAATGGGTCAAAGTGTTTAGTGATTAAAATAAGTAAAGATAAAGTTCATTAAAAAAGGATAAAACAAGTGTGTTCATTCAAATATGTCTAGAATAATATATATGAGGACAAGTGTTTGATGTTTAACATCAAGTAGAGATAAAGACCAAGCTACGTACAAGAGATCGACAAAGTGCATTAAGTCAAATAATCAAGTTGAAGATCTAACAATGAGTGATGAAAGGTAAATGTTAAATTAATTATAATAAAATTTATTGTGGGTGATTTATATAAGCAAAAATGACATTATATTTAATTAAAGTGATCAAGGTTTAACTGTGATCGCTTGTATTTGAATATTTGAATTTGTAAAAGAAAAACCAGTGCTCTATATTTTGGATATATCTTTCAATCTATGTAAAATTTTCTCATGGTGTAAAAATTAAACTTGTATAATTAAAATATGAATATATAAATATAAATTTAAATATTTAAAAGTGTGTAAATTCAAATTTATTAATTTTTAAATTTGACTGTGTTTTCATATATATTCTATAAGTGAGCCGAGAAGGTTGTTCTAGATTGTTTTGACATATCTTGATGAATTAAATATTTGGGAGTGTTTTATAATAAATAAGGACCATATATGTGTATTATGAAGGTTTTAACATTCATATATAGTATTAATAAATATTAATAATTTGACTAGATATTCATTCATTATGTTCCTATGCACCAAGTCAGTGTTTGAGTTATTTGAGCATGCACAAAGGTGAGCAGAGTTGATTATGATAATTTGAGGATGTTTAAGGTGACATAAAGAGTGGACCCATGTAATTTAAAGTGGTACTATGTTATTTTTATTCTTGATTAAGTCATAAATGGGTGAATAGGTCTCCATGAGACCTATAAGGGATATAAGGGCCTATTTGATAGGTGTAGTTATTTAAGGGTGACCCATGGGTGCTATGGATGACCTATGTGGATGGTATTGAGTTGTGTCTCAATGAGATATATGAATTTATGGTTAACATTCCTAAAGGTTGACCAAGATGTTGATGATCCTTATAACTCTAAATAAATGGTGAAACCAAATGTGTTAGTTTCTAGACTTTTAGAGAGAGACTTGTGTGAGATTTGAGAGAGGCTTGGGTGTGTGAATTATTGAGTGAAGGAGAGTTAGAGTCACCAATAAATGATTTAATGATAATTTCATATTGAATACTATTTTTATGATCTACAGGTCATAATTTTATTGATGGAATAGTGCTCTTGAAGATTGAGTATGAACGAAGGTGAAGAGTGATAATCAGAGGTCCATCAAATGGTGTTTAAGACATCAGTTCATAGGTTTTGTTATGGAAGATCAAAATATAAGGGTTTCAACCTCTTTTTAATATGAAAATTTTTAAAGGTCTAGTTTTTGTTTTAGCTTAGTTAGATAGGTGTGGTATCACCTTGTGGGATTATAATCTCACTAAATAAGGGATGGTAGTTCCTTGATCAGTTACAACTGATTTAAATTAGATATTTTTATTATATGATAGTATTCCAATTGTAGGTTCCAATGGGTTTCTCCCCTAAGAGGGTTTATAACATATGTCATGTGTTATGTGCTTTATCTTGCATTGTCTCTCTTGTTCATTTCTATGAATGATGTGTATGCTTCATGAATGTTGGTGGTAATTGAATAATAATTTAAAAGGTTTGGAATTGAAGTTAAAGTATATAGGATTACTAATTCACCACCTTAGTGATTGTACCTCTAATAATTATGAAGTTGAGTAATCTATAATTGTCTTTTGGTTATCTAGTGTGTGTATAATATTATATGAGCATCCATTTTAAATTTGGTGCATGAATTTTTAGCCCTCTTAGGAGCCATTAAATATTTTATAACCCTTTTCTCAGTGATTTGCATTAGTTTAGGTGATCATTTAGAGGAATCTAGACTTCTCTAAAGGTCTAACCCCAATAGCCTGGGGTTGTTCCCATTGTGTATCTCAACTAGGAGTCTAAATAACTCTCTACAAGGGTGAAATTTGAGCCTACAACATGTATTTTGTTTTCCCAATATTTTTTTTCTAATGTATATAATATTTGTCAAGATGTTCACTAATTCTTTGTTGCTAAATCCAACTTGACCATTATCTTGAGAGTGATAAGGTGATGATTTTTTATGGGTGATATGTAATGATTTGTAAAGGATTTGATCATATTGGATGAAACATTAGGGCCTTAATATTAGAATATTACTCATGGTGCTCCAAAATGTTTCATGAATCTATATTATAGGAAATCAACAACCTTTTCTTCATGATAAAATGATTAAGCCTCAAATTCTTCCCATTTACAAACATAATCAGTATATACTAAGATATACTCCTTTCCTTGATATGGTAGATCAATGGGACCAATTACATCTAACTCCCATTTCTTAAAGGGCCCTAAAATCACTAATGGATAAAGGGGTATTTCATTAAATAGGATATGTTTCCCCATCCTTTGGTAAGGATCACATTTCCAAACACATTTTTTCACATTCTTGTGAAGTGAAGGCCAATAGTATCCAACCCTAAGGATATTATGAATAGTCTTTTTTGATTTATAATGGCCTCCTCCTAGATTGTCATGGCATGCTCTTAATATTTTATATATCTCATCTTATCATACACACCTTTTAAGTATCATATTAGGTCCACATTTTAATAATACACCATCAAATGATTTATAGTGAGCACTATTTATAATAAAATTCTTCCTTTATTTATGAGTGAAATCACGAGGAAAATTCAACATGACTATATAATTATACATATCAACAAACCATGGTGAGTGAGCTAAAATCATGAAAAAATATTCATCTAAAAAATTATCATCATCTAGCTCATCTTCTCTTGAAACATTCAATCTTGAAAACAATTCAACAATTACATTAAATTTTCTTAGTTTATTAATTATTATTCTATAAAATTCTCACAATAGTAGTAACCATATAGTGATCCTACCTACTCCTACAAGTTTTATCATCAAATATATTATGGTTGAATGATTTTTATAAATGAATATTTTGTATCTAGTGATGTAGTGATGAAATTTGTTCATAGCATAAATGAGATTAAGGAACTCATTTTTAATATTTGTAGTTTATTTTAGATGGAGATAAATTATTATTTATGTAATAGATAGCATACATCTTAACTTATTCATATTTATGCCCAGTAAGTTCCCTCATATCATTTTTAGATGAATTTATGTGTATGTGAAAGGGATACACTCAATTAGTACCTCTAAAGATTGGATGAGAAATTAAATTTTATTTTATTGCCATTAAAGCCTATTGACATATGTCATTCCATTTAAATTCACTATCCTTGGTGGGTAATGGAAACATATGTGCAATAATATTATTGATATCCTAAATAAAATGCCTTTAATATTATTCATAACCTAGAAAAACCTTGATATCATTTGGGTTTTTTAGTGTAGTCAAATTTGAAATGACTTCAATCTTTTAAGGGTCAACCTATAGTCCTTGAGTTCAGATATGATGACCTAATAAAACTCCTTGATCTACCATCATCATAAATTTTTCATAATAAGCTATAATTGATGTTTTTCACACCTATTTAAAACTTTATAAATATTGGTTAATTCATTATCAAAACATTCCCCATGCATTGAAAAATCATTCATGTATACTTCAACACATTCATAGGTAAGATCAATAAATATAGCAAGGAAAGGTGGTTGGTAAATTATATAAGCCAAAGGGGTTAAAATTTGTATGAATATACCCCCCAAGGACATGTAAAATTATTTTTATCTTGGTGATCATGAGATATTATTATTTTATTATATCCATTAAATCCATCTAAGAAGGAAAAATACCAATTCCCATCTAGATTGTCCAAGACTTGGTATATGAAGGGCAAGGGAAAATAGTCACTCAAAGTTGTTTAGTTAATTTACCTATAATATATAAATATTACTAATTTTAATATTTTTAGGTAATATTTATAGTATTGATACCAATTTAATATAAGATATTGGATATAAAAATCCTACCTACAATAATTTTTCTATTTCAATTTTGACCATATCTCTTAGTGTTGGATTTATCCTTCATTTAAGATATCTAATTGGTCTGATATTTTTAGTGTAGATGTGATGGGTTCATAAAATTATATGTATTAATTTCATGTCATTATATTCATAATAAAAATATTTATTAGGAATCTTTAGTACATCAAATAAATTGGTCTCATGTTCATCAATTAATCAATTATTTATGTTTAGTATTGTTCCTAACTGTGATTCAATATGTTTTATCCTTGGGTAGATTGAATTAACTTATCTAAATTTAATAATTATATATTTCAAGGTAAAATTATGAGCTTATAACATTTGAAAGGTGGTTATGTATTTGAATAAGTACTCTCCTTTTGAAATCACACCTACTAATGGACAATGATTAGCTGAAAGAAAAGATTCTTGACTATTTTTTGCCTAGTTAATAAGACTCTATTAGAGGATTGTGTGATCATATACTTCATCGTGAGTCTTCCAAAATATGATTTTATAACCTTATATATATATTTTGACAATTTATATCTCTGATCTAGTGATCTCTAGAGCCAAACTATGCATCTTCAGAGCTGGACTAGGTATCTTTGAAACTAGACTAGGCATCTTTGAAGCCATACTATCTTCTTCCATATAACTTATTAACTCCTACTATAATTCATATGCATGATTTTTATTTTAAACCATTTAAAAATAATAAATATTATTTCCATTTGGATTTGGTTCATCTACCTATAAGTGATCTAAGGAATCTAGAGATGGTTTTATAGATGGATATAAAGAGATTTTATTTGCTTTCAGCCCATTAGAGATTGACTTTTATTCAAACCTAAAATATATGAGTGTTGTAACTTTGTATAAACATGGTCTTCCTAGGATAAATGGATATCCCAAATTTTGACTCTTTGTATAGAGTACCATAAAATCTATAAAATATTCCCAAGACTCTACCATTACTAAGACATCTCCTATAACCCCATCTAGTTTAGTAATGGATTGGTTAACCATATGTAGGATTTGATTAGTTGGATATAACTTCATTATGGAGTGTGATTTTAAATTTTTATGATGCCATGACATTGATATAATATCTTAATTCCACTAATATATTGGTTATTTCCTTATTTCCTATATATATGATGATAACTGGATTTACAAGGTCTCTATACTTTGGTAGAAGCAACTTCCCTACTAATATATCAACAAGTTTATCATCTAATTTTATGGTTTTGATATATTTTATTTTTTCTTTGGATATTTAACACATAAACCCTTTATGATTCTATAAGCTCAGGGATGACTCTTATGTCTTACAATAATTCTATCTCAATGCTTAGTTTTATTAGTTCATGGACTAAGTTAGATTCACTTTTATTTGTTGTTTCTTAAATTATTTCAAGAAATGAAATTAATGATGGAGTAAAAACAGAAGTATTTTACTAAAGGATTTATTTATCTTTAATGTCCTCTTTTTCTCTAAATTTTTCATTGGGAAGGATTGATATTTCCTTTTCATTATGAATTTCTATGATGGTGAGTGGAGAAGGACTAGTCAATGCTTTCCTAAATGTAACTAAACATTACAACAATCTATGACATTTACTCTCATAGTTCCTTCTTGTTTTATTAAATATACAAGGGTTAATTTTATATTATTATGGGTTTTAAGATTTTTTTAAGTAATTAAGGTCAATTAACCCATTCAAATTGTTGGGTTTGGATAGTAGAAGCAACCATCAACACCTATTAGGGTGGAAACCTCTTTTGTTAATTGAATGTTTCCTAAGGTACCCATTTTTCATTTTATATGGAATCCATGGTTTCTAGTTTTTTGTGGTACCCATGGATATGGTGATTTAGGTTTTTGTGAAGACAAATTTACTAGTCCCCATTTTTTTTGTATATGTTAGTATAGACCATGACATCATCTATGGATTATAAGGAACTCTAAGAATAAGGTGATTTGGGTTTTGATTATAAGGTAAATTGTTATCTTATCTTTTTAAATAACTAACCTCTTCCATTAGATGAGAAATTTATTTCAATTAATTTTTAATGATAATAAAGAAGATAAATATATTTGTTTCATGGTATTTTCATCACAAATAGCACACTTATATGTCCTCCGAAGAGGGCATCCTTGGAGGGCATGTTTCAACCTACATTTTAGGAAATACATAGTTAAAGGTTCAATAGTGGCATTATAGTTTTATTTCAATATATATAATTTGGTGTTTAATTAAACCAAAATGTCTATTTTGAGGTTTGAAAACTTCTCTATGAGATATCTTACATCATTTCTTACTTTTCCTATTTTTAACTTCCTAATATTATCACTTGTTCTTGAGTAGTTCTTGCATAGTTCAATAATGTCATTGAGACTAAGTTTATTTATATCTCCTCTTCTTATTAAGTTCATGGATTCACAAGCATCATCATCTAATCCTTTTAATAAATTTTTTGGCTTAGTTACTCATCCAACTCATATCCACACCTTTTAAGGAAAAAATGAAATGGTCAAGATAGTCTTCCATGTTTTCATATTATTATTTTTTACACTAAAGAATTATTCTTTCTATCTCATACCCTAAAATAATCTTGATATTTGTTTAAGAATCCATTTTACATTTCATCCCATGTGTGAATGGATTCTGGTTCTAATCTTACAAACCACCTTAAAGTTGAATCCTTGAGTGTTTAATAAAATAATTTCAACTTTTGATTATCAAAATTATAGTCATAGGTCTAACATAATGCATTTAATTCAACCAAGAATTGGTCAAGATGTTTTTTTTACATTCCCTTGAAATTAGGATGTGTGTGTGTGTGTGTGTGTGTGTGTGTGTGTGTGTGTGTGTGTGTGTGTGTGTGTGTGTGTGTGTGTGTGTGTGTGTGTGTGTGTGTGTGTGTGTGTGTGTGTGTGTGTTTCATTGGAGTATTTTCATCTAGATCTAGGTCAATAGTAAGGTGAAGGTTCTCCTTGGTGTTTGAGCTCTACTTACTCCAACTCTATTTTATGGATTTATTATGTTTCTAAAGTTGTCTCCTATTTCTTCCCATTTATGTTGTAAGGGGTTCCCCTGGGAGGTGGTGAATCATCATAGGTGTCTATAATTATATTTTATTGAAATTCAACACTTTGGTTTACAATATTTTTCAACCTATATTTCTTTTTTTGTAAGGATGCACCTACCTCTAGTGAATGTTCCCAAATTTTAAGTGAGGCTCATAGTGGTTCTTCCTCAATAGTTTGAAGTTATTTTATTATGAGGTATTCTAATACACTTTTTTATTATGACTTAATAATACTTATGATTTGGGGGGTTATTATGAATGTATCTTCCCTTTGAATCTCTTTGCCTATTCATAAATTTATTTGATTTATGGGAAGTTTTTCTTAATCAACTAGCAGTAGAAGATTTTATACCCTAATACCACCTAAACAATCCATATAAATGGCACCAAAAATTATTAGGGCCATTGTGTCCTCTTTATTTATATGAATATGTCATGTCAATCTAGAAAATGTCCAATAGATGTCATCAATAGGGTATGCTGAATGGTTACTATCAATTATTTATTTGGGTGATTTTTAGATCACTTACTTCTAAACTTATAGTCTACTTAATTGAATTTAAATCTATTATATATCTTGTGAATTTAAACAAACTTATTCAACTAAAATTACTTCTAAGGGAAACACATTTAGTATAATTGAAATTACATTAAAGTAAACACACCTTTAGTCTATTTGAATAAATGTAAATTACATGAAATATAAGCAACGACTAACCTATTTTCTAGAAAATTAAATGATTTGGTAGGTAAATGTTTTGTAATAGAAATTTTGAGAGTAATATTGTTTGAAACACACACATTATCACATATTACTACAAGTGAGACACACAATGTATTACTTTCCATAGGATAATGAAATAAAGATAAATATAGATAACAAAATATATCTTGCTTCCTTGATTGAGTAGGCCCTTATTGTACCACATAATAGGATTATAAGACTACTAGATTTACATAAAATTCTTCAAATCAATTTCTCTTAGAAAATGTTTATAATGCTAAAATAGTGTTACTCGAACTATGCAATCCTTAATACTCTATTCATATACTACTTATATCATCAAAAGGATGTGTTTATATATTACCACATATTATAAAAAATGTCTCAAGATAGCGAAAAAATATAAATATCATATCTAACTAATATATTACCTTATTCAAAATAATAACTAAAAAGCATCCTTTACACATTTTAAGGAAAACTAGTGGAAAGTGTTGGTTTTAGTTTTACGTGTGATTCAATGTCTACTATTTTTATTTGATAAGGTGAATTTCATGTTTTTTAGGGATCATAAAACCAATTTTTTTAAGAAGTACACAATATTAATCAAAAGAGAGTCTAAATATAAATAGGCCAAATGAGCCACCAACCAACAAAAACATAGTTCATCATTAAGATTTTGAGATAAAAAGAACCTAGTAGGACCCAAAAAATAGAATTAACACTAAATTCACTCTAAAAACTCAATGGAGACTAACTATATCTCAGTCATAATAGGATCCTTCTTGTCTCTACACTCTTTTTACTTGGTGTTACTATTTTTGCCTCTTTTTCAAATATTGAGGCCTTCTACCATTTTCCCACCTTGTTTCATCATCCCCTTGACTTTCTCAAGGTTATTGGTTCTAATTTCTCCTTAATTTTAATGATTAAGTGGGATGTCACTTTAGATGGGGTGATCCTTATGGTTTACCTAGTTTTATTTCTTGGAGTGATTTCCATCATTGAACTACACCCTTTAGCCATCCTAAGGTTCCTATAAGTTTTCTTTAGTTTGTCAGATTCTAATTTTATAGTGTTCCAGTCATCCATGATAAATACCAGTTGGCACCCTAGGTGGAGGTTTTAATGTAAGACCTATAGTTTCTACCTAAACCCTTTGGTCATTCCCCAAGTAATCTAATAACTTCTTGTTTCCTAGCTTCAACAACCTTTAGATCCTAGATTTTGAAGTTAGGGTTATCAATTTTAAGGTTTCCACCTAGGCTTATTCTTTATTTCTTTAGGGTTTTATTACCCTGAGGGTAGATCTTGGTTTTTCCTTTTACCTTTCCTATCTTCAACCTAAATGAGCTTCTATCTCTTGTGGGGAAGTATAGTAGGGGCATAGGTCACCTTGTTCTCCTTTTGAAATATTTTTAGTGGCATCCCTCAATTATTTCTCCTTACTAGTTTTATTAGAGGCGATCTTGATGCCCCTCTAGCCCTTCCCTTTATTTTCCAAAATAAAGATGAGTCCCTAATGGATAATGTTAGAGGTGGGTTTTGATTGAAAGGTCAAAACAATATTTAAAAGAAAAAATAAGTAGGAAGTATGGTAAATTAATGTTGTGACCCATACAATGATTAATAACTAGAAAATGGTATGAGAAAATATGGGTGAATTTAACCTTAAGTGTTAGGTATTTCATCACCTATAAGAAAAAATTTGACCAACACCTAGGGAGTTCAGCTCCTAGAAATATCTTTTTCTCTATCTATAAGAAATATCCAGATTAAAATAAAGTCAACATGAATTCTTGATTCATTATCTTATCTTTGTAGGCCTTGGTACCCTAACATGACATTGCCAAAAACTATCAAACCAGCTCCTTTGAAATCTTGATAATGAGGCCCCTTAATGTC
Organism: Torreya grandis; assembly: GCA_037957365.1. NCBI lineage: Eukaryota > Viridiplantae > Streptophyta > Pinopsida > Cupressales > Taxaceae > Torreya > Torreya grandis. The sequence goes on from JARHVA010006547.1 coordinate 837,779, forward strand.
ACTTTACTCTACTTTCATCCCATGGAAAACATTTTGTGAGAAATTCATCATTACCTTTGATATGTAACATGAAATCTATGAGATTTCATTTTTGAATCTTACACTAGAACTTTCTATTTTTTTGGATCTAAACATAGTATATTGGCTCGCGTCTATCTTTGTCTCCTCCCATTGCCTTGCTTCTCTTCTTGTATAGGTGATGAGTTGAAATGTAGTGGTTTGAGTAGAGTGCCAAACTATTATAGTCTTCTTTAGACTAAATGCTACTAATGTGATGCCATGCAGGATGATGTTGACTATCCCAACATTTGAAATGAGTGTCTCCATCATGACACTTAGTTGATGCTAATAGGATTCCATAAATACTATTATTTACAACTTATTTTGTATTTAATAATATCTGGCCTTCATTATAGTAGTAAATCAAAACATAATGGTTATATTCACTCATAATAAAACTTCTATAAATACCATGTCTAAAAATAAATATTACTATTTTGGAAAGTTTGTGTATAGATTTTAGAATTGTTACAAAAAATATACTAGATTACTTCTTATCAAGAATGTGTGTCATTACATCAATATACAATCCTAAGGTGTTTTTTATAAGATTGTTAAAGTATTCAAAGCCATCATGGGCATATACAGAGCTAGACTAGTGATCTATGAAGCCAGTCTAGTGATCTTTGGATCCAAATTGATGATCTTTGGATCCTGACTAGTGATCTTTGAAATTGGTCTAGGTATCTCTGAAACTAGTCTAGACTAATCCTTTAAGAGTCTCCTATTACCAAAAACATGTTCTTTGATTATAGTACATTCGTATAACTCATATGTATAAAACTAGTGTCTTTCCCATGAAAAATTTAGAACAAAGTGGTTTAAATAGGTAACACTAACTTGCATAGAATATCTAAGCCAAAATACTCATTTTTTACTTTAAATTAGGAATGAGTTATTATGCAAATATAAATCCACTTAAAAGGAATAATTTTTAGGGGGGAATGAGGTAATTACTTGGATATAATAATACATTTTATGGACTTATTGAAAATGTTTCCAACTTAGATGATACCAACAAAATTTTTATGAATCTTACTAATATTTGGTAGGGAGATTAGGGTAAATTTGTCTTGTTAAAGGTTTATTAATACATTTTTAGATTTCCAATAAAGAAATATGTTTATAAATGTCAACATTATTAACATATGATGATTAATATTGAATATGATAGAAGGGACATCCCATGAAAGGTTAGGAAAGAGTCACTTTGTTTGATCCATCAAGAACAATAACACAACTGATGTATGTAGAATAATAAGTGTGTGTAACAACATCATTAGTATCATGATTATTTTTATATTTCATAACCATATGAGTTTATGATGTAGGTAGGGAAGGCTCAAATTATCTTATGAGAAAATATTGTCATTTAGTTTGATCAAAGGCTTCCTCCAAATATTTTAGAAAGAGATTCCCGACTCTATATTATATTTTAGGATGGAGACTATTAGTGAATAAATGGAATAGGTTGTCTTCCAATATGTTGGGTTCATATTTGTTATATATATCTTTCTAATGCTTAATGTAAGTTTGGATAGTTTTAGATTTTTCTTAGTTATAATTAATGAAGTGATCTAAACTATTCTTAAGAAGATCATTGGTTTGAAATTCATAAACCAATGAATTAACTAAGTATTCTAAACTAGAGATAGTATCAGACTCAATTTTTTAAAACCAATCAAGGGCATCACCTAAAAAGGTTTTGGCTACAAATTTGGTATTAGTGATGGTATTTAACTTAATATAATATTTGTAAAGGTTACCTAAAGATTCTAAATGCAAAGAGAGATTGGTAAATCAATTATAGGTGATAATAGGAGTGATACCACCTATTTTTATGTTTGTAATTTGAGGAATTAATGGTTTATTTTGAATATTCTTGATGAATTTATTAAGATGTGTGGGTTTAGTACAATATTTCCTTGGGCATCTCTAAGGGTGTGGAGGGGGATATTTGGATTTTTTGCATCCCATTGATGTTGTTGATGATTAATTTTTAATTGAAAGAGTTTATTTTACAATTGCATCATTTGATTAGAATTTTTAGTTTGGAAGTTATCCATTTGATTCATGGATTTCAAAAATATATAATGCATGATGAAAGATTAAGGTATAAATTGAATTGGGCTAGCTAACTCCAAAAAAGTAAATATATTGGCCAAATCAATAACGTGGTAAGATTAAAAGTATGTTGATAAGTTCAGTATAGTTTAGTGAATAAGAAGTTAAGAAAAAAACTCTATGATATATTATGGTAGAAAGGATAGGAAATAGAAAATAATTAAAATATATCAATGTTGGTTGATTCAATATAAATTAAAAAATATAATAGAAACTTAAAAATTGAAATCTAATTATTTTTTCTAAATTTTTTTTAAAAAAAAAGGTAAATGTCCTAAAGGATTTTACTAATTTTTAGACTCTCATAGATACTAAATTATCCATTGGATAATGTTAGCCCAATGTTTCAAAACACTATGGAGAAATTACCATGCCCATAGCCCAATAAACTTAGTTTCAAGGGTAAGTTGAGATTAACTTCATAATTCTAATTTATAAATAGTGCACTATATAATAAGATGGATATATGAATTGTATTGATATGCATTTTGACACACACCATATGTAGGCTGGGTGAGGACTCACCTAACCTCTCTGGAAATTAGGTTCTCAAGGAACCTCTATAATCTCTTTATTACTGAGTCTTAACATATTTATCATACTCATTTATTATTTATTTTTTATTCTGGGTCAAGGGGGCTTTGATGGTTAACACTTACACAGAGAATATTACACTAATAAGAGTAGTTCACTTAGCTTTTGAACAAAATTATTTAGATAAACACTATTTTTAATTCTTCAACTAAATTCAACAATGCATCAATAATGATAAAGAAACTAAGATCATGTGGTCTAGATAATACCTTAGCAACTGATTACAAATCAAAAAACTTATAAAATTAAAATAATAATGTTTATAAAAATCAAAAGAGAAATAGGGTAGAGAGAATAGGAAAGTTGATTCTGCTCTATAGAATAATAGATTTGTTTCAATTAAGTGGATAAATAATTTTATAAATAAGTCTTTTTTTAGTCATTAGAGCTCAACTAACATGCAAAAATAGTGCAAGAGTCTAGGATAATGTTAGCTATGTAGTCAGTGGAAATAAGGTCACCATATATATGTGTAGACAAAAAATATCAACCAATAGATATTTCATATTAAAGGTATTTCATGAAACACAAATAGGATTCATTACATGATTTGGATGAACACATAAATAAACCTTAATAGTCTAATCTCATGCAAAAAATAAAACTACCTAAAAATAATAAAATTACATAAGTAGAAGAGGTAAAAATCTTTGATATCCTAGCTATCTACTCAAATCTATCAATTGATAAATCAACTAACCCTTATTCAATTGAATATTTGGTATTTTATAGTCTAGTTAGAAATGTTAAACCAAAACCTTAAGGCATTAGTGAAATCCACACATTACGATCACAACATTACACCTTGACTTCGAAGCCTCTAGACTTTGGGATAGATTTTCCCCCATAGACCAAGTTCCCTCATATGTATGAGACTTAAATGAACACTAAAATGTTAGCATAACCACCTACTCTATGACTTGAACCCAAGGGAGACTCTGATACCAAATCTAAATTTAATAAATCATAACACCAAAACCTTTAGGTGTTAGTTAATTCCACACATAATGATCATAAAATCCTACCACACTTCTGAAACCTAGACTCTAGGCTATATTTTGAACTATACACTAGGACCCCCACATGTACAATCCTTGGATGAACACTAAAATGTTGGTTTATACACCCACTCTATGAATTTAACCTAAGTTGAGGATTTTATTCCATATTTAATTAACCATTATACCAAAACCTTAAGGCATTAGAGGAATACACACATTAGGATCATAACATCCCACCACACTTTTAAAGCCTAGACTTTGGGTTGGATTTACAACCATAAATCAAGATTACCTACATTTATGAGCCTCACATGAATACTAAAATTCTATAATATCCACCCACTCCATGACTCAAACCTGAGTAGAGGTTTTAGTACCAAATATAATAAACCATTACACCAAAACCTCAAGTTATTAGTGAAATCCACAAATCATAATTATAATAACAAGTCATTAATCCACCCACTAACTAGTGGTTATAAGAATTATATGGGACCACACCATTATAGATTTGAAATTTTGAATATCTTTCTCAATCCTAAGATAATTAACAACTAGCCCATGCCCAACTGATCTTGAATTTAATTTTGAGTAGCTGAATTTCCCAAAGATCTCCTTGGGGTAATATTTTGACCATTTTATATGCATAGGTAATAATGCCTAATTAAGTAATTATGTTATCTTTTGTGTCCTTACTCACCTAACTCTAATATGCATACCAAGTCAAATTTTAACGCTGCTACCTAAATAGTGTTAAATTTCATATTTCATGATCAAAATTCCATTAATAATCTCCTTTTATGATTTGATAGAATAGGTGAGATTGGACACAATTTATTCTAGGATGATGATTTGATGGGATAAGATGATCATCAATTTTGGGCATCTGAGACACTTAGGATGACCCTACTAATTGGATTGGTAATCAAGATTCATCATGATTACATGTTATCACTTGGCATTCTTTTGCTAGTAGAGGGCCCTATAGTAAGATGTTATTATCAAGGTAATGTTATGTGGTGGATTTTCACTTAGTTTTTATTCATTTGAGGACTTATATTTTTTTGATCATCTTTTTATCTAGGATGTTCTAATATCTTGACATGTGGTCACATCTTAAGCACTTATAAGTATATTACCTATTGATTATGCATTGATGACATTGGAGGCCCAAAAGAATAGGATTATGCCACATGTCATCATCCTAATCACCCAAAGGGTTATTAGGTGGGATCTGTGTTTAATGTGTTTTGAATGCTATAAATCCCCAAGGATTTTATAGTGGACTCATCCTAGGAACCTACTCAATCTCTCATCTATTTGAATTTTTTTATTGACCAAGGGGCATAGAGAAGTATGATGTTATCATGTGGTATCATTCCATTCCCTTGGAGTGTCTACCACCTACTCACCATGAACCTACCATTTTAGGGGTGCATGAAAAAGGATCCTACCATATGTCATCATCCAAGGTAGCTAAAGGATCCTTGAGTAGGATCTTTATTCCAAGCACTCTAGAGGAGTAGATTAGTGAGGTATTGCCATGTGGTAACTCCTCATTCATTTTGGGCATATAATAAATAAAAAATGTTAGACATTTGAAAATATAAATTATATTTTAGAATTTAAAAATGAAACCTAAATGAAAATGGATAAGGTAAAAACCAAATAAATATAAAGGGGAAAGTAATATATAGTGAGATTAATTAATAAAATAGACATCACACCAATATTGAAGCTAACATTGACCCACCATTTGGAAAATAACCAATTTTTATAATAGGAACCTAAAAGCACTTAGTCAAATCAACTCAAAAATAACAAAAGAGACCAAATAGAGATAAATTTAGTAGTTAAAATGGTCCCACTTGGCCGAAACTTGAAACCAATTCAACTTAATATTTCATAAAGTGACTAAGTTTTAAAAGTAAAGAAATATAACCGCCTAGTTAATCAACCTATAAGGAGACAATATAAGACCAAATTTCTCAAGGAAATATGTGAGAACTCTACAATATTCAAATAATCAGTATAAATCTATTGTAACATTATCTAGAAATGGAAATTTCAATGCAGTTCAGTTCAAAACATGACTCAAAATAGATAAATACTTATCATATTTAGGTAGATGCAAAACATTTCATCAATGAGTTCTTAATTGTAAAGTCTTTTAGACTAAGTGCATACAATATAAATTTTATGTTTAGACTTAGTTCAATGAGTGAGTTAAATATAAAATTATGAATACAACTTCTCAAGGACATTTTCTAATTAGATCAACAAGTAAAATAAGCCAAGGCCTAAAAAGTATTAAATGGGAAGACTAGACTCCAGACTAAAAATAGGTTCCATGATTTTAGTTATGAAATTAGGGTGTGTTTCAAGTAATAATAAATTATTCAAGTTTAATAAAAAGGTAATCCTAGGTGTTTGTGATATATCATGAGGCATGTGAAAATTAAATTTTATGCTCAGATTTGTATTATGTCTATGAATATTGATAAATCCCCCTCATGCCATGATGTCTATAAGTAATATACTAGGATTGTTAACATAAAAACTTGTATTCATTCATAATAGTATCTAAGTATATTTTAAACTACTAGAACATAGTCTATAGGGAAAGCTAAAAATATATAAAATAGAGTCTAAAAATCAATATTGGTAACCAATTTAAAGAATTTAATGAATTTAAATAAAATTTAATCATATTAAAATGAAATGTGTTATTATATATTAAAATAAAAATTTAATTCACCTTACTTATGCTTGAAAAATAAAACAAATAAAACTCTATCAGCATTGGCCAATGTAATTTTACATATAGTATAAAACTATATCAATTAGATCAATACATTCTATTTAAATAGATTTGTAGATAGAGATAAATTACAAAATTGAACATATCAAGGTAATTTAATAAAAATAATTTTAATAAAAAACTAAATCAAATAAATTGATATAGTTGATTGGAAAAAAGATTAGAAAGAAGAAAAAATGTAAGTCCAGAACTATATTGAGCATATCAATATAGTTGACTAGAAATAGAGATGAACAAAAATGTATTATCTTGTTTGATATAGTGCACTAAAATAAAATTTAGATATGGGGTTAAAATTTTATCACTCTTATAAAAATAGTTTATTTAAAATATTCCTAAAAATATATATTAACCTATTAAATATAGTTCACTAGAGATATTTATGGTAAAATGGATAGGACAAAACTATATAGATCAATTTCATACATTTTTATATAAAATTTGTGAATATGATATTGTATCATGCTAGCTAAAATAGTTTTTTAAAAATATAAAAACATAACTATATTGATCTGTTTGATACAATTAGATGAAAAAGTGAAGGCAATGGTTAGCTTTATGCTAGGTTCACTAGAATGTATGCAATGAGACATAATTGACCTACAACTATCCTACCAAAAGATCTAGACTCAAAAAAGGTAAATGAAAGAGATGCCATTGATACTTAATGAATTGGGATATGATCAAATGGATATAAAAACCTATCAACCTAAATGAAGATAATAATAGACCAAATTTCTCAAGGAAATATGTGAGAACTTTGCACTAGTCAAATAATCTATATAAATCTGAGGCAAAATTGTCTAGAAATGGAAATTTCACTGTAGTTCAAAAATGACTCAAAATAGACCAATACTTATAAGATTTAGGTAGATTTAGAAAGTTGTATCAATGAGGTCACAATTGTAAAATATTTTAGAATAAGTGCATACAATATAAATTTTAAGTTTAGACTTAGTTTAATGAGTGAGTTAAATATAAAATTATGATTGCAACTTATTAAGGACATTTTCTAATTATATCAACAAGTAAAATAGGACCAAGGCCCAAAATTGATTAAACCATAAGACCAAACTTCAAAGTAAAAATAGGTTCTAGGATTTTAGTGATGAAATTAGGGTGTGTTGTGTAAGTAACAACAAATTCCTAAAGTTAAATAAAATGGAAATCCTAGGTGTTTCTGGTATACCTTGAGGTATGTGGAAACTAAATTATATTTATAATATGGCTATGAATATTGGTAAAATATCTACATGACATGATGTATATAATTAATATACTAGGATTGTAAAAAAAAACACCTTATAGCCCTTCACAACAATAGGTAAGCATTTTTTAAACTACTAAATACAATATATAAGGAAAGCTAAACAAATATAAAATAGAGTTTGAAAATCAATATTGGAAATGAATTTGTAGCATTTAGTGAATTTAAATAAAGGGTAGTCAACTTGAAAGGAAATGTGTGATTAAATTCTAAAAAGAAAATTTAATTCATATTTTTTATGTTTGAAAAGTAAAACAAATAAACCATATCATCATTGACCAATGCAGTTGTACATATAGTATAGACCTATATTTCTTAGATCAATACATTATGTTTAAATAGATTTACAGATAGAGATGAAGTAATAAATCAAAAATATCAAAGTAATTTAATAAAAATAATTTAAATACAAAACTTAATTGAATAGATCAATATAGTTGATTGGAAAAAATATTATAAATAAGAAAAAATGTAACCATTAGCAAATTTACAGGGCCATGTCTAGGGGCTATAGTCATGGAAATAGTCCCTATATTAGAGTCAGTATAGAATGAAATATAGATGGGTTGATGATATAATACACTTCTTAGTCTCATGTGTGTTTATAGATATATTCTACATTATCAACCACAAATTAAGATCACACCAACCTAGATTCACAAGATAATTAGGCTAGTCTAGTTGGCGATCGACATCTAAGAATCACTAGAAAAATATAAATAATTTGAGTGTATGGTAAGGGAGTTGGAATATAATAATGTATGTTTCATCTTCCCCATTTAAAAAATAAGATACAAAACCATAAGGGTTGAAACATTCCTAGTGGGCAAGAAGTTGCATGGATTAGGGTAGTAGGGAGAAATTTACAAGAATTTTCTTTATATCATGCATGAAATGGATAAGGGGAAACTATTCAATATCTCTAATTTCCTATATAATTAAATAATTTACATCACAAATAAGTCACATCAACTAGGAGATAATTTTTAATTATGCCACAATCTTTTTGATATTTTTTTTGGCAAGATCAGAGTACCTGAGGGTACATATGTAGTCAAATGGACTTACCCCCTACATGACAATATCTAGTCTTGAAGTACCATATGTATAACTTCCATTAGGTAGTTTCCTAAAAGATAAATACCAAATTTTATCAATGGTTTATGTGTGTTCAAGGATGCCATACTATGTGATGCATGCATAGACTATTTCTAGAGGTGGTGGGGGGCCAAATAATTTTTTTGTAATGTAGCACTACTCACTAGCATAGATCACACTAGTTGATGGTAAAATTAATGGATGGGTAAAATTTACTTATGTATTCCTATAATAGTAATTTTTTGATTTGGTAAATGTCAAATCCAATTCAAAAAACTATACTTATATACATGAAAATAACTGATGCAAATGTCCACACCCTATGCATGAAATATGTGCACCCTAGATAATCTACATTAAAGGAAGATGACAAGGAATATTTTATTGGTCTCATCATTAACCCAATATAAAATTTTAAAATGGAGGACCAGTTTCACAAGAATTTTATATACTAAAGCCCAAGAAGAAGAGTAACATATCGGTAATAAAAGACAAGGATATAGAACCATTGTGTTTGTCAAATCTAAGTAGTCCACATGCCTCCCCCTCCAAGAATAATATTCTAAAGAAGAGGAATTTTTTTCCGCTATATCTTATCCAAGAAGTCTCAAAGGAGATAGATTCATAAGAGGAACATAATAATAATAATAATAATAATAATAATAATAATAATAATAATAATAATAATAATAATAATAATAATAAATTATGGTGAACATGGCCAAAATTTACTTAGTTGATGTTGTTAAATCCTATACTAGAATTCTTAGAAGACACAAAGTTAGATGAGTATCACCTGGAGATGAAAAGTAAGCAACATATGCAACCAAATTCTACCTAGACCAAGATGCCCTCTCCAAGGCTAGAATAATAAGTGAAACTTGAGAAAATGAAAAGAGTGATAACCCCCCACCATATGAAAAAAAACAACAAAAGTGGAAATTAGAATAGTAAGCTCAAGATTCCATGGATGTGAGTTAATAAGAAAAGGAAGTGAAATAACCCCCACCCTCCTATCAATGAAAAGGAGAAGCACATATAAATATACACAAAGATGGGGCTAAAAAAATGATGGACTAATGTGGAGATGGTTATCATAAAGTAATTGGAGATATCCATGGGAAAATTAGTTGAGTATGGCATGGATCACCTTAAGGAATTAAACCCCTTGGCATAACACTAAGAAAAACAACCAAACATGGAAGAACTAGAACAACAAAAACTAGAGGAATAATGAGAAAAAATAATGGGGGAGGATAAGGCAGAGATAATATTGGTATAAGATACCCCATATAAAGACAAATAATAATAAGACACCATCCACTCAAATATCCAAAGGGATGTGGAAGAATAAAATCTAAATTTTTGGGAAATAATGAATCCAAAATGTGCAACAATAATAACATGCAAGTATATGCATTTTAATATGGATACACACATATATATGAGCCCATTTTTTAATTCCCCACATCAATTGGCATAAAAGTATTAGAATAATCTTATGAAGTTAAATTTTTTCTCATAATCCCAATGTATATGCACGATGTGCAAGCAAGGAATGTGCTAATGAAGCTATCTACAAAAGTGACTAGAATTTGTTCTTTGAATAACAAACCATAAGTAGAAAAAATATAGCATAACATAATTCTCTTAGGAACTCAAAAATGAGGAAAATAAATTTCCCATACTATAAAATATTCTCAAATAATAATAAAACACGTGTAAGGAAACAAAAACAAGGTAGCATCCAAGGAGCTTAAAATTCTAAAGTTGTCCAAATGAGTCATAAGGAAGTAATTGATCCTATGCACATATAATATGAATGTTACTCTCTTAAGGAATTGATAAGTGATTATTTATAGCCTATCCATGGGTGTGTCTTGAGTGTTATATATATAACACTCAGGACACACCCATGGATAGGCTATAAATAATCACTTATCAATTCGTTAAGAGAGTACCAGTCATATTATATAACACTCGAGACACACCCATGGATAGGCTATAAATAATCACTTATCAATTCCTTAAGAGAGTAACAGTCATATTATATGTGAATAAAGAAATGAATAAATCACAATATGATTTTGTTGAGTAATCAAAAAATTATGATGATGTGTTAAAGATCTTTGAGAGTACAAATGCGATAGAAAAAATATTTATAAAATTGTCTAAGATGGAAAAAATTATCATACATATCTCTAAATAAGATAAATACTTTGAAGCACTATCTACTAAGGTATGCACCAATAAAAATAATGAGAAGCACACAAAAATTTTGTAAGATGTGGAAGAGTTGATCCATGAAGAAAATGTGAAGAAGGAGCTAAAATAACACTTCTTAGAGATAAAGATGAAGATTATAGATGAGGAAATATTGCTAGAGTAAATGGTGAAGGAAGATACTAAGAATATGAAAAACATAAAATAGTAGTTTGATCTACTCCAAGAATAACCTCAAACTTTACAAGCACTAGATTCCTAGATAATAGTTATCACACATGCCATTTAGAATAAACTAAAATTTTGGGCTAATTTTGAGGAAGAGTTGAGGATGTATGGCCAAAAATTATTTGATTCAACAAAAAAATGTGGAAATATTTAATTATTTTTTTATTTTAAACTCAAAATTCTAGCGAAGTATTGGTATACAAAGGAGTAACTAACACAAGCCAAAATGGAAACATATGCAAAGTGGTGCATGATGAGATGGAAAGATGAGCATCGGGAAAGAGAGGATATAAATAAATTATTATGAATAATGGTTCTAGTAATAGTGATGATAAACCCAAAGACTAGAATCACTTAGATCATGTATAGATATAATGACATAATAATGGGAGATATAAAAAATATAAACATGGAGTGGATAAACCTGAAAAGGATAACACATAAAAGGGAAATGCATGACAAGGATAACAAAATAAATAAGTATAAAGATAAGGTTTTGTAGGAGGAAGAATTAACAGGTTACCTAATGATTGACAAAAAAGTTAGTGTGGGGTGATGTTAACTCCAAGACTTTGGATACGCATAACCAAGTCTTTGGATAAGTATAAGCAAGTCTAAGAGTGTGTGCATGATAGATGAAGACAAAGACTAGAACCATTAGTCCAAGGTAGTAGAGAGTGGAACACATATACCTAAACATTACATTAATATCCACCAACCTAATGAGTTGAAAATACCGAATCCATGTGAAAATATGACAAAATAATAGGATTAAGACACATAAAATTGTGTAAATCTAGGAACCATTATGGAGATTGCATGGATAAATGATAAGAGTTATGACTGATGGTTTGATTTTCATAGATTGTTAATAAGTGGAGAGATACATTACCTCTAACATAACATATCACTAAATTTTAAGTTGACTACATTTGTAATAACTTACGATTGTGGTAGGTTGAGCTACTAGATGCCACATAAGGAAATTAAAACATCTATATAAGGCAAAGACTAGACAAGGAAAATGGGGATAACTAGAGATAACAAATTTCTATTAAATTTTAGGGAGATTGATAGAAGAGTAAAGAGATGTTGAAATACTATTAGAACTTTGATATATAAAAAGATATAGTATAATTATCCATGTAATATAATTGAGTGCCTATGATCACCTTATAAGCTTTTCAATCACAGTCTATTACATTATGAATATATACATTTTTATTATTATCATTATCTTAGTTTTTGGTAACATAATATCATTAGTATGATCAATTTTTTTATACTTAACAATGTTGTAACTTTTTAATGAATTAATGTTTAGATAAAATATTGGTGTTGTGCTCTTATGTGTATGTATGTGTATTTGCTCATTACATTGTCAATATAGGGTAGATAAGGATTCAATAATTCCCACATGTGAAAATTTATGCCCATAAAGAAATTTATAACTTGACATTACTAACTAATCTTGACCTATCCTAATCACCTCTCTCTACACCTCTAGTGAGTGTGTGTGCAAAACTTCATGTGATATGCCAACATAGAAATAATAATGTTGGGATATGTGTAAGGGCTAGTGTGTAAGTTATCATTATACTTCTAACATGCACATACCTCAATCCAAACCTTACATCTACACTTATCTTGGGAAACTTGGGGAAATATATAGATTTATGCTTTAGTTGGCTTACCATACACATTTGGTAAATTCCCTTACTAATAAAAATGTTAATGTTATTTGGATTGATGGTTTTAAAAAAGATTTTAACAACATGAATAAATACTTGGTAAAATTAATTTACAACCACCTTCTTGTGACCATCCTCTCATATTGTAAACATCATTTACCCACATTTTTTGTGGCCATGCTTTCACAAAAATATGAGTTTGATACATAACATTTTATCTACTACATTGATCATTCTTTGATAGATTATGATAAAATACACTAAGGTGGAGTGTTACTACCTCATAATCTACTTTTCCATCAAAAAAGTTTAGAACTACATGATTTATCATACCACCTATGTCATAGTCTATTTAAAACCTCTTTGTCATTTATTTTCTAAGCATTTTATGACTATAGATCAAATTAGAAATTGAGTCACTCTCTTGATGGAGTTTTATATTAGAATTATTACTCATAAATTGGTCAAATACCAATTCACCCATCAAATTTATACAAAACCTATACCAACTTGGTGATATCTTAAGGATACTATTCTATATAAATATTCCATTTTGATTTAAGGCATCAATCAAACTATTACCCTAAAAAACTATAGAAATTTAATGGCTATCCTAGAGGCTTAGGCCCTTAACAATCCTAAAATTGTAATCTCAAACTCCAAAGCCTCTAAATAATATAACTTTGAATAATTACCAAAAGGTCACCATTTATTTTCATGAGGATTATTGGAAACTCCACTTTGATGGAACCAAGTACCTTCAAGGGTTAGGAAAGGATGTGTCCTCACTGATCCTTTTAGAAATATCATTCATTTACATTTTTTTACTAAAATTCAATGTCACTAATAACATAGTTGAATACAATGTTTTCATTCTTGAGATGCAAGTAAACATCAATTTAAGCATTTCTTACTTTCATTATTTGGGTGATTCATAAATTATATGTTTCCAAGTTAGTGACACTATTTAATGCATAATATAAAAACCTTATCACATATCATGAGCTTAATACTACTCTTTATAAATGAATTTTTCATCTTTCACCATTAAGTAAATACCATGAGATAAAAACACTATAGAAAACTCTCTTTCCTCAGCATCTACTTATTTTCATGCTCATCAGGCACTACATGATACATAATTTCACATCTACATGAGGAAATATCTATTCACTTTAGCACATGATTAATATTCTCGTCTTATACATCAAAATTTTCACTACTAAAAAACTATCATGGTATATATATATATATATATATATATATATATATATATATATATATATATATATATATCATCCAACTTATTATACATTAAACTTATCCTCTAGAGGCTAATTCACATGAAAATAATAGACACTATAAGCAAGCCTTTGAATTTTTTCTTAGACATGATATACTCTACTATCATAGCACAAAAGGAACCTTACTCCATTATGTTATTGAAGAATAAGTTAATTCTCTTCTTGAGCAAGCACAAGGGTGAATTTATGGTATTCATTTTACTGGACATGCTACAAACCACAAATGAATACATATGGGTTACTATCAACCTACCCTTGAGAAGGATACCATCACTTTTTTATGGAATCCTTACTAGCTTCATGAAAACATTATTCATTATCTTTTTTTGAGATTTACACCCTTTAATATTTTTGGACATTCTCTATATGGGTATTATAACTAACTAGTAAGTAAACATGATCACAATATGGTCACATTTTGATTATTACTACCCTATGAAGTTTAATATATATAAGTTATTCCCCTTATTAATGTTGATGGAAATACTATCTCCAATGTTCTATTTAATTAGATCATATGTAATTTTAGGATTGCTCACACCATAAAATCTGACAATGGTGGGAATTTAAAAAATAAAGACATGAATTATCTTTGTGTAAAATTTAAAATTCCACATAATATTTCCATACCTTATCACCCTTATTATAATGGTCAATCTAAAGTCACCAAATAAAATTAATAATATATTTCAAAATATTACTTTATATAGGCAACATCCCCCCTAAGGTGTATAACATCATCCATGTTGAAGGTACTAATGCAACATAAAATAATAATCCCTTCACACATGACGTCCCTCAACTCGATAGGGAAAATATTGATTTAGAAGATTGGCATTCATTTCAAAGAAAGGGGGATTAATTATTTTTATCTCACTTTGGTGGGAATTCCCTCTCATTTGAGCCCTAACTATTTTGGCTACATCTAGAATTTTCAACTCTCCCACTCCATCTATATGCTTCCAGTACCCATGGGTGGTGATAAAGACTTTTTAAAACCCATGTCATGTAAAAAGGTCTATGAGAAAAAGAATATCTAGAAGAAACTCAAGAAGGGGGGTCTTACAGAGTTTATGGAATACATTACTAAACATAATGCCATGGTTTCTTGAGACTTTGCCACAACATGGACAAAATGAAAGGTCACCATGTAAGGCATCACCATAAATGTCTCAGAGGAATTAATCAATGATGCCATAGACATGTCCTACATAGGCACTAAGGAATTTAAAGATTAGTCAAAGAAACAATAATTCTTATAATGATTCTTTAGAATGAATGACTTTGTGTATATAGACAAGAAAGGATTCCCTCACACTGACCTCTCATATTACTGGCATGATATCTACCTTCATATCATGAGGTACATAACTCTAAAAAGTAAGTATAATTTAATTTTTTCATGCCATTTCTTGATTTTAAATCACTTCATTGGGTTTTAAATCAATCTTCCATATTTCCTACTCAAGTCCTTGGAAAGTATTGATCTACTCCACTAAGTAAATGATACAAACCCCATCCTCCATCAAGGTCTAATTCTCCTACTTGTTAAATATGGTTAGGCCATTTTAGGTTATAGGGTTCCCCTAAAGGGATCATATTTTAAGGAGGATTCCCAATAGGAATCCATGATAGAGGACCCTACTCAGGGATCCCACCTACCCTCTTAATGTTCCCCACAAAATAGTTTATCCTAGTCCCCCTGATGACCTACCTCTCAAATTATTGTTTATCCCCAAGCCTAAACCCATTTAAATTGGGACTCCTATAACTTCATCTTAGAAAGTTAAAGAAATAGTGACAAAGGAATTGGAAAATAACAAATAATTTTTAGAAAATTTCAACTTGAGGGTTTAGTAGGTAGGGCTTGGCCTGGCTAAGCTTATCTAGGACAAGAATGAACTTCATTAGGTGGTTGAGGATACTGTCTAGACATTTGTATACTTTGATCAGCCCCCCAAATCCTCTATTATGAATTCTCCCAAGGTCATAAAATCCCCCCCTAAAAAGACTCCTTTGTATGATAAAGGTAGGAAGTGGCCAAAAATGATACTCCCCAGGGAAGCAATTGAAGAACCTAGGAACTATACTCATGCCATAATTTCAAAAGACAAACCCATCATTTAGGAAAAGGACACTACTACTACTAAAGATACTTAAGAGGGGCCTTCATCCTAGATTATTTTTATTTTTTAATTCTCTATTTTTGTTCTTAATTTTGGTTTTCTATTTTTGTCCTCTCAGCCTTGGTTGGCCTGTTAAAACTATTGTAATACACTCTCATGGTTCTAGGTCCCTGTGAAACCTAGATTTTACCATATTGAATAAAAAAATATTTGATATTATTTTATGGATTGGAATCCCAAGATTTATCACACACTTTGGTCTTATTGTACTAGTATTTATACTGCCACTCGACCAACTTCTTTTTCTCTAGTCTATGTATCTGAATCTATCATACCACTAGAAGTGGAGCTACAATATTTTTTCATTTCTATTAATAGAATCATTATTAATTTAATCATATATATTTTAATATACATAAATATTTATACTCACTTTATGAGTGTTTCATGAGTGTTCTCTAGCATAATTGTTAGTAAAAATATTATATCACTAAGTAACATATTAAGAAATTCATTCTTTTTACTTTTGATGTCTGAGATTTAGTGTTAAAATTGGATTACACCCATGATAAAGATGTAAATTACACCCAAAAGTGTTGATTCCTTACTTTTAAATGACATATTTAGATCTATAACTTATATATTACAAACTAATTAAGGACATATCTTCAAGTAATTGACCAACACTTGATTATTGGACACGTATTTTGCTTGACCTATGTTCTTCTTAATTTCATTTTTATTTATTCTTTTCCATTTATTATACATATAACTTGTATGATTATATATGTTTTATATTATTTTGAGCTAAAAATTCTTATTATTTATATATACACTATCTTATGGTATAACTTATCCTTTTTTACCTACACCTCCAAGTTATTTAACATCAGCCCTAGTACCTATCCTTGGTCCTTAAGTTATTTTTCATTATTATACATCTTTGTTATTCATTTTGTGATTTTCTTGGTAAGACCTATGGAATCAACCAAGCCCTCCTCATAAGCACCCATCTTTTGTATCTTATTTTTATGGCCTTGATTTTCTATTTTTGGCCATTGTTTCCTTTATAATTATTTTCTATCCCATATCATTACTAAATATTTGTGGGTTTTTACATATTTTTATGCTTTATATATTTATCTTATTTTCACCTCTCATATTTTTTATTTATTTATTTTATAATGTGAGACATGGATAATCAATTATGACCTCATTAAAAATACCCATCATTATTCATTTTTATTCATAGATTAATTTTCCTCTCAACCTTATATAGGTTTATTATTAGAAAGATAAGGAAATGGTCAAGCATAATGTTTCTTCACCTAGAGTCAAACATATTCTCTTATGGTGAAATGATAACAATATATCTACATGTATTAAATCTAAATTCTACCCTTTCTTATGATGATGTATATACCTACCTATAATTTTATCATTTCCTTATATACATTTTTTGTTATTTTGGCAACCCAACCATTCTATGTTTACTTACATGACTTCCTTATTTTTATTTTAAAATTTAGGCTCACCAAGTTCTATTTCAAGATTTTACTCTTTTATAAGGTGAAAGTTTAGGAACCTTTTCACATCTTTGAGTCTAGGCCCTCTTCTCTAGTACCTAAGTTGTAAGCTATATTGTGTTTTTTATATTTATCACCCATGTTTGGTTTTTTTGAATCTATATAGAGTAATAAAACATTAAAATTCAAATATTTAAAAAATAATACTATCATAAGAGAAGAAAATGTTAAAAGGAAAACTATATATTTTACAGAAATCAAGTCACACCAATAAATGTGATATTTTTAGAATATCTCATATTTTCGTTGAAGCTTAAACTCCATAGTTGTCCACATGATATAGCCAAGGTCTATTAGGGTGTTGTAGGCTAGTATATTTAGGTAAGATGTCTCATTATCTATCCATATTTTATTAAATTCTTGTGCCACCTAATTTCTCATACAAGTACATAATTTTGTGATGTCTCTATAAGGGGTCCTAAGGAGTAGGGAACATGTTTTTGGAAAGTTAGAACCTTTTTAATTTTCATGCAACAAACCTTAATTGGATGATCTTTATAGTTCACTAGTTATCCCAAGCTTATTTATTCTATATAGGCTTTTTTAAGGCCATTGATGTTGAAACCTCTTAATATTGCCAATATGATTGGAACATTGTTTTTATATAAAACACCATGGTTTCACCTTAGTGATACCATATTTTCCATCCCTATATTTTAACCCTTGACAATAAGGTTCATTTATAAATATATCTCTTCTAGTTCATTTCTTATTCTTCATCACTTTTAGACATGGTAGAACTATGAAATTTTTGATTTTCTACCACTAGAATAAAAATTGCATCTTTAAGTTTTAGAAAGATTCTATATTTTTCATTGCTTTATATTTTTAGGATTTATCCTACTAATTTTTGGGACCTCAAGTTTTTTATTTACTTTTTTTGGGCCATTTTGTCATGTTTCTCATTTTTCATAATTTCATGTGTTTCCATTTTTACATGCCATTTGGTCATATTTCTACTTTTTTTTATTCTCTTAGATTCATTTTCCCTAAAGTATCCATAACTTGATGGCTCATCAAATTTTCCTTATTCCTTAGATTGTTTTCTTGGATTTATTTGTCCTATAGTATCCCCACCTTGATGGCTCACCAATTTTCCCTTGTTATTATTTGCTTCCTTAGATATTTTGGTTATAATTTAGCTTTATCAGTTTCATCTTGTTAATTTTTCAAACACTTTCAGTCATTTCTAAGATTGTTTCATTTAAATCCATTTGCTATTTATCCTATGTATGTGCATTTATTTTACTATATTTTTAGCTTTGTGTATTTAGGGTTTTTTCAGATGTAGTTATTGTGCCTACCAAAATCAAGGCTATAGTATTTTCATGTATCATTTATCCAGATAGTTAAGTCAAGGTATGTATATGTTACTTTTAGTTATTTATTTATCATTGTTTATTTTTACCTATGCTCTTTTGTGTTGATATGTATATTTTTTAAAACACCATCATGTGTTAAATTATTGTGATGCATAATGAGATTTAAGTTGGCATGTGTATACAAATAATGTTTTTCAATTTATTACTTTATTGATGGATTCTCTTTAGGGGCTTGTCCATGAAAATATATCCATAAATAGATGTTTTAAAGAGTACACAAGGAATGGGGTGGGACTGGATCAAGGTAATTTTCAATTTATATTTGCATACTATTATGCCATACTTCATTACTATCAATATGGCCTCCTCTAAGTATTTTTGTTATCTTAACTTTTTGTCTACTTTCCATTCAATCTTGATATACACCCTATATTACTAATTTATTAGCCAGGTCAATACAACCTATTTCACACATATTTCCTCATACTGTATTTGCCTAACCATTATAGTTTTGAGTATTGTCCCTATTATCTATACTATATTGGCCTAGCCAATATAATTTTCCATCAACTGACATATTTATTATTATATTACATGGATGATACCATTGGATTAAAGTTAATTTTTATATTTAGATATTGGATTCATATATATATGCGTCATATTACCATTACCAAACATATCACATATTCATCTAATTTACTCATGTTTTCATTTTTGCTCTTAAGTAGTAAAATGAGGAGTCAGAGGTTCAGGTATTATATTGAAGGACTAGACTTGCTTAAAGGTATTTTAAGCTCAATAATAAGATTCATAATATGGATGTTTCAATATTTAGAGTCCTTAGATAATGATATCTAGGTACTAATCTTTATATTTTAATTCTTTAACCTACAACATCTCTTATAAAGTGCCATTTGAGCCAAAAGTGGAGATTGAGGCACTAACGAGTCTACCCAAAGGTAAGTATCACTATCCATATTCTCTTTCAATTATTTTATTAGTAGATATACTTTATTTTTTATTGATATAGTGTATGTACATTTTTTTTACTCTGCTTATGTTTCTTATTATATTGAATAAGTTGGTATAGGTATGAGGTTTCTTAGGATTTCCATTCATCACCTTAGGTTGGATAGAATTACCATTAATTTACCATTTCACCACCTAATTTATTAGTATTTTAGGATGTTACAGTTAATTTAGATATATGTTACCCTTGTTCAATAATTCCTTGCATGAGATATCTTTATTATATCCTTGATACACCCCTTTGTTATCATTTTTACATCTTAAGGCCTAGTGAGATCCATATATTGTATCATAGGAGTAGGATTTATAACCCTATATTATTAGCATTTGAGTTTGGATTACTATTGTCTAGTTTTATGGTTATTTTAGGCTCTTACCCACTAATATATGTATATGTAGGATCTATTTTTATGACCTTGTTTGTATCCTAGTCTATAAAGAGAGAGTGTTGTTATTGGTCATCTTATCCTAAATATAAAAAGAGTGCCACTTACAAATAAAAAAACATTGTATGGATGCTCAAAAGTTAATGAAAATATGAATAAATTTAAGGGAAAATATTCAAGATTGCTTGACCAAGATAAAATTAAGCTTTTATATCAAAATTCCCTAGGAAAGGGTAACACTTACAAATAAAATCAATCTCCTAAGGATGCTTCAAGATAAATAAATTTTAAAGTTAATGGCCACTATCAATTCAATGAATACTATGAAAATGAGTAACTATTATAAAATGATACTAGTGGATGAATTATTACCACCTAATATATGTATTAATGCCTCGCAATGTATAAAGTGAGCTTCATCATACACATCTTTTGATAATTTCTCTTTCTAGTAACATCATTAATTGATTTTATTAATTTAAATTGGAATTTACAATTTCATACACCTCATCATATACTTTATATTTTTACTACATATTTATATATATTATATATACAACATATCTATAATTTGGCACCCATGTCTTTGAGGCACATTGGCATTATTCCTCATTATATTTTATGACTCTCTTGTTTGATGACTTATGGCATACTTATTAATTTTATGACACTTTTGAAACTTATTTGGTCACACCTACATACTCATGAATATGAAATTATGTATAAACACACACACACAAAAAAAAAAAGTCACCATAATATTTGTTACTTAATTGATACTACTTATGATACCATATATCATCATGCCATAGAGTTACTTGTGGGGATTCACTAAAAAAAATAGAAAATTAAAATTAAAATAATAAAAATATCATAAAATAAAAAATCCAAAAATATTTTTCCTTTATCTTAGTCAAATGATAGATATCATGACTATTTTTCTTATAATAGAGTATTTATATATTCAAGATTTACACACAAGCTTGTCATCATATACTTTGATTGGGTGAGATGCATGATATATATATATATATATATATATATATATATATATATATATATATATATATATATATATATATATATATATATATATAAAGTATGGTTATGGACACATTTATTCCTCACCTAAGGGGAATATTGAACAAAATAAGTTATAAACAATTATTCCTTTCTCACTCTTACATTTTTTATATAGAGCCACTTTACATATATTTCATATATATATTTATATTAATTACACAAAGTAAAAATAGATTCAATGATTGCATGGATATCATGCATGCTACTATTTAATATTACTTAATTACATGTATTATACCACATGCCTTTATTGATACATGACTCTATCGTAGTACTATGCCATCCATACTATTATGAATATGATATGACTCCTTGTTAATACCTAGCCTATCTAGGACACCTTTGCATACATGAGACATATCATTCCTTGTTAATGGAAGGAAATATATTTCACACTTATCTCCTAAAACTTATCATATATATCATACACATTGGGAGCATCTATTGGTCCCTATTATTTTACCCTCTCATCATGAAGATATTGTTCATATCATTCACATTATGGGTAGTAAGACATTATTACATATGACACTACATCGATAATGAGTATCATATTATTATGCATCATATACATCTCCTCTATTATAAAAAGTGGAATATCATACTAATATTGTTTTGTATTCATTGAAACTAGCTTGATTTTTATAGTTGTATACCTTATATATGATGTGCATTAGTATATAAAGGAGGCCCTTAATCCATAATAACCATCCATAAATTGAAATTTTATGTTTGTCACACTTTTTATTCGTTCAACCACATATTACATATTATTTTATGTGATGTCCCTTACTTAGGGGCTCCTTTTTTCTGCACAAAGCTTTGATACCACTATGATGTCCCTTACCTAGGGGCTCCTTTTTTCTGTACAAAGCTCTGATACCACTGTAATATCCCCTTCAAACAGAGAATATAGAAACACAAAACTTTGAACAAAGATACAATATCTATTAAATAAATTTAGAATGAAAACAATAATATAGTCTCTCAATAGCAAATCACAGATCTTATCACTTGTCCTTCTAAACTATTACAATAAAAATCTTCTCTTATGCATATAAAATATGAAATATAGTCTTGAAAACCCTAGCTTTGCAAATCTAGAAATTGGGTTTGAATATGGAAATTCTATCTTTGCCTGCTGTGTCGAACACACAGTCACCGGCGTCGGTCGATACACTACCGACGTCGGTCACTGCAGGTCCTTTCCTACCGACGTCGGTCCCCAGTCGACCGATATCAGTCACTGGAATCTCTACTTGCTGAGGTCGGTACCTGCCTGGATCTGTACGGACCTGTACAGACTTCATACGGCTACCAAATTGGGCACAACTTGCCTATTTTCAACCCCTGATCTGAAAATATATGTTTCTAGCACAGAAGATCTCTAGCTGTATAATTTATTGAATCAAAACATAAAGAAATAAATACCTGGAATATCTATAATAACTTCTGTGTGAAGTTACCTCTCAACCCTGTAAATTCTATGATAACTTTTGGATGAAGCTATCTCTCAATTTGGCAATAGATCAGCTGATATTCCACAGCCTCTTAATTACACACACTAAAGAGGGAACATTCTCCAATGCAAATGGAATCCTAGAACCCTAGGCTCAGTCTTCACAGAAGAATTCTTCAGAAATCAAAATCAATAATCATATGCATAATCAATTATGGCCTCCATGAAAACCCCTTATAACCTCAAAAGATATGCTTGCCCTAATTAGGGTTTTCTTAAATTAGAATTAGGGTT
Organism: Torreya grandis; assembly: GCA_037957365.1. Taxonomy (NCBI): domain Eukaryota; kingdom Viridiplantae; phylum Streptophyta; class Pinopsida; order Cupressales; family Taxaceae; genus Torreya; species Torreya grandis. The sequence goes on from JARHVA010006547.1 coordinate 861,478, forward strand.
TCTAATTAAAAATAGGCTAAATAATTAATATTTGATTAAATCAATAAAATATTAATATCTCCCTCAATACATGTCGGATCCTCGAACCGATCAAAGCAGGTGAATCAGGGAGTGATTCCACACATGACCATACCAAAATAAAGGTGCTCTGCTGCATATCAAATATCCCTAAAAAGTAGGAGCTCAGGGCTAATGTGTCTAAAATAACCTGAATGAAAACCAAATGTAGAAATTCTATGAATCAAAGTCAAGCCAAACTCCATTATGACCCTCTATCCATCCTATTAGCCTATGAAGGTCGCATAATAGGCTAATCATCCAGACTGTCAATGTCCATGAAAAAGGGGACATGACAATCCGCCCCTCCAGAAATTGCTTGTCCCCAAGCAATCTCGAAACAATGAACTAATCAATCCACCTGGATCCCAAGGAAAAATTTGTGTAATATCCATCATGTCACCAATCAAGCCATGTGAATAAATCATCAACATCAATAGCATCAACAGTATCAAAATCAGCAACTAAAAAACTGCACTCGACACCCAAACAACTACCTGAAGACCAACTGTAGATGCCGGTAGAAGAAACCACTCTGTGGAACTCAAGCCAACTAAAATATCAACCCTGTCAAAATTCAAGTCCCTATCTAACTGATACTCATACCCAACTAGACTATGGATATGACAATCATTGGTACCTGAGTCACTGACACCAAAACTAATCTCTAGATGCAAAGAAAAATAAGGAGCATACCTCACCGTATGATGCTGGTAAGAACCCCCAAACTCTGCTACTGGCTCACTATTGCCAAACTGGGACTCAATGGATGGCTCCAATCTCAGCTCAACAATCATCACCTTAACATCCCTATAAGGTAACATAGTAGAAAGGGTTTGTAAAATCTCCTCACCCAATCTACTAATAGCACTAGTACCTTGGACAAGAACACCTTCTGTCATCTTATGTGAGTCCAGACAAACACCTGCACTATCCAGCAAATACTCCATGAATGGTTTAGTGTAG